>CM028381.1:27375474-27442336 GCA_013146195.2 Codonopsis lanceolata | reverse complement strand
TGGCAAACTCATTCCTCGTTGGGCTAGGACACCTAAGACAAAAGTTTTAAATCCCCCAACTTAATTTCTGTCCTCAAAATAAGAGGAACATATGAGAGGATTGATGGGGTAGGACAAATATAAAAGGGCGTGGCGGGTCCACTTAACTTGAAAAGATGGAACTTGGGCCTCGACTCATGGTGAGTCGGGTGGAAATAACGAGCGAGGCGAAACTTCGGGGATCGTGCGGGAGGAATCCATGCAGTTGGCAGTTACGTCCCCGCGGTGTTAGCCCAGCAGAAAAATTCGGTTTGGTCGGCGCGCATTGTGCCAACTCTGCGACCCATCATGTCATTTTTAGAGGCTGACTTCCTCCATACGTTGGAGATCTCCACAGTGGGTCCTCCTCCTCCTCTTGGGTTCCTCCTCTTGAGGAACCCTCACTCTCAGCTGGCAGGTGATGTTCAAACAAAATGGCCCTGTGGCCGGACCCGTGGCCCTCCTCGTGTTTGGGCATTCTCGCACGCTGACACAAATCGGTAATCAAATGCAGAGGCAGCGAACCCGCATTCGTCCTACCTCTAATAAGGGTCTTGATTTGGCGTTGATCAAGCGGCCGACATCAACCACCCATCATAATGGTGTAGGTCGAGCGGCCTCTCCCGATTCAGTGTTTTGGTGACTTGAGGGCGTCATAAAACAAATTTATACGGGCTTGGTGTCTTGGAAGAAAGACTCTCTCATGATGCGTGGTCCAAATGGTGGATTCTGCGGCTAGGACACTCCACACCGGGGAGAGGCAATGGCGGCGTTGACTACCTCGGCGCGGGGATCGAGGGGGTGAGGTGTGTGCTATAGTTGTCGCTTTCCAACCCTTGAAGTTGGAGGTGCGAAATAAGTGTTAATGCTTTGGGCGAAAAATCAACTCTGATTGCCCCCTAACATAAACAATGTCGACACACTGCCATCCATGCTAATGTGTTGCCATTGGCGTAGAATTCTCGGACAATAGGGGCTACGGCATCCCTTGGCGGAGAATCTAACAACCCACCTACGAGCCATCAGATTGGACGGATACCAAAGTCTTGATCCCCTTTCGGACACCAAGGACTTGGAGGCTTGTTTGTGTACCTTTCCCGGCGCCGTGAGAGGCCGAGAGATGTCAAAATTATTTCTTCCTCTGGGAGGATGAAGCCTTTAGAATTTCTCAGCTCTGGATCATTTTGTTTTGAAATAAAATTTAAAAACTAAAAAGTTTAACAATTAAAATTGGTTTTAAAATTTTAAAATTAAAATTTATTCTAAGCATGCAAAAATTTTCTCGTTAAAAACTATCTAGCACCCTAGCATGCAAATATTTTACGTATGAAATTAAAAAGGGTGTTAGTGTTACTTGATTGCGGCTTTGAATAAGTGAGTGCGGCCAGGGTGGAGCTTGATCTTCGTTGGCAATGGAAGTTTTCTTCTTCTTCTTCTTAGTCTTCAACCTTGTGGAGTGCAATGATGGAAGGATGGATGAGGGAGGTGAAGAGTTTGAAGAGAGGAGAGAGAGAGATCTTGAGAGTATGTGCCGGAATTGAAGGCAGTCTGCCGGAATTTTGGGAGGTTGGGCTCTGGCTTCTTTGGCTGTGGAGAGAGAGAGGAAAGATTTATGTGTGAATTCTTAGAAGAACCCGGCCACATATTAAATCTGAGGACCTTGCGGTGTGGTCTACCCTGCTGCGTCATGAGGTGGGCGATCAAGCGTTGAGATTCTGGCGATTCATGGCCCCATGATGCGAGGCAGAACTGCATTCTTGGGGACCTTGCGGTCGCAAGGTCCACCTTGCGTCGCAAGGTGGGCAGAGTCTTCCTTTGTTTTCCTTCTATTCTTTTCGGTTTGCATCTGGCTAGCCGTTAACTTCCGTTATGTCTTGTTCTTTCTGTATATAAAAACTAAACAAAATTCTAAACTAAAAATTATTAGTAACATATAAATACAACACTAAGATGTTTTCTCCCCAAACTTAAATTTTGACATATTTAATTTAGAAATTAAATGTCCAAAATTAACGGAGAAAATCATATTTAAACTAACTATAAAAACAAAATAACATTCATCATAGTGGGTTGCCTCCCACTTAGCGCCTTTGTTTAACGTCTTTGGCTCGACCATGCAAACCTAATCTCGGGTGGTTCATTGTCGGCCAAGCGGATTAACTCAATTGTTCGTTCAAGCGACATCGGCTCAAAGTATGGCTTGAGTCGGTGTCCATTCACTAAACACTTCATTATTTTTAGGGTTTTGAATATCAACTGTGAGGATAAATTCATACAATAAAAGGGACCGGACCATTTAGATTTTAACTTTCAGGAATAACCTTAACCTAGAGTTAAAAAATACTTTCATACTGGATGAAGCATTTTTGTTGGCTAATCCCATGTCATGATACTTTTGGTCTTTTCTTTATCGTCTTCGCATTCTCATCTGAACCTATGCTCTTCTAACTCATTTAAGAAACAATCTTTCTTCTCCAGGCCAATGTTAAATCTAAATTTAATTCTTTAATTGCCCAATAGGCTTTGTGCTCAATTTCAAGTAAATGGCAAGCTTTGCCATAAACCATTCTATATGGACTCATTCTATGGGTGTCTTAAAAGCGATTCGGTATGCCCATAAAGCATCCTTGAGTTTAGATTCCCAATCTTTATGATTAGGCTTCTTTTCTAATCTCTTTTGCCTATTGCTTACTTCTACTTGTCAGGATGTTTGTGGATGATAGGGTGTAGCTTGTGAGTTGACGTGCTTTCTAAGAACATTATTTAACAATTTATTGGTAAAATGAGTTCCTGTCACTTATTATGGCCTTAGGGACTCCATATCTAAAATAAATCTCTACAAACTTGACTCTGTTTTTCCATCATTAGTCTTGGTTGCTCTTTTTCTATCCATTTAGAGACATAATCAACTGCTACTAGAATATACTCACAATTATTGGACATAGGGAAGGGACCCATAAAATCAATACCCCAAGCGAAAAATTTCAACTACTAAATTAATATGTAAGGGCATCTCATTTCTCTTTCTATACCACGTTCTTTGACATTTGTCACATGTTCCGTAAAACAGTTCACAATCTCTAAACTTGATGGCCAATACAAACTGATTGCAAAATTTTCGGCGATTTTATTACCACTAAATGACCTCCACAAGAATATCCATGGTAGAATTCCATGATACCTTGTCTTTTTACGGAATACATCTTCTTATTAAGAATCGGAACAAATTTTGTATAAATGAGGAGCTTCCCAAAAATAATTTTAGTTTCATAAAAAATTTCTTCTTTTAAGTAATGATCAAAATCGGATTAATGATATCGGACACATAGTAGTTGACAAAATCGGCATACCAGGGTCGAATCTTTAATGGCTAAGAGTTGTTCATCGAGGAAAATTGTCATTTATGGGGGAGGATCATCAAGAAATTGGCGTTCAAGCAAGGGTGAAAATTCTAACCTAGACAAATGGTCGGCTACGACATTCTCGGTTCCCTTTTTATCCTTGATAGTAATGTCAAATTCTTGTAACAATAACATCCATCTATTAATCTTGGTTTAGCAGATATTTTCAATGCGAGAATGATCGAGAAAAAATTATCACCTTTGATCTAGCGAGATATGATCTAAATTTTTCTATATACTACTAAAAAATCCTTTTCGGTAGTGGTATAATTCAATTGAGCATCATTTAGAGTTCTACTAGCATAATGGATCACATGAGGCTTTCTATCTACCCTTTGTCTAACACGGCTCCAATCGCAAAATCGATGCATCACACATGATTTCAAAGGAAGTGACCAATCGGGGCGGATAAAATTAGAGGCGATAGTTAACTTTTCTTTTAATAAATTAAAAGCTTCTAAACATTCTTTATCAAAAATAAATTATGTATCTTTTGCTAGCAAATTACATAGAGGTTTCTGATTTTGGAAAAATCTTTTATAAATCTTCGGTAAAAACCGGCATGGCCAAGAAAGCTTCGAACTCCTTTAAGCGAAGTGGGAGGGGTAGTTGTGAAATAACTTCGATTTTAGCTTTGTCAACTTCAATGCCTTTATTTGAAACAACATGCCCTAAGACAATTCCATGTTTTACCATGAAGTGACTTTTCTCCCAACTTAAAGTTAAATTAGTTTCGCAGCATCTTTTTAGGACAGATGTAAGGTTTTCTAAACAGTGATCAAAGAATTTCCAAAAGCGAAAAATCGTCCATGAAAACTTCTACGCATCTTTCAACTAAATCGAAAATATAGATATCATGCATCTTTGAAAAGTAGGCGGTGCATTACACACCCAAAAGGCATTCTCCTAAAAGCAAAAGTACCAAAGGGACATGTAAAGGTTGTTTTCTCTTGGTCTTCAGGTGCAACAGGGATCTGATTATACCCAGAAAAACCATCAAGAAAGCAATAATATTCATGACCGGCTAATCTTTCAAGAATTTGGTCAATAAATGGCAGGGGAAAGTGGTCTTTCCTAGTTGCCGCATTTAATTTCCGCAAATCGATACACATTCTATAACCAGTTATGGTCCTTGTAGGGACTAATTCATCTTTCTCATTTTTAACAACAGTAATTCCCGACTTCTTAGGAACTACTTGGACAGGACTAACCCATTTACTATCTGATATAGGGTAAATTATACCCGCATCTAAAAGCTTAAGAACTTCTTTCCTAACAGCTTCTTCCATGTGTGGGTTAAGTCTTCTTTGTCTTTCTCTTGAAGGTTTACTACTTTCTTCTAAATGTATTTTATGCATGCACATAGAGGGACTAATTCCTTTTAAGTCAGCTAAGGACCATCCTAAAGCTTCTCTATGTGTCCATAAAACTTTTAACAAACTTGCTTCTTGTTTTTCTGTTAAGTCGGCTGCTATAATAACAGGCAAAGTGTTACCTTCCCCTAAAAATGCATATTTTAAGTGGGATGGTAATGGCTTTAATTCTTCGACTTTGGGAGAATTAATGGATGGCATGAATTCAGAATTTCCTATTTTAATAGTTTCTTTTATTTTAGCCTCATTATTCTCTTCTTGCTTTTCTTCCTTATTTTCTTCCTCAATATTTTCTATTCTAATTTCTTCAAAGAGAGATTTCAGAATCTCTACTTCATCATCTTTGATTTCATAACTTTCTTCTACTACTTTCTCAAACTCATCAGAATTATTTTCTGATTCTATTTTTATTTCTTTACCTTCATCATTTTTCTTTTTACTAGCTTCTAACTTTTCTTTCTCTAGTCTTTCCTCTTCTTCAATTTCTCTTTCAATTTCCTCAATGTCAATTTTTATGGGAGGGATAGGGCTATCATCGTAGACAATAAATCTATCTCTCTCATAATCTTCCTCTTCTTCAAAAGTTTCGGTTGATAATTTCTCAATCTCATCTATTGAAAAGCAGGCACTTATGTCACTAGGTCTATTCATAGCATCGAACACAAAAATTTCAACTGTTTCACCTAGGACTAACATTGTGAGTTTACCATTTTTCACATTAATCATTGTATTAGCAGTTGCCATAAATGGTCTGCCTAACAATATTGGGACTTCATTATTGGTGCATATCTTCCTTTCCATCTCTAGAACCACAAAGTCAACTGGTATGATTAATTTATCAACCTGAACTAGGATATCTTCCATTATGCCTAAAGGATATTTAACTGAGCGATCAGCTAATTGTAATTGCATAGTAGTGGGTTTTAGTTCTCCTAAACCTAACTGTTTATAGACCGCGAAAGGCATCAAATTAATACTTGCTCCTAAATCTAGCATTGCTTTCATCTTTTTAGAGCTTCCCAAGGAGACTTGGATATTAAAACTACCTGGGTCTTTCAACTTAGGTGGTAATTCGGGTTGTAAAAGCAGGCGGCGTTTCGAAACAACAATCTTTTCATTGTTTTCAAACTTGTGTTTCTTAGAGTGAAGATCTTTGAAAAACTTTGCATAAGCTGGAATATTTTTAATAAGATTAAGCAAAGGTAAATTAACATTTACTTTGGATAACATATTATAAATTTCCGAAAATTGTTTGTCCATTCGGTTTTTCATAAGTCTTCTTGGAAACGGAATTGGAGGAACATAGGGTGGTGGAGCCACATAAGGTTCCTCTTCTTCTTGATCCAACTCTTTTTCAACTTCAACTGTATTATATTTATTTTGAATTTCTTCTTCTTGTTCTAGTTCCTTATTTGGAACCTCTACTTCTACTTCTTTTTCTATTTCTTGATTACTTAGGTCATTAATCTCTTTATTACTATCACTATCTTTTTCGGTTTCTTTTTCAATTACCTTTTTTCGTAATTTTCATCAAAAAGCGTTTATTAGAAGGATCATTTACCTCTTCACCTATCACCTACCCAGCTCGCAAGACGGTGATTGACTTAGCTTGCTCAGCTTTTGACTAGGAACTTCCCTTCTCTTTTATCTGTCTTAACTTTCAATGTGTTTCTTTAGATTTTCGATTTCTTCAAGCATGTACTTCATCAAAGCCGCTTGACCTTTACTAGCTACTTCTTGCTTGGGAACTTCTTCAATTCTCAAACGATTTTGATTTGGCAACTGTGAGGTTGTGGTGGTTGAGGTTGGAATTGTTGAGGTTGCAAAGGCTTATTTCCTCCCCAAGAAAAGTTAGATGATTCCTCCAACCAGATTATATGTATTTGAATAGGATCATTCTTGGCCTTGAGGGTACATATTCATAGCATTCTGTTTCAATACATAGCACTTGACGGACAAAATTAGTAGCATGAGAATATAATCCACATAGAGCACATGCTTCTTGAATTTGCCAATTTTCAAATTGAGCTTGTGTATTTGAATTATCTTGCAATTGATATAGACTCCTATTTTTACCTCTAGCACTTTTCTGTTGGGAATTAATACTTAGCATCTCAAAGCTGCACTATCAACCATAGTTTAAAGACCATGATAAAATTGAAGCACTAACACATGTTGAGCCAAATTATGATGAGGACACATAATAAGCGTATTTTTAAATCTATCCCATGACTCATGGAATGTTTCACCCGGTTCATTTTGGAATGACATGATTTGTTTTCTATACTCGTAAGAGATGCATGTTTGTAAAATTTACTCATAAACAAATCATATAATTGTGCCCAAGTATAAACACTATTTGGTGTTAGGTTCATAAACCATCTCTTTGCCAATTCTTTTAATGCTTTGGGAAAATATTTCATTTTGATTTGATCTTGATCAACCCTCCTAAAGGAAAAGTACTCATCATGTATTCATATTCTCTTAAGAAGCTGTGGACAGATCTTCATGGGGCATCCCATGAAAAGATGGTATGGCATTAAAATAATGTCCTTTTAACTCAAAATTCCTAACAAAGACATCACGGCAAGACTAGACATGATGTCACAACATTTAATGAAGGTCTACTAAAGTCATTAATAGTTCTTTGATTTACCACTACTTCCATATTTCTTCTTGCGTGGCTCTTCTTCTCTTTGATTCCTATTATTGACTGGTCAACTAGGTTTTGAGGATTCAGGATTACGATTATTGTTATTTTCTTCCATTGTAGGATCTACCAGAGGATCCTCTTGATTCAGTTGGTCTTGATTATCAGGCTCGAAAGCTAGATTTTCAAAAACTTCTTGATATCTTATAACAATATTTATATCTTGATCTAAGTCTACCAATTTAGGATTTAAAGATACGATCGTGCATAAAAATAAATTAAAGCAATTTAAAAACAACTAACTATTAAAATAAAATAAAATCTTTGTATTTATATTTTTATTTTTTTTTATGAAAAACGAAAATTAAACTAAAAACTAAATTAAATTAAAAACTACGCTACCAACAAACTAACTACGTGAACTAGCTTGTCCCGGAACGGCGCCAAAAACTTGATCGATGTTTTAATTAATCTTTTTTCCTTGCAAGTGAACAAGACTATTATAGAATAGTATTGGAAGCAAGGGTCGAACCCACAGAGACAAGTGATCACGAACAGTACAATTATTGATAGCAAATTATTAACCTAAGGGGGGTTTTTATGTTTAATTCTACTCTAAACTACTAGTTATAGATGTTTAACTAATTAGACAGTAATAACAGATATGAAGATCTTATGGTGAGTGGAAATCTAGGATTACGGGTTTCACTTATATCTCCTTTATGTTCAATTCATAATAATGTCATTCAATGTCTTGGGTTCGTTCACTAAAATAGATATAGTCTGTTGAACAATTGGTTCGGCCTCCATCCCATAAAATTCATCCATTCCATATCCTAAGCACAGAGGCTGTTAATCTAGTTGTCACCTAGATTTATGATCTATCATCACCTAGATCATGTAAGAACCTGTTCCTAACTTATCACTCGTGCATCGATAGGTCCAATTTATTGTGTTGGTGAGCCGATTACGACATATGCACTTGGTCATGCAGTTATCCGCACCTCTAAGCCTTTATTATTTGCGATTACATTCATTTGTTCAAAGCAAAATAATATAGGGGTTGATAAACAACACAATCAACAAGCATTGAATAGACATATATATAAGAATCAAAACATAAATTCGATACAAGTTACCTCCCACCTCTAGATTATGGATGATTTAGTTCATCATAGACAATGAACAACACATGGAGATGATCGGATACATGATTTGATCTTCAATACTTGAAATTACAAAATCTAACTATGTTATACAATCTAAAACTACCTAAAATCTATGAAAAGAGAGCTTCCAGTCCTCTCTCTGCTTTTGGGCATCGGCTTCTATATATACTCGGGAGTTGTGATTGGATCGAATGACGTGTGAAAATCCGAATAGGTCGCATTTACGCCCACCTTGCGTCATGAGTCTTTGGTACTGCGTCCGCAAGGTCTCCGATAGGTGGCTTTTGATTTCTTGGTTCTGGCTCGAGGACCCGTCGCCTACCTTGCGGTCCATAAGTGCAGAGGCACCTGCGTCCATGAGTGTTGTGTAGCTTTCATTGTTTCTTTAATTTTCCTTTTTGGCCCTTCTTGAAATTTGCACTTAAAACCCTGGAGTTTCGCGTATTTTCACAATTAACCTGAAACTTACAAAACTCACCGAAAACATATATTAATAACCAAAAGCCTCGTGAAATAGCATAATTTAAGTCATAGAAGTATATAAAATCGACGTATAAAATACATCGATCAGCGTCTCATGCCCTCCAGTCACCAACACACGGTGACTTGGGAGAGGGCTGTCTTGACTTACACCATTATGACTGGTGGGTCTGTTGATGTTGGTTGTTTGATCAACGACCAAATCAAGACCCTTATTAGAGGTAGAATCGGGGTTCGCGTTCCGCGCATTTGATTAGAGTGTGAGGCGGCGTGAGAATGCCCAAACATGCGGAGAGGCTGAAGGCTGGTCCCGCCATTACGAGGGCCATTTTGTTTGAACATCACCAGCAGCCGAGAGTGAGGGTTCCTCAAGAGGAGGAACCTGAAGAGGAGGACCCGCTCGTTGGGATCTCCAATAGGCTAGAAGAGGTTGCCCTAGAAGGCCAAATGGCAACTCAACAGTTGGCACAAATTCGTGCCGACCAAGAGAAGCTATTTGGTTGGCTTAACACGGTGGGACAAAATGTCTCCGCTTATTATGGGCTGCCTCCTGGCACGATCCCTGAGTTGCATCCTCATTCGTTATTTCCGCCCGACTCACCATGAGTCGAGGCCCAAGTTCCATCCTCTTTCGTTAGGTGGACCTGCTATCTCCTTTTGATATTTGTCCTACCCCATCAATCCACTCATATGTTCCTCTATTTTGAGGACAAAATAGAAATTAAGTTTGGGGGGGGGGGATTTTAAACCTTAAGTCTTAGCAGGTCCTAGCCTAATGAGGAATGGAGTTGGGCTATATTTCTAGGGTGAAGACTAATTTCTTTATACGATGACCATCTAAATCTTCACCCTATTTTCCTGTTTTTAATTTTTTCTTATTTTTGGAGTTGTTGGCATGACCAGAATACTATAATAGGTAGGACCTTTAGGGTCCTAACAAAAGAGTCATCGTCATCATCTCCAAATTTCTTTAAAATATATATATTAAAAAAAAATCAAAATTTTCATCCTCAAGTTTAGGTGTGGTAATGCTAGTCGTAGTCAATAAGGAATTAATGCAATGAACCGCATAGTTAGTCTGTAGATCCCTCTGGAATGTACTTAATTTTGCGAAACTTTTACTTTTCTCCAAATTCTTCATGCACCCACACCAGTCATAATTATGGATTGATTAGAATAGTTTTATAAAGTTTAAAACACCTACTTCATTACAACAAGATATGCCCAAGAATATGATGCATAGCCATTCGAACATACTTGTTGCATTAAATTGTAATTTAGGGTCAGTTGCATGATAGTTAATTAGATCCCTTGGATTTTTCTCATTTATATATCTCAAGCACACTTTCGAACCGTGTCTGCATGTTAGTCTCAATTATCCCTACCATCTGTCTTAGCGAGTGCTTATGTGAAATCCAGTGATGCTAAACATTCAACCCCCAATTCCCATAGTTGATATGATATTTTGTGTTGTCTTACTTGCTTTAAAAACTACATGAGCATTTGGCATTAAAAAATGACTTAGGCCATCTTTGGATCGTTAGAGCCTAAATATTCCCTAACCTATACTAAAAATATCCCTAGTGTCCCCGTTGAACCTAATGAAAAAGAATGGAGTGTGCTAAGCACACTATTTAAACCCCCATTCGCCATCATTTCTATTACCCACATTAACTTGACCCTAAAAGCCTATGCACTTTTAGCCTACCCTTTGAGAGAGTAGGATGTGGGTGGGAAATTGATTTTAGGTGGACCACTTCTTTTCAGTAGGCTATTTTTCGGAAGACTTCTTCGTTCCGTCGTCGAAAAAAAGAGAAAAAAAAAAGAAAAAGAAAAGAAAAGAAAAATTATGTATCGACGAAAAATGAAACGGAAGAAGAAGAGTGTAAACAAAGATTCAAATGGAAGCATAGCTTTCAAGAGAAAAATATGTTAGAAAAATCATGCTGATAAGAATGATGTGATATTTTTAGAAATATATATTGCCCAAAACAAGTTTGGGGGGGGGGGAGAAAGAAGAAAAGTGAAAAGTAACAAAAAGCAACCCCACACTTGTGGTCTTTGCAGGTCCTAGCCTAAATAGGGAAAACTTCCTTTTGCTTGGAAGTATGAGGGATAAAGGGTAGTCTTACTCTCTCACTTTGAATTCCTAATCCTTTCCATCATATCCCCCATCACCTTGGCCTTACATTACAAGCTATATAAAGACCTAATGATCTTCTTGCCAATGCTTATGCTGTTTTAACTATCAAGTGAGTAATATGAAATTGATCACACACTTCATGTTCATTATTATTCACCCTAAAGCTCACTGTGTTAGCATAATCTTAGCTATTACAAGTCATTGGGATAGGAGAGCATTGTATGTCATACATAGAAGTGCATGGGATGGATGTATAAGTCTTTTAAATCCTTGGGACCTTTCTGTCTGTAACTGATCGGGATTGGATGGTAGATCTCATAATTCTTGAACGCATGATTTTCTTTTGAACTTTGATTTTTATATGAATGTGGTGTTTAGCTTAATAAAACTGTTTTAGTTAAGATATTCTCTAAGACTGGTGATCACACACACACGGAGAAAGTAAGAATAGTAGCAGTTTTAAGAAAGACTAGTTGGTTTTATATGACTAAGCTGCATATATGTGGTGAGCATCAAACTGAGATTACTTGCATACCATACACTTATAACTTGAGATGAAGCCAAAAAGATTTTATGTTTATTCGTAGCTTAATTTTTACCTGCTTTTGTATTTATCTGTTTTTGTATTTATCTACATAGTCGAGTCACTCGAAAGAGTCTCCTTGAGTTTGTGGGTTTATAGAGGAGTGTAAATAGTGTCACCCTCCAAAAAGATTTTAATTTTTGTTATGTATATGCTTTTGTATTTATAAGTTTATTGTTTATTCGTGGACGAGCAAAGTTTAAGTTTGGGGGTATTTGATCGATGTATTTTATACGTCGATTTTATATACTTCTATGACTTAAATTATGTTATTTCACGAGGCTTTTGGCTACTAATATATGTTTTCGGTGAGTTTTGTAAGTTTCAGGGTTATTAGTGAAAATTTACGAAACTCCAGGGTTTTAAGTGCAAATTTCAAGAAAGGCCAAAAAGGAAAAATGAAGAAAGAACGAAAGCTGTAAACACTGGACACCTTACGGACACAAGGTGCCTCAGACCTTGCGACCGCAAGGTAGGCAGTACTGATCATAAAGCAGAAACCAAGAATTTCAAAGGCCGGACATACTGGAGACCTTGCGGACGCAAGGTACCCAACACCTTGCGACCGCAAGGTAGTCAGAACGCTTGATTTTCGGATTTTCACACAGTGGTTCGATTGGATTACAACTCCCGAGTATATATAGAAGTCAGATGTCGAGCGAAAAGGAGGAGGAGACGGCTGAAAGCTCTCTTAGGTAGATTTTAGGTAGTTTTTAGATTGTATAACATATTTAGATTTTGTAATTTCAAGTATTGAAGATCAAATCATGTGTCCAATCATCTCCATGTGCTGTTCATTGTCTATGATGAACTAAATCATCTATAATCTAGGAGGTGGGAGGTAACTTGTATCAAATTTATGTTTTGATTCTCATATATGTTCATTCAATGCTTGTTGATTGTGTTGATTATCAATCCCTCTATTATTTTGCTTTGAACAAATGAATGTAATCGCAAATAATAAAGGCCTAGAGGTGCGGATAACTGCATGACCAATGTGCATATGTCGTACACTGGCTCACCAACACAATAAATTGGACCTATCGATGCACGAGAGTGATAAGTTAGGACCAGGTTCATACATGATCTAGGTGACAGATAGATCATAAATCTAGGTGACAGCTAGATTAACAGTTCCTGTGCTTAGGATATAGAATGGATGAATTTTGCGGGGATGGAGGCTGAACCAATTGTTCAACAGACTATATCTATCTTTAGTGAACGAACTCAAGACATTGAATGATAATTATTATGAATTGAACATAAAAGAGATATAAGTGAAACCTAGAATCCTAGATTGCCACCCACCATAAGATCTTCATACCTGTTATTACTTTCTAATTAGTTAAACATCTAAATATAAATAGTAGTTTAGAGCAGAATTAAATATAAAAACCCCCTTTAGATTAATAATTTGCTATCAATAAATTACACTGTTCGTGATCACTTGTCTCTGTGGGTTCGACCCTTGCTTCCAATACTATTCTATAATAGTCTTGTCCACTTGCAAGGAAAAAGATTAATTAAAACATCGATCAATCATTTTTGTAGAGGTGGTTGCGTTGGTTCTCTTGGCTCTTTTGGTTTCTCTTTTGCAAGGACGTTTGGGTTAAAGCAAGTCTATTACACTTCGCTTGAGAATGTGTTGCTATAGTAACTTGTTCTTGTTGTAGACTAAAACGTTGTAGTACTACTTATACTTCTAGTTTGTTTACCGGCGCTTGTATGACAAGCCTTGTTCTTTTGTAATTGCTTCACTTGTTTAGACTTCCGCTGAGCATCCTATTTACTCTTATATACTTTAGTTGTTTCTCCGACATGTTTAGCCGTCGAGGTATATATATTAGCTTGGACTGTTTAGTTGTTGGGTTCCGGTTGTAAAGTCGCTGAAGAATTTGTTACTTGGTTTTAATTGTTATATCAGGTTTCAAAGTTTTTAATTATTCCGGTTTTTTAGTGCCGAGTTGTACTACGTGTCTAATGTTGCGTCACGTTAGTTTTGATAATTGAGTCCTTGCTTGTTTGTCTTGTCCTATTTGGACATTCCGTCCCACGATTCCTCTTCAAGGTCGGGGTCGGGTTGTTACATGAAATCAGGGGCACCGGAGCAAAAAATGAAACATTTCATTTATAAATATTATAACCATGGAAGAGATTAACAATCTAATTATAATGTCAAAAAGTTATATTATTATTACAAAAAAAACAATATATATATATATATATATCTCACATTGTACACGTGCAGAGCACGGGCTAAATAACTAATGAAAGAATGAAGTATTTTTAATATGAGTGTTTTTAATTATATAAAATATAAAATTTCATTCACTGGCGGTTAATTTTTTTAATACAAAAATGAAGTATTTTTCATTTATTGGTATGTACTGAGCGTAAAATTAATTCACCATATTAGTTTATCAATTTCTATTTTTTGGTTGAGGTACTTAAAACACAAATGGTCCATATTTTAGTATCGTTTTCGGTAAACAAAAATAAAAAATAGTTTATAGTGGTAAGATTAATTAATCATATTTGTTAATCAAATTTCTATTTTTTTTGTTCATGTACATCCAAAACAAATGATGCAAATTTAGTTCATATTTTTGGTAAACTACTTATTACATATTCGTGTGTGTGTGTATAGAGACATATAAATGACAAATAATTTTTAAAATAGCTTTATATTATTATAATATTAAAAAAAATCATGTTTATTAAGAAATTGAACATGCGAAAAAAGAGATAATTATCCTATTATGATTTTAAAGGTTGAAATATTGATATATATTCATGCATCGTAATAATTAATAACATGTTTTACCGGCTATTTAGTAGATGTATATTTCAAATGATTTATATACAACACACAATGAACCACAAGTACCAAAATACATGATGTGGCAAAATCGCAGCTTGGGCCGTCCGTGTGTTGGGTAGGATATTTGGGCTTGGATCAGCTTCCTTGAACCTGGCTAAGAACACAAGAAAACCTGAGTGGAAGTGCAAGGCAGGGCCTCACGAAACCCCTCCGGCGTGAGAGTAAGTCTCGTGTATAAGTCTGAAAACAATTTGACAGAGTGCCAAGGCTCAAGAAAGTGTATGTACCTTGTTAATGGCTTATGGAGAGATATTTATAGGCACCCAATGTGGTTGAAACCATCTAGGATTTAGTTTCCATAGTTACCTAATCAATCAAGGAGAGAATCCCTTGATTTTAGGCATGCCAGGCGGCTGGCCGCGTAGATGTAGGAGCAGATAAGGTAAGTGTCCTGCTTAAATATGGGAACCTTTGACTTGTCTTGGAGAGCAAGCCTCCGGTGTTTCCTGCTTGATTTGTACTCGGGCGAGCAGGGCTCTGCCCGGCTATTCAATGTGTACTGTTTTTGAACTTGATGTAGATCCAAGGAACGACCCCTGGTCGGGCAGGCAAGGCCAATGCTCGACCAGGTTTGGACGAGATGAATCTGGTTCCTTTGCTAGGTATGATTGTGGTGACTGAGTATGGCCCCTGGTCGGGCAGGCAAGGCCTGTGCCCGACCAGGTTTGGAAGAGAACTTCACTGCCCGCTGCTTAGTGATTCCATCATTTTGCCCGCTAAGCGGGCGGGCCCCGCATCGGTCATGCTTGTGACTGGCACGCGATCGTGGCTCGTGCCTTGCTCGTGACCCGGCTTGGGCCGGGCATATCAGTACATGATATTATTTTAATCATATTTCATTATATCCAGAACATTGATGCACAAGGTGCAATTTACTGCCTTCGAATTTCAAAGAGAGAGATTTGAGTTCAGAACCAGGCCTATAAAAGGCAGACCCCTCTCCCCTTTCTTCTCTTTACTGCCTTCGAATTTCAGAGAGAGAGATTTGAGTTCTTTCTGCCGATATTCAGAGTATTCCAGATTTCGGTGACTTCATTCAATAAATCCTGCCGTTCATCTTCTTCCGGTGTCTCAAGCTTTACTTTGGAAAGGTTTCCTCCTTCGATTGTTCACAGAAGACACTCCCATCCAGAATCGACAGTAAGTTTTCTGACCCTCTTTCACCCATTTTGTTTTCGGTTTTTCTGGGTTCAGCAAAGGTTTTCTGCTTTCTCTCCTCATCTTCACATGTTTCTGTTAGGGTTTAAGAGGGTAGGACCACCCTTAGGTAGAGATCGAGGAAAAAACTGCGTGGTCTTGCTCGCTAGGCGGGCATGGCCCTTTTGGTTGACTTAGACTTAGGGTTTCTTTCCCTTCTTTACTTCGCTAGTTACCCGGATAGAAGACTGATACCCGTCTTCCTCGATCTCTTTGTAGATGTCTGATATGTTAGAGAATGATCGTGAGGCCTTCAGCTACGGCGGGAAGAACGACTCCCTGAGCAGCGAGAAAACTCCTCCCGTTGATTATGAGTCAGATGAGGGAGCTAGATCCGTGGCCGGGCCAACGGTTCAAAGGCGTGTAGCTGCCCCCGTGGTGGATTTAGTTGATTCCTCTAGTGAGGAAGACTCCGGAGAGGAGAGTGTGACTGGTGGCTTTGCTGTCGGGCAGGGCCTCGACCAGCAGGTAGCCAATGTTGATAACATGGCTGGACAAGTGAGGGCCGAGCAAGGAGGAGTGGCCGGGGAGGCCTCGGATCCCGACGAGGCAGACAACGTGCCACTTGCTCGGCGCTTTAAGAAAACGGGTCGTACTCAGGTGGAAGCCACTCCTGAGGGTGATGTGGATGACCGGGACAACGTTCCTCTTGCTCGCTGCTACAAAATGGTTGGCAGCTCTCGAGTGGAGGTCACACTTGAGGAGGTTGTTGAGGAGGAAGAGCCCAAGTGGTATGATAATGCAGATGAGAGCCGGTATGCCGCTCACTGGGCTACACTGGACACAGCGAACAAAGTGACTGTGTGGCTCACATCTCTCGGCATCGACTCTGCCTACTACCGGGCTAGCAAGATGGACGTGCCCACTGGGGTCAAGCTTTCCCGCAAGTAGGGGAATGAGCTTCTGTTCTTCGCTGACTTCTTCAGGGTTGGACTACGCCTTCCGCTGGAGCCTTTCCTGGTAGACTTTCTATACGAGACCAAGGTCGTCCCTTGAGATCTGATGCTGAATACCGTCCGAGCCATTACAGCCTTCATGGTGGCGAGCCGGCTGCTAGGGTTCGAGCCAGACATGTACTTGCTTCGCAAGTTATTTATCTTTGCCCCGAGCACGGGAGGAAGGATCGGAGTGAGGGCCAACTCCAACTTTTTGAGGTTGCTGTCCGATGTCCCAGGGAAGGTGGAGTCTTGGGACAGGAGGGTCCTGTTTATCGAGTCCCAGGTCGGCTGGCCGTTCGCGCCCACGGCGACCAGCGAAATCAAAATCCCCAAAGCTTCCAAACAAGATTTCAGCTCGGGTGAGACTACCCGGTTGGCTGCATTGAAAACCGCCGTAGGTGTAATAGAGGAGAATGAGAAATGCGTCGGCCAGCAATTTCTTCTTGACTGGAAGGAGCTGGTTTGTAATCCGCGCTACTTGTGTTTGGCCGGAGTGATGAGGGCAGAGGTCCTTGAGGTGGAGCCCCTCCTGATCCACGTGCCAGAGAGCCCCCATCCATATTGGGATGATTGCCACGGAAGAATGTTCAAGCGCGAATGCGTTGAGTGCCAGCGGCTAGGCCCGGGTGTCGACTGTCGGCAAGTTTATGAAGACCGGGATGGTTGCCTGCTAGCCATGAATATGTTCTCTCTGTTTTAGTCATATTTTTCTCGAGTCCTTTCCAATCCTGTTTTGTTTTGTCTCGTTTCAGGAATGAAGAACTTGGCGGTGCTGAGGCTGAGGAAGAAACAGGCTGACCAGCGGGCAGCCGACTTGAAGGCCAACAAACCCGTGGACTTGCCCAAGGTGTCGTTTTGCCCACCTGCGAAGTAAACCCAAGAGAAGGCCCCGGGCAAAGTCTCCAGCCCGGAGAAGAAAACAACGGTGACTAAAGTCGTCGCCCCAGCGCTGAAAGAGGCCGTTGTGGGTGTCACTGACAGTGCCGCCGAGCCGCCATCCGCCAACATCTCCGTGGTGCCCCCCGCCAAGGATGCCAAGGCAAAGGGGAAAAGGAAGAAAAGTCTTTCTCCTCCTCCTGCCCGAGATGTTTGTCGTCGGGGCTCGAGTCCTGACCCCGTCTCTACTGCCCCCGTTCAGAGCGAGGAAGCTACTTGGAGGCGACCCGGTTTTGTGATGCCTTCCACCACCAGCGCTGCCCGGGCATTGGTGAAAGAGATATCCGGGGATGCCCCTTTGCTAGGGGGCATAGATCTGCATGCCCGCGGAAGCCCTGGAGGCCTGGTGGGTAAGGGCGTTATTGAGAGGGCCATGCATGACGGCCTAGCCCTGGATCGAGACACTACCGGCCATGTCTTGGTCGGGAATGTAGGGCTCTGCCTGAGCAAGGTAAAGAATTTACCCGTAGTTTGTCTTTGTTTTTCTTCTTTATTTCCCGCACTTACAATTTGTTCTTTGCTCGCAGATCTCTTCCACATGTACTAATCTCTATGATCGGTATAATGAAGAAAAGGAAGCTCACAAAAAGGCGGAGGCCAACCATAAGGCTCGCGAGAGCCTCGTGAAGGAGAAGGTTGAGCAAGTGGCTCTGCTGGCCGACCAATTGGAAGCTAACACTGCGGCGGCCAAAAAGAAAGAGGCTGAGATGCTCGAACGCAACTTGAAGTTGGTTGCCCAAAACAATACTCTAACTACTGAAAAGAAAGAGTTGGTGGGCCAGATGAAGAAAGACTAGGCTGATCTGGAGAAGGGGAAGACTGCTCTGGCCGTGGTCACTAAGCAGAGGGATCTCTTGCAAGTGGAGAGGGATTCCCTCAAGATGCAAGCCGTTAAAGACGGGAAGTGTGACGACCCGACCCGGACCCTGAGATGGAATCACAAGTCAAGTCATCCAAATAGGACAACAATACATGCAAATACTCAATTATAGAAAATGATGTGACGCAACATTTCAGATGAAGCGTGACTCGGCACCAAAAGCCCGGAAATTTTTAAAACTTTTTAAACCTGATATAACAAATAAAGACAAGTATATCAATTCATCGGCGACTTTACTACCGGAACCCAACACTACACAGTTCATGCAAATATACCTCGACGGTTATAACATGCCGGAGAACAACATAAATAAATAAGAGCTATAGTAATGCCCAACGGAAGTTTTAAAACACGTGAACCATACTACCTCTATACAAGGCTCGGCGTACATGCGTCGGCGCTCAAAATAGAATACAACAAATATAGACATAAATACAAATAAAACCAAGTTCCCAAGCAAAGTCTAAATGACTTGCTGATCCCAACGTCCTTACAAAAGAGTTTAACAGAAGGACATCTAAAAACCACAACCTTGTCGCAAGTGATCACGAACAAGTATGAACCTTGCGCGCCTCAACGAGCGGTACCTGAACGGCTCGGATCTAAAGCAGTAAAAGGGAGGGGGTAAGTCATAAAGACTTTGTGAGTTAACAATTATGCATGTCATGGCATTATGCAACATACATAGCAAGATATCATCTTTAATATCAAGTCACTCAAAGCATTCATTTAATAAACACTTAAATCACATATCCATGGTAGCCCGTAGTTTCACGTAAGTGCTATAAAGTAAACCACATAAAAGGAGGATATGATATGGAACCGGTGCCGCTACGTAGCTCCTGCAATACACATCGTTAACATTCGTGCCAATGATACCTGTGATTAGTGTATCAAAGTACCGAGCTCTCTACTCGGGTACCAAGCTCTCTCCTTGGTACTTAGACTTGCCAATGTGCTCTCTTGGTTACAGCAAAGGGGCTACTTCCCCACTGTGGCCAACAGTGGAGGCGTGTGTGATAAAAACCCGGTATAACAACCCATCACTATCACGAGTCCCATAACTCGTGACGGCGATGCATTGTCACACCAACGACTCAATCAAATATGCCAGCTGGACTCATGCAATGCCAAGTAGATGTTTACTAGTCATATAATCTCAAATAAGGAACAAGTTCGACAAGAGCCAACTTATTCAACAAGTAGTTGTTTACTCATTTAAGGAATCACACAAGAATTCGACAAGAGCGAATTTAACATGTCAAATAGATACACTATTCTACAACATGCTCTCAATCATGCATTTACTTCACACGATCACATAAACCGCAAAAGAACTCAATTGAGTCTTACAAGCACACATACATCAAGGCATACTCATCAATCCATCTCAAAGTATCGTAAGCTAATACATTAGTCTAACAAACTACATTCGTCGTAGGGATTGATTGTGGAGTCGTTATTGTTCATAACTCCCTAATTTCAACTCCGGTGAGTTTTACTACATTTCAACCAAGAAGAGCATTGATACTATATGTATCACATTGCCCGTTTCTAAGTTCTCCGTTCATTTAGAACTCGATAACTAAGCCGTTCATGTTCTTAAACTAGCCTTAAACACAATCTCGAGTTTCAAACCCTAGTTTCGGTGATTTTGTTAAACCTTGAATTGAATCGAATTCTTTCACAAGAGTTATTCCCAAGCTTAATACAAACAACATTCATGCTTTAACAAATGTCAAAATCATAACTTCATAGAGATTTCATAAAATCATACTCACATTTTATATGTTGAATTGAAGGTTTTGTCTTCACAAAAGATGTTCACAATCACTAATAAAACAATTATAATGAAGGGGTCATGCTAGTTTATTTAACATGGAAATCTCAGGGAATTGTCACTCACCTTAGTCCTATGATTAATGGAGGAAAGGTTGATTAGAGCAAGGATTGTTGTAGAGAAGATCGAGAGCTTCGATTTGGCGATCTCGGTTCGTCGATCGGACCACCGGATCTCCAGGAAATGGTCCTTCAACCTAGAGTTTCTTCCATGGACGAATTTGAGCTTGAGTCTCTGAAGTTCTCTGGTTATGTTGAGCACAAATGGCTGGAAGGGCTGAATTTTGTGTTTATATACTTCCCAAGATGTCCCTAATCCAAGTGAAGTGATTAAGAAGCTTTCTATTGGCTAAGGCATGAAGACCATTGATAAGCCATGATCCAAGGGTTCACAAGGGCCTTAGACAAGTCAACAAAGGTGGCTTTGAGTCTCCAAGGTCGGCCAAGGGGCAAGGGTTCAAGAGTCAATAGCCAAAATCCACTCAAAATGAACATAGGCTGAAAATGGCACATTGCGGTCGCATCATAATGGGACCATGCGACCGCATGGTCCCTCTTCCAGAATCCTGTACTTTTTCACTTGCTCTCAGCATCTCATGCGAGCCACTGACCAAATCTCAATGCGGCCTCGAGGTTCAACACTTAAACTTCATCTTAAGTGACCCTAAATGATCTCAAACTCATTGGCAACAATCCTAAGGTGTAACCCAACTCAAAACAAGTCGGAAACACACCCGAAACACATCCGAAACAAGTTAAAACATGGCTCGAATCACGCGACGAATGGCCAACGAATCAAACACGAATCAATCCCAACTTAATCTAGGATAGAATGAACATGTATTAGGCTTATTTAATCATGGTTATGGCTTGTATTCAAGGCCTAGAACTCAACCGAACTTCTCTCGAGACGAAATGAAGGCAATACAAGCAATGATGTACAACCTTAAAACACAAACGAAGCACCGAAGCTTCTAAACTCCCAACCAAGCATGAAACAACTAAGATGAACATTGTCAATCTTATATGCAAGGTATTAAGACTCTCATGAGACTTATTAAGGTGATAACACGTTAATACGAACACCCGAAACAACAACAACAAGGCATGCAACGCATGGAAGACCATTACTCTATTATGATCTCAACCAACTCAATGCCGACAAGATATTAATGAAATGAAGTCTCAAATATGTCAAGACATATTATAAACATGTTATAATGATGACAATTATGAAATGGGGTTTGGGTTCTCACAGGAAGCATGTGGAGGAACTGCTCCAAAGGCTGAAGAAGGCTGAGGAGTCCGCTGTGGAGAACTACAAGAAATCCAAGGCCTTCGAGGATGCAGTGGACACAGCCATCGTCCCCTACTTTGCCCATGGCACCAATCACGTATTAAGGATGCTCGCCAGCCATGGTGGAGTGGGGATGAAAACGATGGCTGAATGGGCCTTGCTCGACCCCTATGCTGAAGCTGCTCGTCCCTTCCACGCTCTGGTCCCCTACAATAAGGAGGAACTGGCTGCCTTGGCGAAGAGCGATGCTGAAGCCGGGCGGGCACCTTGGGTTCCACTACCCGTGGATGAAGTGAATGTCTGCTCGCTGATAGAGGCTTTAGAGTCTGAAGATGATACTTTGAAACAAAGCGAACATATTGAAGCGGAATCCCAGGCCAAAGCAGTTGAAGACGAGGCTGCCCGGAAGGAGCTGAACCTCCAGTATGAGCTACAATATCGGGACAGCACCAAAGAGCTTCCTCCTCCCCCTGATCAAGCTTAGAATAGTAGTGTAACTTTTGTCTGGCCTGTGCGCCATCATTTTTGATCCCCAGTTGTAACCCCTCATTTAATACTCATGAATGGAATCGCTTTTTGTTTGGCCAATGTTCCTTGTGCTTGTATTCTTCTATTATGCTTCAATTTAGCTACTTTGATTTTGCTCGATAACTGTTTTCTTACTTGCATATTTTCCTGTCATATATTAATACAAGTACTGGTGCTCCCCAGAAAACATGTCGAGCATAAATAAATAAACGAAATTAACCGAGTATGAGAACTCGTAATTATCTACTTAATAATAAAGCTAAGTAAGCAAGCTTATTACTCAAGTTTAAAGATTACCCAAACAGATGTCAGATATGGATGCTTGGTTTTGGCCAAGGCTTTGAGTGGGCCGGGCCCCTATCGCCTTAGGCGAGCTTCCAGAAGACTGCCTAGCGAGCAAGGCCCAACTCTGAGTGGCAACCAACAACCGGGCATGGTCCTTGTTCGACGTGGGTACCTCGAAGCGGTTGTTAGTATATCAACTGGGCGTGGAGATATACGACTAATAGTGTTGCTCGATCACTATAGGAATCCGAGCTGGTTAGCCGCTATCCTGCAAGCATGACCTCTATCGCCCTGGGCGAGCATCCTACTATGTGAACCTAGGCATGGCCGAATCTCACCCACAGAGAGGATAAGTTCACTAATACTAGGGCGTGTGAGGATGATTGACCGGGCATGGCCCAATCTGCTCGCTAGGGGAGCAGATTTTGTCAAACAATCCAAAAGCAGTAGATTATAGACAACTGAACAACTAACTAATCTTAATGGACAAATATAGAAAACTTGCCTTTTTATTGATCAAAAATTAGTGACCCTCAACAGGACTGAGGTCTTGCCCGTTTGTGTCTTGATTTAAGGATAACATTTCTTTAGGTGGTCTGCATGCCACGGATGCTTCAAGCCTTTTCCCTCCTGAGTTCGAAGTGTGTAGGTGCCCTCTCTGACTGTACCAGTGACTTGGAAAGGCCCCTCCCAGTTTGGTGACAACTTTCCCTATTCTGCTCGGTGACCCGTCACCTCAATTTTTCTGAGTACCCAGTCCCCGATCATGAAAGCTCTACCTCGAACCCTTTTGTCATGATGAGCCTTCACTCTCTGCTTGTAGTTGACCATCCTGAGTCGTGCATCCAGTCTCCTTTCCTCAAGTAGATCTAAGTCTATGGCCCGGGCAAGTTGATTATTCTGCTCGCTGTAATGTAATGCACGATGGCTAGGCAAGGCCATTTCTACCGGGATCATAGCTTCAGATCAGTATGTGAATGCAAAAGGAGTTTCCCCGGTTGGTCCTCGAACAGTGGTTCTGACCACCCACAGGGATGATGGTAGTTCTTCTGCCCATTTTCCTGCTCGCCCTTCTAAGTTTCTTTTGAGAGCGTGTAGTATTTGCTTGTTTCTGGCCTCGGCTTGGCCGTTACCCTGTGGGTAAGCCACGGATGACTGCCAGTGTTTGACACCCAAGCGGGCACACTCTGCAGTGAATTTGTCCGAGAACTGGGTGCCGTGATCAGAGATGATTGCTCGGGGGAGTCCAAACCGGCACCATACTTGATCGTGAACAAACTTGATGACATTGGCCTCTGAAATCTTAGCCAAGGGCTTTGCTTCGATCCACTTAGTAAAGTAGTCTATGGTGACCACTACATACTTGTACTTGCCTTGTGCTAGCGGGAATGGGCCGATCAGATCGATTCCCCACATATCGAAGGGCCAGGCCACAACGACTGGAGTTTGGGCGGTGGATGGAAGCCTTGGTATGTCCGCATATCTCTGGCACTTATCACATTCACGAACATACTTTTTTGCATCCCTTCTGAGGGTTATCCAGTAGTATCCTGCACGCAAAACCCTCTCTGCCAAAGCTCGTGTGCCTGGGTGGCCGCCACATTCTCCCTCATGTACTTCATACAAAACACCTTCAGTTAACTCTGGGGGTACGTAGCGAAGCATAGGTCTGACCTTAGATCGCTTGTACAAGATTCCCCCTACCACTGAGTAATGACAGGCTTGGCTCCGGACTGTTATGGCTTTGACTTTGTCTGCGGGCATAACTCCCTGCTCGATGTAGTCTTTGTAGTCATTAATCCAGCTTCTGGTCACTGGTTCGATGTCCATTATGACCGGTCTATCAACGGCCAGAGTTTCCAAGTGCTCGATCATTACTGAAGGATTCAACAATGCTAAGTTTGCCTCAGCTATCTTGGACAAGTAGTCTGCTCGCATGTTGTCAGCTCGGTCGATTCTAATGATCTCCCAAAATTTGAAATTCTTCAGGATTTCTTTGACGAGCTCGTAGTACTTGACCAGGGTAGGGTGATGCACCATATACTCCCCCCGGATTTGGTTCACAACTAGTTGTTAATCCGAGTACATTGTGACTGCTTCTACGCCCATATCAGATGCGAGCTCAAGACCAGCGAACATCGCTTCGTACTCGGCAACGTTGTTCGAGGCATGGAACTTGAACCGAAGTGCTAGCTCGAACTCTGTGACTTCGTCGGGAGCTATAAAAAGGATGCCAGCTCCGCTCCCGACTTTGCTCGCTGCCCCAACCAAATAGAGATCCCAACAGTAGGCTGGTCGAGGTTGTAGCAGTTGTTTTTGCTCGGGCTCAGTTGGCTGCTAGGCCTCAAGATCCTCCCGCTGAGTGAAACTTGTTTCAACCAAGAAATCAGCTAAAGCTTGAGCTTTGATTGCTCACCTGGGCAAGTAGTCTATGTGGAACTTTGTGAGCTCGATTGACTAGTTGAAGCGATGCACTGATGTCGGGCTTGTGCAGACTTTCTTGTGGTGCGTCTGTGTATACTATGATTACATGTGCAGAAAAATAAGCCTTTAATTTTCGGGCAACTATGACAAGCGAGTAGGCTAATTTTTCTACATTAAAATAACGACCCTCAACATGACTGAGGGCCTTAGATACATAGTACACATGTTTTTGAATATCTAATTCCTCCCTAACTAACACAACGGCCACGACCTGGTCCGTGGCTGCTAGATATACATATAAAGGCTCACGGGCAGGCTGGCGAGAGGTGGTTTGCCAAAGTATTCCCTGAGCTGCTCGAGGGCCTTGGTACAGTCTGCATTCTACTCAAAACCCTTGTTGCCGCGCAGAACCTTGAAGAAGGGGAGGCATTTTTCCGCTGACTTGGAGATGAAGCGACCCAAAGCAATTACTCTGCCGTTTAACTGCTGGATGTGTTTGATGTAGTAGGGTTGCTCCATGTCAAGTAAGGTTTGTATCTTCTCCGGGTTAGCTTCTATACCGCGTTGGTTGACCATGAACCCAAGAAATTTTCCCGCTCGGACCCCGAAGGTGCACTTGCTCGGGTTCAGCTTCATGTTGTGTTTGTGCAGATTGACAAATGTTTCTGACAAGTCAAGAGTGTGGTCGCGGCCCTTTGTCTTGATGACCATGTCATCTATGTAGGCTTCCATGTTTCTGCCGAGCTGAGAGCCGAAGACTTTGTTAACCATGTGTTGATAAGTGGCTCCTGTATTCTTCAGCCCGAAGGGCATCATTTTGTAATAGTAGAGGCCCCCAGCTGCCTGGAAGGCTGTCTTCGCCTTCTCTTGCTCGTTCATTCTGACCTGGTGATATCCTGAGTATGCATCCAGGAAACTGAGCATTTCAAACCGGGCTATAGAGTCGACGAGCACATCTATGCGAGGCAATGGGTAGCAGTCTTTCTAGCAGGCTTTGTTGAGGCTTGTGAAGTCCACACACATCCGCCATTTGTCGTTGGTCTTCTTGACCATTACCACATTTTCCAGCCAAGTCGGGTATTGAATCTCCTCGATGATGTCTGCCTTCAGGAGCTTCTCGACCTCTGCTTTGATAGCCGCATTTTTCTCAAGTGAATATTGTCTTGGCCGCTGTTTGATAGGCCGAAAGGTAGGATCAATGTTTAGGTCGTGGTGGGCAATACTCTCACTGATACCCTACATGTCCTCGACAATCCAAGCGAACACATCCAGGCTGTTCTTTAGCAGCTCAATCAATATTTCCCGAGCTTTGGGAGGCATGGCCTTCCCGATTTTGATTTTCTGCTCAGGGTAGGCTGGATCGATAACTACCTCCTCTAGCTCGCCCTCCGGTTGAATATCGGGCTCGTCATGGAGTTGCAGAGTGTCCATCTCAATGTCTTGTGGTTCTGGGAGCTTAGCCTTACGCTTGGAGGGCCCTGGTGCCGGGGCTTGCTCGGGAACCTCTGTTTCTATGGGATCAGCAGCTTCAGAAGTCTCCTCGAGCTCGATGTTGTTAATGGAGACAGAGGCTGAGGCAGTGTCAGTGGAAGCTGCTACAGCCTGATCGGGAAGGTCCGCGATCAATTTTGGAACCGCTACAGTCTGGTCGGGAATGTCCACGATCAGTTTCTGTCTCTTCCGCTGGGATTCCTGGACATACTCCTACATTGCTCGGGGTTTACTGTTGAGGATGCCCACTCCATTCTCAGTGTAAAATTTGGCCTTCTGGTGGGGAATGGAGGTTACCATCTGGAATTTGGCCATTGCTGGAGCGCCCAAAATGCAGTTGTACTCTGATTTTAAGTCGATCCCCAAAAACGTGATCATCTCTATCCGGGTCTGAGCCCCATCACCCATGAATACTTCCAGCTCGATGGTACCCTTGACGCTCACCTGGTGATTAGTGAACCCTTCAAGCTTTCCCAGATAAGGCTTGAGGCTGGCGTTTGGCAGTTCCAGTCCCTTGAAGCAAGAGTAGTACATGATGTCTCTACATGCCCCAGTGTCGAGTAGAACCCTGTGAACTTGCCAGTTGTTCACCAAACAAGAAATAACCAGCGGCTGCTAGGATGCCAAAGGGGTGCTTGCCAGCTCGTTGCGGGTAAAACAGATGCTCTGCTCACCTGCCTACTGTATCGCTGGTGTGTTGACAGCCTTAGACAAGGAATAGATGTACTTCCCGAGCTGTGTGCTGGATGGAAGCTCCTCCTGAATCATATTTATCACCCCTCGAATCTGAGGGGCCTGGCCACCTCTTCCTCTTGGGGGTCTTCCTTGGTCGTTGTTGGCGTTATTTCCCACGCCCTGATCCCTTTTAAAGCGGTCCAATTTGTCCACGTTGATCAACTTTTGAATCTCTCGTTTCAACACAATGCATTCTTCTGTGGTGTGACCGTTACCATGGTGGTAATCATAGTATTTTGTGTTGTCCCGGGTGTGAGCAAGCTCAGGATCGAGTGGATGCAGGACAGGCAGCGCGTCCCCTACCTGGAACATAATTTCTTCCCGCGTAGTGTTTAGCGGGGTGAACTGAGCCTCCCTGAATCTTTGTCCGGGGGTGGTTGTTCTCTTCCTGTCTTTGTTCGAGCGGTGGTTGCCCTTTGGGCTCTGGTCAGCTGGCGTGGCCGAGCTGCCTTGAGCCTTGTCCTTATTTTTGGCTTTATCGGTCTTGACGCTCTCAGTCGAGCAGAAGAGATGTGAATTCGCTAGCAGCTCTGCTTTGGAAGCCCCCGGGTTCATTGCTAGCATTGTCTTCAGTGGCCCTGGCCTCATGTTATTGAGGTAGCAAAAAGTAATCTCAGGGTCACTGGTCGCGGTCACCTGACCAAGCATCTCCTCGAATATCTTCAAGTAGCTGCTATATGATTCGTTGTCACCTTGCTTAATCTTGGCAAGGCCGAAACGATTTTTAGGGGTTGGGCCTGCAGTTCCGAATTCCTCTAAGAATTTTTCCCAGAGCGTTGCCCAGCTTTCTATCGATCCCCGGGGAACTCTGCCCGACCAGGCCTGTGCCTTTCCCTGAAGAGCTCCCTCGAATGCCCACATCTTCAAGGCTTCAACATCTGTGACCATCCGAATCTGTGCCTCGAATGATCGGAGCCAATCGTTTGCCCGCGTCTTCCCGAAATACTTGTCGAACTGTGGGAAGATGACTCCTTGCGCGGGTGGTACATTTTCGATCTCTGGAGTAAACGGACTGCCCTCCAACGGCTTGGTGGCCCCATAGCCGAGCTTGGCCACGGCTAGATTAGCCATTTGCTTGGCCATATCTCTTTTCATGGCCTTCATTCTTTCGGAAAGCCGTCTTTCCGCATCCACTGTGAGTCTGGAAGAGTGGGCGGGGTCCGGTTGGTCGCCACGCACATGAGGGCAAAAGGTGGGCTCATAAGAAGATCCGGCCTCCTGTGTGACGCGAGCTCTGTATTTTGGCCATTGCGCATTTGCCTGTACGCACTCGCGGGCCCTACGGCGGACATTACTCTCCTCTCGAGCACGGTATTCTGGGCGATGATGGTGCCTATGGGAGAGATTCTGACGGCTGTATCTACTCTCAACCTGGTCATCTGCTTGTTTCACCGCCTCAACCCTTTCGGACGGTATGTGAATGACGGAGGGGATCCGTCTGCTCGGAGCGGGCAAATGTTGGGAGGCATGGCCATCGCCAACAGGTGCTGGGTTGCTGAGAGCGGGCAGTACCAAATCTGCGACTGGCACCGGGGCATGGCCCAAGGCAAGCAGTTGCTGGTTAAGTGCATACATTTTGTTGTAGTACTCCGCCTGAACTTGTAGAGCAGCAGCTTGTTGGTCAGGGTTTTGCCTGGATAGGCTCACGTGGCTGTCCTGACCATTCTCCCTTTGACGATTCAATTGCGTTCGGAGATCTACAGCGCGGGCATCGCGCTTTTCATTGATGACCTGCCTAGCGTCACGCTGGCTTGCATGGCTTTGGCTGGCATGCTGGGACGGCTGTTCCTCCACGTATGGCACGTCATTGCCATGAGTCGCGTGCCATGCAGCCACTTTCTGATTTCTCGTTTGCACCCCTTGGGGTGCTTTTGGTGGCAGATCCTTGGTGTTAGCCTGATGGCTTCCAGCTTGGTGGTTACTGGCGATGGCATGATGCTTGCTACCTTTTCCAGCCATTGCAACAAGGAGAAAGCTGAGAATTTTTATCGGAAAAACTAGAGAGAAGTGTTGAAATTTCGTTTCCCGGCAACGGAACCAAACTGATGTGGCAAAATTGCAGTTTGGGCCGTCCGTGTGTTGGGTAGGATATCTGGGCTTGGATCAGCTTCCTTGAACTTGGCTAAGAACACAAGAAAACCTGAGTGGAAGTGCAAGGCAGGGCCTCGCGAAACCCCTCTGGCGTGAGAGTAAGTCTCGTGTATAAGTCTGAAAACAATTTGACAGAGTGCCAAGGCTCAAGAAAGTGTGTGTACCTTGTCAATGGCTTATGGAGAGATATTTATAGGCCCCCAATGTGGTTGAATCCGTCTAGGATTCAGTTTCCATAGTTACCTAATCAATCAAGGAGAGAATCCCTTGATTTTAGGCATGACAGGCGGCTGGCCGCGTAGATGTAGGAGCAGATAAGGTAAGTGTCCTGCTCAAATATGGGAACCTTTGACTTGTCTTGGAGAGCAAGCCTCCGGTGTTTCCTGCTTGATATATGTACCCGGGCGAGCAGGGCTCTGCCCGGCTATTCAATGTGTACTGTTTCTGAACTTGATGTAGATCCAAGGAACGACCCCTGGTCGGGCAGGCAAGGCCAATGCTCGACCAGGTTTGGACGAGATGAATCTGGTTCCTTTGCTAGGTATGATTGTGGTGACCGAGTATGGCCCCTGGTCAGGCAGGAAAGGCTTGTGCCCGGACAGGTTTGGAAGAGAACTTCACTGCTCGCTGCTTAGTGATTCCATCATTTTGCCCGCTAGGTGGGCGGGCCCCGCATCGGCTATGCTCGTGACTGGCACGCGATCGTGGCTCGTGCCTTGCTCGTGACCTGGCTTGGGCCGGGCATATAAGTACATGATATTATTTTAATCATATTTCATTATATTTAGAACATTGATACACAAGGTGCAACAAGACAGTGCAAACATTAAAACAAACTTGCAAAATCACGAAAGGATTGAAGCAAATTTTGATCTGTAAAAATTCAAAATAATTTGATTTTCATTTCATAATACGTGTTGATCGATTTTCATTTCAAGATATGTGTTCATCTTCTAATTTTGTTTTTTTCTATTCATTTTGTTTATATATAGTTTAATTTAAAAATATATATGTTGTGCGTTTAACGCACATATGTAAAAACTAGTTATTACCAAATGAGGATGTGTATCTCATGTCGGTTAGATAGTGATGTTGATTTTAAAAGTCTACCATTATTAACAATAGAAGAAAATTATTTCACATTAGTTAGAAAAAAGTGATATTTGTTTAAAAACTTTTCAGATGATGGATCTCACATTGGTTACAAAGAAATGTATCTCACATTATTTATAAAATGAGTATTGGTTATAAAAGTCATTAGATAAATCCATTTTTATGTTATTACCAATAGAAAGTATGTATTTAACATTGTTTAGAAATAAATGTTGATAATTTTTTTTTATCTACTACTATTATTACTAATAAAAAAATATGAATGCCACATGGTTAGAATGTGGTGTTGGTTTTAAAAGTCTTTAGATAAAAGACTTAAAATTTTCATTACCAATAGAAATAGAAAATAAGTATTTCATATTGCTTATTATAAAAAAAAAGTATTTCATATTGCTTAAAAATGAATTATTATTTTAAAATTTTTTAACAAAAAAGACTTTTAATATTATTATCAAGTTTGATGTTAATTTTAAAAGTCTTTAGATAAAAGATTTTAACTATTATTACTAATACAAATTATGTATCACACATTAGTTAGAAATTTATGTTAATTTTAAAAGTATTTAGGTAAAAAATAGTTTAATATTAGTGTTTTTAATTATATAAAATTTCATTCACCGGTGTTTTTTTTAATAGAAAAATGTAGTATTTTGCATTTATATATATATATATATATATATATATATATATATATATCTCACATTGTATCCGTGCGGGGCACAAACTAAATTACTAGTGAAAGAATGAAGTATTTTTAATATTAGTGTTTTTAATTAGAAATTTATGTTAATTTTAAATGTATTTAGGTAAAAAAATAGTTTAATATTAGTGTTTTTAATTATATAAAATTTCATTCACCGGTGTTTTTTTTAATACAAAAATGTAGTATTTTTCATTTATATATATATATATATATATATTTATTTATATTTATATATCTCACATTGTATCCGTGCGGGATACAAACTAAATTACTAGTGAAAGAATGAAGTATTTTTAATATTAGTGTTTTTAATTATATAAAATTTCATTCACCGGTGTTTTTTTAATACAAAAATGTAGTATTTTTTCATTTATTGATACGTACTGAGCGTAAAAGTATATAAATAAAAACAAAAAAAAGAAATAATTTTTTAATACAAAAATGGAGTATTTTTAATTTATTAGTATATAAAAACAGAAAATATTTCATTCTGTCAAATCATCATCCAGAATTATTATGGAAGGATCAAATACAATCATATCAAGTGATTGTGTTAGACGCGCTCGCTAGCCAAATATATAAACTCTTATATTTTTGTATTTTTGGCGATGTGGGAAGTTTGTCTGGAAGCCATGGACCAGACAAAGACAGAGAGGAGAGAGGTCTATCTCAGGCACCACAAATGAAGAGTCCAAGCCACTTCTTCTATGGCTCTCTTCCCTTTCAACCGATTTCGTTCGGTTTTCTCATGGCTATGAGCTAGGAGGTAAGGTAGGTATAGATGGTAGCATTTTAGTATTTAACTCCGGATGAGATTCTTCAAACATCGCCCCTCGGTCCTTGTAGTATTAACTAATCAGCTGCCTCCATCTTGAGTCGCTTGCTCCATTTATCCGAGCTCTCTTCTTCTTCTTCTTCTTGTTTTTGTCACAATGGGTTCCCTTCTCTATCCCTCAAAACCTTTTCTTTCATGCATGTTAATGGTGTTCCTATAGATACATATGCTTTGTGTGGTTCTTTAACAGCTTGTTCTTCAACCAAGGATGTTGGGCTTGGTAAACAAATTCATACCCATGCGTTGAAATCAGGATGGTTGTTTAGTGTGTTTGTTGGGAGTGCTTTGATTGATTTGTATGCGAAATTGGAGGTTGTTGAGGATGCAGCAAGGATGTTCGATGAAATTCATGAGAGAAACACTGTATGCGCTAATGTGCTTTTATCGGGTTATGCAGATGCAAAAATGAGGGATAGTGGAATTGAATTGTTTCGAGCTTTGCCCAGGTTGAATTTGGATTATGATAATTGTACATTGTCGACTGCATTGCGAATATGCGCTGCATTCTATGCATTGGAATTAGGTAGACAAGTACACTCCAAAGTGATTAGGATGGTTCCTGATGTAGGACTTGATATGTTTCTGCAGAGTTCGTTGATTGATATGTATACGGAAGAAATGGGTATTACAAAGAAGTGATTTTATTGTACAAGGGGATGTTAATGGAGGGTATCAGATCCGATGGAGTGGCATTTGTTACAATCATCTCGGCTTGTGGTCATACAGGCCAGGTTGATCTTGGACTTGAGTACTTTGAGTCGATGAGTTGTGACTTTGGGTTAAATCCAAGCCCAGAGCATTATAGTTGCCTTGTTGCTTTGTTTTGCAGGGCTGGTGAGTTGGACAAGGCATGGAAGATAGTTGATGAGATGCCGTGTAGTGGGAATGGCTCTGTTTCTGTTTGGGGGGCATTGCTAAGCACTTGCAGAGAGCGTGGAAATATTGATTTAGGTAAATTGGCAGCTCAACGGGCACTTGAACTCAGAATTGTGGAATTTATGCTCTGCTGTTGAATATGTATGCAAGGTATGGATTGTGGAATGAGATTGAGGAGCTCAGAGAGTTGATGAAAGGAAGAGGGTTAAAGAAAGATGTTGGATGTAGTTGGATAGAGATGACGAGGTGAATTGAAAGCGTCTCCCAGAAAAGGATGTGGGCATAAATTTGTACAGTTTCTTGAAGCTTATTTCTAGGGAAGTAACCTTCTTTGGATGGATTTTATAATATTGGAAAAAAATTCTGCAATGCGCTCGTGGTTCTTTTTCTTTCTACAGTAAAAGAAGGGCGAAGATCCTGTCAATGCATAAATTGATTAATGAATCATTACGAACTCGGTTCTTTTGGAAGGAACAAAAAAGAAACGAGAAAACCATTTGTTGGAGGTACAGTCTCTATAGGCCTCACTTGATCAGAACATTTTCCTAGAATTCTGTGAATCAGTTGCCATGTCTCAACACCGTGGCCAACGGTAGCTCCCTACTTCACCATATACTTCTACCGTTTTTTGCAATGATCACTAGGGGTGATCCAGGTCTAGTGTATCTTTTACCAGAGAAATCGCCACTTAATCACCTTCATCCGTATCCTCTTCACGGGCGCCAAGCTCTTCCATTTACTTGAAGGCTATTTCACCAGTGTGTGGGCTTTGAGACATATCACCAACTGTAGGTATTCTTGTAAGCCATTCAATATGAAATTTTTTTGGCTTCGCAGCAGTTTCGGGTAATAATATGCCAGATGTCATTTATTATTGCAAAAGCAATATACAGGTTTCCGTGCACATGGTACAACACCTTATGACTTCTTGATCTGGCAATAAGTTACTAATCCCGCTTCAGCAATAAAGTTTTCCGTAATTCTAATTTATTATTCAAGACATTTTTTATTGTAGATCAGCTGTCTGTTTCTCAATCGATAAACAGAGATCATTATTACAATTTTTGTTTCCTGACATGTACCAAGTTGTGATAATGGTTATCGCAACAGATATCCGGCGAGGCTTTCCAACTAAGGTTATCTTTAAATTACTGCTTTTGGTTTTTGCTTCTTTTTTTTTTGGGTTGGGGGTGGGGTTGTTCATTTTGCAATGTTGACCGTTAGTATAAAAAATTGGTAGGTTAAACAGTCAACATTTAACATAGTTGAGATCCTGTCTCTTTATAAATTCTCTGCTTCGTTTGTATTCGAAAAAAAATATCTTCAATTTTACTAGTACTGACCGGGTGAGCAAACAATGAAGATTCTGTTGGCTGGGGAACAACTACATACTGAACCAGCTTGGACATGTTTGACCATCTAATGACAGGTTTGGTCTGTTTTGATCACTTCAGTCATGTTTCTTTAGTTTCGGGCTTTCAGCCAGATTTGGGATAAAAATGGATTTGTGGTCTTAGCTGAACAATGAAAATTGTTGTTGTGATCAGTTGACTATTGTAATATCTACTCCCATTTGTTCTTGCAGATTCTACTCAAATTAAGTAATAACTTTGGGTACATTGCTGTCAGGTTGTGAAAATATTAGGTGTCGAAGAGTCTAAGAAAAACTAGACTTTCAAGTTAAGTCTAGAGACAAGGAACGGAGGTGGCACTTGAGACCAATTTTATTATTATTCATATATATACATTTATTTGATTTTATCTACGGGAACATGACAGCTTACAACTTCTTGATAGATGTAATTCTTTTCCTAATTCTATGTATTTTTTAAATTATATTTTGGTTTGTTACTTCTGAGAATTAACTTTCTTTATCTTTATTCAATTTGACAATGCTTGAAGCATTGCTTATAAGTTAATTAAAATACTATTTCTCATTTGGTGCGTACAGCTGGGAAAATGTGGATTTACTTGTAGCACAAATGCATTTTGTATTGCACAGTGAAATGTGTTTAGAAGTGGAATATAAATAGCATTTCCGTAGATGAATCGATGAATAGTACTATCTCCATCTTAAATTGAATGACCCTTTTGGCTCATGATTATGAACAAAGGAGGACAACCATTTGGAATGGATGGCGTAGGAGAGATTAAAGAGCAAGGAAGACATTGGAGAAACAGGACAAGTGTGACAGACTTAGTATGCAACTGACTCCCCTATCTTTGTGATGAATTGGACTGGAAAAGTTGGTTTTATATATATATATATATATTAAATCCCATTAGTTTTTTCTATGAATAGAGCTGCACTAGCTAAGTAGCAGTTTCTATTTCAGAGATGGCATTTGGAAGCCTTTCTAGTGAAAGGAGAGTTCAACCTCTCCCCCCCATACCTATGCAAGTGTCTTCTAATTTGACCACTATCTCTTCTATTTTGAATCAAAGCTTCATTGGGCGAATATTGTCATTTTTCGTGTTCATGTTTTATGTTTTGCAGGTTAGAACCATGGAAAGTTGATGAGGGGAAGAAGCATGTTTCTCTTAGTTTGGGGGAGAGGCTGGCTTGGAGGACCTTCTCCTTGAACATCGGTACAATTCTTTACGTTATTAGATCTCAAAGCATTTAGCATATGCACTTTTTGATTTTTCGTTCATACCATAATAATAACACTATTCTCATAATCAGGTTTGGCGAGCAGGAGAGAGACTCAGCAACTCTTGTGTTCGTACTTCACATATAGTCAGCTCTTTATTTCTAACAGATATCAAAATGCCAAATGCGTTAATATCTGTCGTCCTTGTGGTTGTTACGGTCATTATTCTGCTTCCCGCTGTCTCTCTGGTATCCGGCAGCCACATTAACCTGGTCATCTCTTTCTATGCCGCCCTTGTTGGTCATATTTCGCTTTCACATGCCGCCATCTACATTATTGCAGAAGTCTTGGTGCTGTACTAGTTACACTTGCACCATGGTAAGCAGCACGGTTGCTCAAGACTTTTCCCTTGGAGGCTGTACCATTGCAGCAACTGCACCAGGCCCAAATGGGCCTGTCATAGTGGGCTTCGAGACGAGCCAGGCCCTTAGGCTCGAGATTACTTTTTACATTCATTTTTCTTTTTGCATCGATCTTTTTGGATCATCAAGCGAAGGATTTGCCTATCGGCTTGTTTTTTCAATCATCAGAATTCTCATGGGCCTTCTTGTGTTTATTTCAACAGCTTTTACTTCTAAGAAGGGTCATGTTGGTGTCGGGATGAACCATGCCCGGTGTTTGGGCACAGCAAGTGTTAGAGGAGTCACGTATCGGATGGGCATTGGGTTTTTTTGGTTAGGCCTACAGTTTCTTGTGTTGCTTTCTATTTGTACACAAAGATCATCCAAGGTCAACATTACTCATTAGAATGAGTAAAAACATGATTTGTTTAACGTTCCGAAGGCTTTGGCCAGGCCAAATTAGTGAGCACAAGTAGAGATAGGAACCTCTGGATGTAGAAGAGATCGGCATCCGAGACTGTTATTAGCTATAGGTTCTACCATGACCGAGAATATCAATGAAATGTATAATGGAGTTAAAAAGTTAAAAACCAATTACCAACAATGGCCACTGACAAGTTAATAAATTGACTGATCCTATGCAAATGAAACAGTTTGAAACATATTGTGAAAAATAGAAGGGTTGAATGCACCAGTGGCCCCTGTACTATTGGCTTATTTGGTGGTAGTTCATGTACTAATGAAGTGCATGTCACTGACCAAAGTAGGCCATTTTTGCACACCAAAAGTCCTTACTTGGATGTTGTTAAAGACTATATTGTTAAGCGATCATGTGTCGAGTACATGATCATTTTGGGGGGTAAAATAGGAATTTGAAAGTTTCTTATTATATTCTCTCTTCTTCCTCTCGTCATATTAGGCTCACTCAATCACCACCACCACCACCATGGTCCGTGTCGGAAGCCCCCACCCTGCACTACCTCTTGATTTGGCTCAAGAACCTTACAAAGTCATGATTAGTCGTTTTTATCTAGCCTTATTATTTCCCTAATTTATTACCTTTTTTTGGAGTAGAAGTCAAAATATCTGGCAACCAATTTTGGAGGCAAGATAGCAGCATGATATCTTTAATCAACTTGGAACTTACCCGTCAACATTTAGACATCGGTGTGCAAATACTATGGTTTAGGAAAGCTCTTGACTTATGATTGAGGAAATTTTGTGAGCTTTGAACAATAGAGCTGACCTTGGTGGCTAAGGGGTGATCATTATGAGAAGGGGAGATCTGGCAACCAATTTTGGAGGCAAGATAGCAGCATGGTATCTTTAATCAACTTGGAACTAACCCATCAACTGTGACGACCCGACCCGGACCCCGAGGTAGAATCACGAGTCAAGTCGTCCAAATACGACTACAATTCATGCAAGGACTCAATTAAAGAAAACAACATGATGCAACATTGTAGACGTGACGCAACTCGGCACCAAAAGGCCGGAATATTTTAAAACTTTTAAAATCTGATATAACAGTTAAAGACAAGTATATCAATTCATCGGCGACTTTACAACTGGAACCCAACACTAAACAGTTCATGCTATAACACCTCGACGGCTAAACATGCCGGAGAAACAACAAAAGTAAATAAGAGCTAATGTGATGCTCAGTGGAAGACTTTAAACATGTGGACCAACTACAACTATACAAGGCTCGGTGTACATGCGTCGGCACTCAAAATAGAATACAAGTTACTACAAGTAACAGACATAAAGATAACAAGTTCAAGTTCCCAAAAGCGAAGTCTAAATGACTTGCTATACCCAACGTCCTTGTAAAAGAGAACAAAAGAAGGACATCTATAAATAACAACCTCGTCGCGAGTGATCTCGGACAAGTGCGAACCCTGCAACGCTTCAACGGGAAGAACCTAGACGGTTCGGATCTAAAGCAGTAAAAGGGAGGGGGTAAGTCATAAAGACTTTGTGAGCTAACAATTATGCATGTCATGGCATCATGCAACATACATAGCAAGATATCATCATTAATATCAAGTCAATCAAAGCATTCATTTATATAAACACTTAGTTCACATATCCATGGTAGCACATTGGTTTCACATAAGTGCTATAAAGTAAATCACATATAAAGATGATATGTTATAGATTCAGTGCCGCATCGTAGCTCCTGCAATACAAGCGTTAACTTTATCGTGCCAGAGATACCCGTGCTTGGGGTATCAAAGTGCCGAGAACACCTCGGTCATATAGACATGCCAAAGCGCACCTTTTGATTATGACAAAGGGGCTACTTCCCCACTGCGGCCCACAGTGGAGGGGTGTGTGATAAATCTGGTATGACAACCCATCACTATCACGAATCTCATAACTCGTGACGGCGATGCATTGTCTCACCATCGACTCAACCAAATATGTCAGCTGGACTAATGCAATGCCAAGTAGATGTTTACTCGTCATATAAACCCAAATAAGGAACAAGTTCGACAAGAGCGAACTTATACAACAATTTGGTGTTTACTCATTATGGAATCAAATAGGAATTCGACAAGAGGGAATTCAACATGTCAAATAGATATATTATTCTACAACATGCTCTCGATTATGCATTTCTTTAACACAATCGTATAAACCGTATAAGAACTCAATTGAGTCTCATACGCACACACATCAAACATGCACCTCAATTCATCTCAAAGTCACGTAAGCCAATACATTAGTCTAACGAACTACAAATGTCGTAGGGATTGAATGTGGAGTCGGTATTGTTCAATAACTCCCTAAACTCAACTCCGATGAGTCATTGCTAAAAGTGCAACCAAGTAGAGCATAGATACTATATGCATCTCATTGCTCTTTTCTATGTTCTCCGTTCATTTAGAACATAATAACCAAGCCATTCATGACCTTAAACTAGCCATAAACCAATTCTCGAGTTTCAAACCCTAGAATCGTCGATTTTGCTAAACCTACAATTGAAACTTATTCTTTCACAAGAGTTGTTCCTAGGCACATTTAGAATATCATTCATGCTTTACACAAAGTCAAAATCATAACTTGACATGGAAATCATAAAATCCTACATACTTTTCATATGAAGAATTGAAGAATTCTACTTCACTAGAAGTCTTCCTAAGCATGTTTAGAACAACTATAATGAAGGAAGCATGTTATTTTATTGAACATGAAATTCTGGAAATTGAAAACTCACCTTAAGCCTATGAATAATGGAAGGAAACAATAACAAATCAAGGATTGTGGAAGAGGAGGGCAAGGTCTTCGATTCGGCGGTCTCGGATCGCCAATCGGGTTACCGGAACTCTGGCAAATGGTCACACTAGTGAAAGAGCTTCTCAAGAACGAAAATGGTGAAGTGTATTCAGCAAATGGAGGTTGAAGATCACAAATGGCTAACAAGGGGCTTTTATATGGTTTAAGAAGACCATAATCCAAGTGAAAGGTATTATTAGGCTTCCTATTGGCCAAGGCTTGCAAGCCTTTGATAACAACTCATCCAAGGGCTTAGAAGGCTTAGACTAGGGTCAACAAAGGTGTACTGAGTCACCAAAGGTGACCAAGGGGCAAGGGCATTGAAGACTTCAACCAAAACTTGCAAAATATCCCGTATGTGTGATTTCTGGACAAAGCAGTGGCATGGTTGAGACCCATGCTAGCGCTTCAACTATTCATGGCCAAAATTCCATTTTGTTGTTACTGGACAGTCAATCTTGTAAAATCGACCATAAATAGCTCACAACTCCAAATGAGGTGATTATTGATTTTTCTGAAACTAGACTCATTAAACTATATTTTAGCTTTTTAAATTACTCAATTTGGACTTATATTCATCAAAATAAAGTTACAACAAAATCAAGTATAGAAGCTGATTTCCTGAAAATACAATTCTGGCACAGCCGTAAGTCAAGACCTAACATATGTAGGTAAAACATACTAAATTTTTAGAAAATTCTCTTTATTAGATTGGTACCAGAATTTTCCCGAAGTTTGCCCAAAAACAGGACCGAATCTGTGAAGTAAGAAGTTGGTCATCTTAATTATAAATGCAACAAGCATATGAACAATGATTGTGCAGGCATGAGAAATACTAGTACACTTGGTTTAGAACTCAAATGAACATCTCGCAAGATGAAACACAAGTAACACAAGCAACGAAGGCAAACACCAAGACTCAAACGAAGCAACAAAGCTTCTAAACTTTCAACCAAGCATACTATGATCAAGATGAATGTTATAAGTCATATATGAAAGGTACTAAGACTCCAATGGGACCTAGTTAAGTGTAAACATGCTAAGATGAACAATCAAAGCATTAACAACAAAGCATGCAAAGCATAGAAGACAATCAAACGACTATGATCGTAACCAACACAATGCAAGCATGATATGAACAATATGAACTCTCTAACATGTTAACGCACACGCTAAGCATGTTATAATGATGTTAAACATGAAATGGGTTTGGGTTCTCACATCCTCCCCCACTTAAAGGAATTTAGTCCCTAAATTCATACCACTCATCTCGAATAGGTAAGGGTATTTCTCCCTCATATCAAGCTCAGTCTCCCACGTGGCTTCCTCAATATCATGATTCTTCCACATGACCTTCACTAACGGAATCCGCTTAGTCCTCAATACTTGCTCTTTGGTTTAAAAAATCCTCACCGGTTTCTCAACGTAGGAAAGATCGGGCTCAAAGGTAAGCTCCTCATAAGCAAGAACATGTGATTCGTCCTTCAAGTACTTACAAAGCATAGAAACATGGAACACATCATGGATACCCGATATAGATGGTGGTAACGCAAGTCGATAAGCCAAAGATCCAATCCGCTCTAAGATCTCAAACGGACCAATGAATCTTGGTGAAAGTTTCCCTTTCTTCCCAAACCGTTTAGTACCGCGCCGGGGTGATACTTTCATGAACACATAGTCACCAACCTAAAACTCAAGATTACGTCTCCTGCGTACTCGTGCGTAAGCGTCTACTCTAAGCCGTAAGCATCTGTTGTACCATCTCCGAACCCCATAACCTAGCCTCACCAACTTCATCCCATCAAATCGTTGATCGACACTTACGCCCATACAAAGCCTCATACGGCACCATCTCAATGCTCAATTGATAACTATTATTATACGCAAACTCAGCCAACGGTAGATGTGAATCCCAAGATCGATTTGAAGATTAACGGGACCCTCAATGATAAACAAAGAACGTGGAATTAGAACAACGAACAATGAAAGTAACGAGAATAACAATAAAAACGAAAATAACGAAATAAGAGAAAGGATAAAAGAGTCTCCCTTGACCCACTAGTCGCCATTGAATAGGAACCTTGGGGTGCAATCGAGAACCGACAACAAGGACGTTTTTCATGTTCTGCTTTGTTCTTTTCACGTTTCTGTCTAATGACCGCAGCTAGCTCAGCTGGCGTAGGTTTGTATCCTAGACCAAATGGAGGAATACATTTCTTAAATTCATCCTGGACCAGATTGATAAACCCCTACTGATTTCTGCCAAGACCCAGACCAGGCATATAATTCATTTTTCGGAGCATGTTTAGTGAGACCATATCTCCGAAGACTGTGGTATTCTTTCCAGTAATATCAGTATCTAGTCCAGATTCAATGGCTTGAGGGATGGCTCGACTAACATCCGTTGGCTCACAACAGATTATGTAACAACATAACAAGTACCAGTATCGAATAAATAACCACAAGTCTTACGACTCATAGTTAAGTTTATATAACTTCACTTCCCATTTGTCCTTTCCAAAACAAAAGCTACAAAATACAACTAGTAACAACCTCCACAAAGAACCACGCGTACTACCGTAGACTTGGCGGATTCCTTCGAATCACTAGCTCGGCGGCCCCAGAATCCTTAAGTATTTAACTTGGTAGAACGTTTACGTACTTTGTTCTTGCTCGCGACCTTTGAGAAATCTTAGGTCTTTGTGTACTTTCTTGGAGGCATTTACATTCCTAATAATCATGTTTAGAAGTTTACATGTGGCCACGACGTTCATAGTAGTCGTCGTCGTAAGTTTATTTCCCCGATTCACGTATTTTCATAGGCCATGATAGGTCTGTAGTAATTTAACCATAGTTTGTTATAGACAATCAAGAATTGAGATCCGTTTGATACGTTAGAAACTATAATTCAATATCTTTCTAACCATACCTCTTATGTAATTTTTGGACTTGTATTTCAATACATGCGTATTTTTAAAGTTGACTAAATAATTTATTCTCGGTATTTCCAGAAATTTGAGTTTTGCCTTGTTTATTGGATTTACTTGGAGACCCTTTAATGAATTCCACCAAACTTGACCCTAAGACCTTTATATATATATATATATATATATATATATATATATATATATATATATATATATATATATATATATATATATATAATGGCAAGGGTAGAGTTCTCTCTCCAAAATCTCACTTTTAAATTATTGACTTTTGAGTTACGATTTCACTTTTTCTCTCTCCTATCTTCTCTAGTTGTGTTTCTCTTTCTCTCTCACCTCCTCCCTATTTTCTCTCTCATCACCACCACATCCTCTCTTTTAATTATGTTTAAACATTTTTCTCTCTTTAAACATAAAAAATATTAACTAAAACAAAAATAATAATTCTGAAGTCAAAAAAACAAAAATATAAGAGGTTAGTAAAATAAAAATAATTTATGGAACAAGCCACTATAAAAATAAAAGTTACAGAATAAAAAAAAACAAAAAATAATTTAATGTTGAGGTTAGTAAAACAAAATAATTTACGAAACAAAAGTTTAAAACAAATTCTTTAAAATATATATGTAAAACAAATATACGTTATTAAAATAAAAATATTTGATTAAACAAAAATAATAGTTACAAAGTCAATAAAAGCAAAAACAATTTAAACTGAGGTTACTAAAATAATAAAAATAATTTACGGAACAAAATTTTAAAACAAATTCTTAAAAATAGCTATGTAAAACAAAAATACATTTGTTAAATAAAAATATTTGATGGAACAAAAATAATAGTTACGGAGTCAATAAAACAAAAATAATTTAAACTGATGTTAGTAAAATTATAAAAATAATTTAAGGAACAAAAGTTTAAAACAAAATTTTAAAAATAGTTATGTAAATCAAAAATACGTTAGTAAAATAAAAATATTTGATGGAACAAAAATAATAGTTACAGAGTCAATAAAACAAAACAATTTAAACCGAGGTTAACAAAATAATAATAAAAAATTACGAAATTTTTTGACTATGTGTCTCATTGAACATAACTTCTCCTTCCCAACAGGTTCCTTACATACTTCTCAACATCCTTCGCTATGTGTCTCTTACACAACATATGCTGAGACGTTGAAAAGTAATCTCGTATTGTATTCATGAGAGCCAGCTCCCTATCCATGACAATGACATCCGATGGGCGAACATGAACTAATAAAGCATGCAACTGATGTAATGCCCAAACAAATGTTTCACTTTTCTCATTCTGCAAGAATGCAAATGCGACATGAAAATTCTTCCCCACAAATGTAACTCCAATGATTTCCAATAACGGTAAATCATATTTATTAGTTTTGTATGTTGAATCCATAAGGAGAACATACGGAAATAAGGTCAATATCTCTTCAGCCTTCGGATGAGCAAACATAACATCAGTCAATACAACTTTGTTTTTTTGGCCAAGTTTCTTTGACCTGAACCAGAAAATATATCCACGTTGATGCATCTCATCTAAAAAATACTCTGTTTTTTATTTATTTCTCATTTTCTTCTTTCTTATACTTACCAAAGCATTCTCTGCATGCTTTCTCAAACTTCTGTTATCAGGATTTTCCTTCTTCAATAGATTCAATATCTGTTTTGGCTTCATATTAGCACTATAAAGTTGATCAACCCTTTTAATCAGAATTTGTCAATTTCGATGCAGAAGTGTGCCATTTTTCTCCCATTGAAAGTGGATGATTGTGAGCATTGTTAAACTCGCTAACTTTAACTCTCCAACCATCATCTTTTACTTTTTGAAAATACACTTCAAATTTACACAAAAGCTTCTTCGAACCATTTTTCTTTACATCTTCTAAATCTTTTTTACCATCATACCGAGGTTTTCCATCATTCTCACAACCCAACCACATTTTACAAGTGTTATCAAATTTAGTTTTACTTCTGGACACGTAAAAGTGCATATCCTCTGTGACGACCCGACCCGGATTCCAACACAAAATCCCGAGTCGTGCCGCTAGGACAATGCAAGAAGAGGACAAACACTTGTCAAACAGTAGTGTAAGTCGAACGGTTGAGCTAACAAGCTCTAAACGTGAAGATAAAGTCGTATTAAAATACAGGTTTACAAAAATCAAATATGTGGAAGCAATAAAGAAATGAAATCCCGAGTTATGTAGCTCGAAACCAAGAGAGACATTATCTCTAAAAGGGGGAAAAACAAAACCCGCGTGCCGCAACATTGCAGAGGCTGAACAACCCATCGGTACTCCAGGCCGGCGTTTCAACAAGGAACCAACCTGATATAACAATTACCCAACGGCTAAAGCATACCGGGGAACAACTATAACAACTAGAATAAAGAAAAGCCCCAAAGCTACTGCGTGCCCGAGAGACAACTGAAATTAATACTAAAACCACAATCAATGGCTCGACACAACACGTTGGCTCAAGAAGGAACCAATACAAATACCCAAGAATCTACCCGATCGTAAAGTCTAAATAACTTTACAAGATGTCGATCTCATAAGAATAGTAAAGTACAATATACAAATGACGATGCGACAAGAAATAGGACTCCACAAGCTACTACTCGGGGAAGTCGGATGCTACAAGCACGAACCACATGATCTAATCTTATTGATCGGCTGCGCTCTACTACAGTCACGATATACTCGACCTCAACACGGCGAACGGATAACTGTAACTAGGAAACAAAGTACGAGATGAGTCATAATGACACAGTACGCTACTACAAGAGATATGTAACATAAAAATAATTATGGTGTCGTTTTACAGATGACAGAAAACCTGTGAAGAGGTATCATAACGTTAGATACTCCACATGATAACTATTTCTTCTTACTTACTAAACCATCCAAATGAACAAGTGTGCAATTCCTTGTTCAAACACAAATCAAATGAATTAGAAGGTAGTTCTCATGAAAACATCATATGCAAGTATGTCTAACTATATATATACACATCAAGACATTCATGAAAATTTCAAGTAGAAGTATGTATATATATATATATATATATATATATATATATATATACACACACACACATCAAGCAGTTCATAGAATCACCATTAATATCAAGCAATCAAGAACAAGTACATATAAGCATTTAACTTACATATTCATGGTAGCACTTTGATTTCACATAAGTACTGGAAAGTAAACCACAGATAATAGGATATGTTATAGAATCGGTGCCGCAATGTAGCTCCTACAATACAAAGCGCTATCATGAACGTAATGTCCGATGTACATGATTGATACATCGACCAAGAATAGCATTATTCCAAGCCCCTTATGGTTACGACAAGGTACTCTTCTCCAAAGTGATCAAGAGAGGAGGGTGTGTTCATGATTCTAGTTCGACAATTCATCACTATTACGAATCTCACGATTCGTTACGGTGAAGCATTGTCAACTAGGGAAGACAATAACAAGTATGCCAGCTGGACTAAGGGGGGGGGGACAAGTAGATGTTTACTTATCATTCATGAACAATTAGAAGATCAAGTTCGACAAGAGCGAACTGATCCAAGTCAAGTAGATGTTTACTCACTTATGAAATCAAGTAGGGACGAGCTCGACAAGAGCGATCTCGTCCAAGTCAAGCAGGCATGTTATACTCTACGACTAACAATCAAGCATGAACATGAATCCAATCAATAATATCATAACTAGTATTCTAGTTATGTTGCAAGCATGAACATCAATCCAAATCAAAATCTCGAAACTAGTATTCTAGTTAAACGAATTTCAAACTAGGGGTGAGCAAGTTTTTTTAAAAAACAGGACCGGACCAAGGAACCGGACCAGACCAATGAAAAATGGACCGAACCAATTTTTTGGTTTGGTCTTGGTCCATAATTTTTTAAGAACCGAATAATTGGTCTGGTCCCGGTTTTGAGTTTTAAAATTCGGTTTTTATTTTTTACCTACAAATAGAAACCCTAGTTGAAAAATATAAATAGTTAGTTTAGATATTTGTAGTACTATTTTTTTTCTCTGGTGTGTCGTCCCCTTCTCCAGTTCTCCCTTCGTTCTCCCCTTAATCTCAATCAAAGACTCAAATAATAAATCAAACAATCAGCCTTTGCCTTCGCTACTCGCCACCTTCGCGGCATAGCCAGTTCGCCTTCGGCCAAAATATGTCCTTTGCAATTCGCAGCTTTTCTCTCCCTCTTTCGCATCTCTCATTTCGTCGACTTTCGGTGGGTTCTTCCTCCTCTCCTCACAGCCACAACCACAACCACAGGTACCAAATCCTCTCTCTGTTGATTTGATATGTTTTTGTGTTGATATTTTGCTTGTTAATTCTCTGTTGAACGATTAGTCAATAGTTTAATTTGATATAAGGTCTGCCTCTTTAATCTGTCAAATGAGTTGCCTCTCTTTAGCCATTGTACTACAACAATGTTTCATCTGCAGTGTAGCTATCTGTTTTCTTCTCTTTAGCCATTGTACTACATATTTGTTTGATTTGGGGGTTCTACCTGAATTCTGCTTGTATTAATTGCAGTGGGATTTTTTCAAAAATCTTTCTAGCTATGGTATGAAAAGATTTATTTAATCTCTTTGTACTTATTGGACTCGGTATTCATTCTTATTTAATTATCTGCTGCAGTGCCTTAGAGTTTAAACAATTCACACAATGTCCTGCATTTCCTAACCAATATTAGAACTATCCAAAGCCTCTGCTGGGATTGGTAATATCTCTAACATTAGTTTGGCTTGGTAAATGACTATTCTTATTATATGGATAACAAATAGATGCACAATTTATACATTGTAACACTGAAACACTAGTTTGCTATAATAGCAGTTTAATTCTGGGTGGATGGGCTGATAATGATTTAGGTTATATATATATATATATATATATATATATATATTTTGCAACAATGGTCATTGATAATTGCATTGCAATCTAGACCACTAGCAATGCTAGTTGTTGGTGCTTACTTTTGAGATGTCGATGTTGGATAAATATTTGTTTGGCTGCAGAAATCTTTGTTTGGGCATCATGTTAAACCAGAGGTTTGGTTATTCCTTGTATCGTAGTTACTACCCTTTTTTTATTGTCGTCAATAGCATAGCATATACTACTATTAATAGAATTATACGTTTGTTTCTGTTATATCCTTCTTAGCTTTTATTGTTGCATGCTGAAACAGGCCTGATTATCACTATTAAAAATGATTATAATAGTGAAATCTAATTTTACTAGTAGTCAGTGATCTTGTCCTCACAATGTTTAATAGGATTATCAATTGAGGCATTGAGTGCATTTCTAAGTTTGTGACTTTGTGTGAAGTTGATTGTATGCAACTAGCCAGCTCAAGGCTGATTATCAACGTTGAACTGTTATCCGATTATCAGCAAAATTTGGGCATGCCCTATTTGCGTTGGGCTGTAGTCTTTATGTTGCTCTAGGTCTACCTTTATTGTCTTGGTTTCATCACTTTCATGTATAAATGTAGGTTACTGAGGGGAAGAGTGAAGACAGGGGCTGTAGAGCAAAGAAAGAAGAGGAAGCATAAAAAATCCAGAAAACATATTTAACTCCAAGAGACATTTATAATGTTCTACTTTTTCGTTTGTACTTTTATCGAATGTTGTTTCCAGAAAACATGTTTGAATGTACTTTTATCGAAGGTTGTTTAATCTTTTTATATTGAAGTCTTTAAAATTTCATTATATATTTGTTTAATCTGGTATGCCTTCGATTGGTTCTGGACTTGACCAATGTATTGGTTCCCACACCTATTGGGTTGGTTCCGGTTCTAAATTTTTTGAGAACCGAACTATTGGTCTGGTTCTGGTTTTCTCTTTTTTTCCAAAAAAATTGGACCAACCCGGACCAAGCTCACCCCTATTTCAAACGTCGTAGGGATTGATCATTGAGCCAGTATTGTTCAATGGCTCACTAGTATCGACTCCGTCTAGTCCTTACTACAGTTTCATCCAAATAGGGTGTAAATGCTATATACATTTCTAACCTGTTTCTATGTTCTCGTTTGAGGCATAGCTAGGTTCTCGTTCCCTTTAGGAACCCTAGTTCAAAAATCACTAAGTCAAGTATAAAAGGAAAGCCTAAGTTGATTAATGTCAAATCAAGCTTAGTTCAATTTCAATTCATAATCCACTTAGTAGTAGAATCCAAATTCAACATAAATCGATAATCGCAGAATAGATCACACATGAAGGCAAGAACACTCAATATGTTTATAAGTCATATTATTAAATCACATAGAAGAACCAATTCTTGACAAGGTAAAAATCATGCTTTTATTCATAATATCAAATATACATAGTATTCCATATTCAATTATAAAAACAAGCTAAGTTATAAATTTAACCATCAATCCATTATATATTGTCCAAGACTACTTCTTTAGTCTAGGATCATGAAGCCATATACTTGTAGACATTAAACTCTTCCTAAAATAATAATTCATTATATAACCCAAAAGTCCATAGTAGTCCAAGACTTAAACAAACACTAGAGTGATGATAATTCATATGGTCAAACCATACCGACGAGTCTTAGATAACAACGTAGTTATCCTTGCGACTTATACAAGTAGACTCCATGTATAGAGTACCAAAGCAAACCCCGACCCAAATCATCCCTTGGAAGGGTTCTCAAATTCATTGTCTTAGTTTCCCCAAGATATTCACAAGGCGACTCTAGTGAGTCGGTATTCCAACATCAACAAATCCCAATTCCCTAGGTTTCATACATGCGTAGATTACATTCTTACAAGCATTGGGACTTCATTTGAAGTCTGACAAGTATCAACGGTTGTAGTTCATAAATGAACCAATTCAAATGTCTTTTACTCGAGTCACACATTTATGACCCACACATAACCAATCCAATGACTAGCGATCATCACACACTTAATCATCATTCAAGAACCTCAATTACAGTCCTAAGCCACAAATCAACCTTAACACCAATTCGGTCTGACACGATCAAATCTCAAAATTTCGTGATTGAGATTCGACGAACACAAGTAATTATAGGAATTTATCCTAAACCTCAAAATAATAACTTTTATAGTTAATTGACTCCATTTGGGTCAAATTACAAAGTCCCAATTTCAAGGTCTAGTCATAAATTCGGGATTCATAATTTATCTGGGTTTCTAAACCCAATAACAATTAATCTTATTCCATAATAATTCCAATATACTCAATAAACCCATTTGGGTTCAAACCCTCACTAATATACATTAATATCCATCAAAAACATATCATTTCAACATGTAAAACAACGACAAATTACGAGGAACAAGTCTATATCAACTTAACATCAAAATCGATTTAGAGAGAGAAACTAAGACTTAAGTAACATACCTTTTCCGTCCAATAAACTCGAAAGGAAACGAAAACAAACCAATGGGGAAGACTCTACTCAGCGAGGGCTTCGCGATGGCGCTCTTCGCTCGTCAAACGGAAGGCCAGAACTCCGGGAATCGCCGGATTCCACCATTAAAGCTCTCTCTCTCTCTCTCTCTCTCTCTCTCTCTCTCTAACTTATGGTGGGTGCACAAAAATGAGGAGGAAGGAGGGAGTAATCAGCCCTTAAAAGGGTTGGATGGACCATACAGCCCCTCAATGTTGTAGACAAGGGCAATGGAAGGGGTTTAGTTGGGGGTAGAATAGGAATTTCACGTCTAAAATCAAAACAACACAAAGCTATCTTCGGGACCAAGCGGTCACTTGGAGGATGAGGTCAGGAGAGCGCCTGGTCTGGTTTTCAGAACACGAAGTTGCTGGAAATTACACAGTCGCTTGGTCCTTTCGACTGAGCGAGCGTCTGGTCTTCTGGGAGGTGAAAATGGCTTGAAACTTGGTTCAAAAGGTACCCAAATCAACCCCAAACATTCCTAAGGTCAAACCCTACTCAAAGAACAACCGAAACACTCCCGAACAACCCTCAAAACATGTAGGAACGAAGATCGAAACACACAACGAAAATCAAACGATGATAACATCAATCAAACCAAAACTAAGCAAGCTTAGTTAAACTTCCCTAAACATGTTAAGGAATATAATACAAGGTCTAGAACTCAAACCAACCTATCACAAGTCAAATAGACATGCAATACAACCAAGGAAGGTAAACCAAGAAACCTTAAGATCCAAATGATCAAAACGACGCAACAATGCTTCCAAACTCTCAACCAAGCATACTATGATCAAGGTAGAAGTTATAAAACATAAAAGAAGGGTTAAAGTATGGACTAGAGTACTCCTACAATGTCCTACAACGATACACGAGTATAGAAACCCAAAAAGATGCGACATACGCAAGATTCGATTTCACGCATTACGATAGAGACAAATGCAATGCATTTAGCATCAGAAGCATAAATAGACTAAGGGAATCTATCCATTAGTAAGACTAACACTCTAAAACCTTTCAAGACCAACAAGAAGTGGTCTGGGGCATAACCGAGGCCACAAGAACGAACTACGCGAGTAAACTCTCGACCGAGTCGTGTTCCGACTAGCGACGAGTCACGACTTGAAACTATGACAAGTTAAAGGTTACGGGTCATATAGAACTAAGACATTGGATTCTATCAAGCCATAACACACCTTCTAAGGCTCTCACAACGAGCCAAACAAGAATTGCTACGACCATTCGACACGTAAAACAAGGAAGTCACACATACGAAGGTTCAAGGTCTCACATCCTCGGCACGTCCGGTATCTCTAACCCATTTTTCTGCTGCCTCTCGATCAATGAATTTTTCATTAGTCACAAAAAATGAGATACATCTGGAAATAGATTATTCTCATTTTCAAACTAGTAGTCCTATAAACAAATAACAATAAAACCATATTAATAATATAAAAAAATAAATTTCCTGCAAAATCAACTAAAGAGCCGCTACAAAGTAGCGGGTATATTGATGTATAGCCGCTACTATGTAGCGGAATTAATGCAATACATCCGCTTCTAACAAGCAGCCCTTTACCATTACATCCGTTTTTTTTAAACGAAATTTGACCCATACATCCACTACATGGTTGCAATTGTTTTATAAAAGATCCGCTGGTGGATGGCGGTACTTATGCTAAACATCCGTTGTGCCCTAGCAGATGTTTAGCCCTGTGAGAACCCAAACCCATTACTTGTTTTATATCTTAATAACATGGTTGTATTATGCCTTAACATGTTAGATACTTCTATTTGTCCATGTCATGCTCACATTAGAGTATTACGTGCCTAGTTGCCTGAATACCTTCTATGCATTTCTTGCCTTGTCGTTGTGCTTTGAGTGTTTGCCTTAGCATGTTTAGCACTCAACCAAGACTTGTTAGAGTTCTATTGTCTTCCATAGATGACCTAGAACGTTCACCTTGACCATAGTAAACTTGGTTGGAAGTTTAGAAACCTTCTTGCTTTGTTTTGACCTTAGCGTTTTCCCTCGTCTCCCGTATTGCTTGTACTTCATCGTGTGATGTGTTCATTGAGTTCCCGGCCTTGTATTCAAGTCATAACCATGTTTAAACAAGCCCTTTCCATGCCCAAGTTATCTTAGTTTTATTGGTGTTTGATTCGGGTTTGACTCGTCAACCAATCGTCGCATGATTCGAGCCTTGTCCTACCTTGTTCCGGGTGTTGTTCGAGTGTGTTTCGGACTTGTTTTGAGTTATGTTAGACCCTAGAATGGTTGCCCATAAGTTTGGGACCATTTAGGACTTGTTTAGGTCAAGTTATGGAGCTCCAGAAGCCCAGGCGGCCGCATGGATCGAGTGAGGCGCCCGCCCCAAGTGCTGAGAGCAATTGAAAAATGGAGACAGCCCCAGTTGTTGAGGCGGCCGCATGGCCAAGGTTGAGGCGCCCGCCTCAACTCAATTCCAGCTACGGGAATTTTTCCCCCTGTTCTGCTATATCCGACTTTTGGTACTTAAAACCCCTTCCTAATTGACCCTAAACTATCCTATTAGACCTTAATTGAGTGGGTTTAGGCTTAACCCAAATCAACCTCCACTTGACAAGTGGAATTGGAAGCCCTCTCCTTGTGCCAAGTGGATTTCCACCCATTTCATGCAAGATATAAAAGGCTCCCTCTTGTTGACTTAGCATTAAAACTCCATTCTCAGATTTTCTTCCTCTCTTTCTTCTCCAAGTCTTGTGTGTGTAGAGAAAGGTGAGACTAGTGTGTGTTTCCTCCATGGATTGAGCTCCCGACCTCCGTTTGCCAAACCGAGACCACCGAAGTGAAGCTACCGACGAGGAGCACGATTCCATCCGATTAGTTTGTGTCCATTCCATCTCTTTCTTGGGTGTAAGGTAAGCTATCGATTCCCCTTAGGTTGTATGATAGAAATGCCATGTTCCCCCTCTTCTTGTAATTCCCATGCTCCTACCATGCCTATGCCATGATTGAGGATGTTTTGATCTTTTGGAGAATTTGAATAATATGTTCATCTTGTTAATTTGGTCCTATGCCTAGAATTAAATGTGTTCTATTCCCCCTTAGGAACAACTATTGTTCTTGGACTAATAGATTTTGACAACTTTTAGAGACTATGATTTCTAGGGTTTCATATGCCATGAATTGTTCATCCTATTGAATTGGGTCCTATGCTTAGAATGAATTGTGTTCTATATCCTCCTATGAATAATTAATGTTCTTGGACCATTGCATTTTAATAACCTTTGAAATAATGATTCTAAGGTCCCCTTGAATTTGAATTATTGATAATTCTTGACTATGGTTGTTAAGAGGATTAATGACCTAGTCTACCGTATACGAGAACTTAGAAAAGGGTTTAAGATGCATATAGCATATAAACTCTATTGGATGAATTGTTAGAGACGACTCAACGGAGTCAAGTTTAGCGAGCTATTGAACAATACCGGCTCACCGATCAATCCCTACGACGTTCTAAACACGTTTCCCTAAGAATAATAATTCTAAACTCTTGAATTTGGATTGATTACCTTGCTTGATCTTGAATGTCATATTATAGAATGCCTAATTGACATGTGAGTTCGCTCTTGTCGAACTCAATCCTACTTGGTTATTGATGAGAATAATTTACTTGTCATGAACGAGATCGCTCTTGTCGACCTCGTTCACTACTTGATATTTTGTTAAGTAAACATTACTTGGCATTGCATGAGTCCAGCTGGCATCCCGTCTTTGTTCACACACGCCTCCACTGTGGCCACAGTGGGGAAGTAGCTCCCTTGTTGTAATCAATACGAGCACCATTGGTGACTATCCCGGGCATCTCCTCGGAAGATCGATGTACTTACACACATTCGATACCCGCACATTCCAGATAACGCTTGTATGCAGGAACTACGTAGCGGCCCGGCTCTCCATATATCCTTATCCTATGTGATTTAATTATGCGCACTTATGTGAAACAATGTGCATCTTGGATATATGACCTCTATGCTTATGTGACGATATCTTGCCTTGTATGTTGCATATTGCCATGACATGCATGATTGATAGCTTACAAGTCTTTATGACTTACCCTTTCCCCTTTACTGCTTTAGATCCTAGCAAGACAGGTCCTGCTCGTTGAGACTCGCTGTGTTCGTGCTTTGTGCTCTTTTTGGTTCGCCGTCGATATTTGAAGAGGTGGTTTAGATGTCCTCTTCCTCTTGTTTACATTTTGTAAGGACGACGGGTTTAAGCAAGTCAACTAGACTATGCTTGGGTATTTGTGTAGAACTTGATTTGTAACTCTTGTTAGCTACTAGTAGTTATATCACTTGTAGTACTTGTAACCCCTTTTGTGCCGGCATTGTGTTAGCCGAGCTTCGGTTACCTTGTTAATATCCCACTTCGTGTTAGTCTTCCGCTGAGCATCCTATTAGCTCTTATTTAATTCCTGTCTATAAACTGTTAGCTTGGGTTCCGGCATGTAGTGTCGCCGATGACTTGGTTATATTGTTTATCTGTTATATCAGGTTTGAAAAGTTTTAAAAATACCGGCCTTTTGGTGCCGAGGCGTGCTACGTCTCTAATGTTGCGTCACGTCGTTTTTATAAATTAAGTCCTTGCATGTTATTTGTCTACTTGTTTCCCTCCTTATTTGGGCGGTCTGACCCGCGGTCCCATCTCGGGCCCGGGCTGGGTCGCCACAAGCCCAGTTAAGATTTTTTTTAAATCACTAAAAATACATACATTTTCAAAAATAAAAAATAAATTACTTGAAAATAATCATCCTTGTTAGCATTTTGATCTTCATTAGGATTACAACCATAACTCATTATGAGTTTTGTTTTTTAAAGATGAAGATGATTGTGAGGGAGGAAAGTAGATTGAGAGTAATGTGAGTGTTTTCAAATCAATTGGAAGTAGTATTAGATTGGGAGGGTGGTGGTTGGTTGAGAGAGTAAATGAAGGGGAGTAAATTGTAGCATTTCCTATTAATTGTCTATAAGGGTATTAAGGTAATTTCAACAGTTAAATGGTGTTACGTTTAGGGTTTTAGGTGTTACGTTTAGGGTCACTCTTGAGATAATTGTATGTTTTCATGACTATGACAATAAAATTGCTATCTAATTGATTTTGTTTTTTTTTTATTTAGGAGGACAACGAGCTGATTCAAGTCATATTGCAATGATGGTTGGATGCTAGCCAAATTTTTATTTCAGTGTTTTTTATGAATTTGACAATGTATTTTATTTATGTATTTGATAATTATTGTGAATGTTATGGATATTTCATGTTATGGGTTTTGTTATGGATATTTGATGCTATTGATGTTTAATTCATGTTACTTCATATTTCTATTTTTTATTTTTTATTTTTTCATATTGAAAATTTGAATTCTCAAATCAAATATTCGAATCAAAAATTCAAATACTCGAATCCTTGTTTGATAAACATATTTTGTACAATTAAAGTATAAATAAAATTTTGAATCGAATATTCGAATAGTATCAAATAATTTAAATATCAAATTCAAATCGAATACTTGTGATATTTGATTCTTTTACATTCCTATTTAATGTCCACATATAACATTAGAAATTCACACGAGGACATGTGTCAAGTGTGAAATTAGTAATCGTATACTCTCTTTATTCCTAAAAGAGTGTCCTTTAGAGCGTCCACAATGGACACCGATAACAACACTCCAAAACCGATTTTGGAGATTTTTAACTAAACTTAAGCCCACAGTGGTCTCCTGATACCGCTGTTCCCTATAATCTAGTAAAGGTCTCGCGACAGAACGGGAGACGCTTACCTTGAACAGTAACTCTTCCTCCGGCTCTTCTCTCTCTTCCCAACCGCCAGTCTCCCTCGTTCTCTTTCTTCTTTCTTCCCACCGTCTTCTCTCCCTTCTTTCTCCTCACCGTCTTCCCCATCCTATCTCCCCCACACAATTCCTTTCAACAACAATATCGTTCTTCTCTCTCGTCTTTGTCGTTCTTCGCCATTCTCCTCCCTATCATCGAGCGAAATAGGAATCTGGAGAAGAATTTTTCTAGTATCTACAACGGATTTTGGTCGATTCTCTTCATTCCACAACTCTCAGGTAATTTCAATCTCAATTTCTTCATTTTTAAGGGTTTTGAAAAATTGTGCTTGGTTGCTGTTACCTTTCTCTTTTTTTGGCCCTCTATAAAATCTTGTCTCTGGTTGTTGTTTTCTTAAATTTATTACAAGTGTATTGCTCAAACTTAAATAAAAATATTTGGATTGATGGGAATGAAGCATAAATATTCTTTGCCTTCCCAAATCATTGAACAAAGTTCATGGCACCAGATTCAGTATCATCACCAACTATCAAGTTTGCATACTGGAAGATATGTTTTTAGGAATTAAGATGACTTAGTCTAATGGGAATCTCTCTTGATGCAGTTTTTAAATCAAGATATGTTTAATTCTTTTGAATTTGTTGTTAATTGGGTGCATTTGTTACTATGCTGTTTGATTGCTTTTTATTTTCACTAATTTGCAAATGTGTGTATGTGCAGATGGTTGTCCAATCCATTCAATTAAATTCAAATACGAGCTTGATCAACTTGATGTAGCTGACTATGTCATTCCTTTATATCTGTTGATTTATATCTCATGTATGGATTTCTATTAATTTGAGTCGATAAAAGACTTTTTTAACTGTCCCTGCTTCGAAAGTGTTTCCTATGATGGTGTTAAATATACTTTGAGTCCAAGATATGTTTAATTCTTTTTTAATTGTCCCTGATGTAAATTCAGTTACTTCTGGTGCAGTTAGCATAATCTTGGATGATTTTTTCATGGGAATATGAGTAGTTGTTAGATGAAAGTTACATATTTTTGTTTGATGAAAGTTGTGACGATTTCAAGTACTATGCACATCGGCTTAGTGAAGGGGAAAAGGCTCTGCATCTACAGATTCACACACATCACAAAGTGGCTTGTGTCTATATATAAACAAGTGTTTCTAATTGCTTTTATCTGTAGTTTATATCTTTTTTTCCATGTTTTTTTTACTGGACTTGTACCTGTGATCTAGTTATTGATTTATACAACATATTAAGTGTAATTTTTTACAAGTGAGGTGGTGACTGCAAATATATTAATCAATGTGAGACAAGTGGTCTGTGTTTTATTTAATTTTTGTAATTGTTATGGAGGTTAAGCATTGTGGGCACTATTAATAAAAATGTCATGTAGAAGATTAATAGATGCCATCTAATCTGGTTCTTTAATATGTTTTTATGTTCCTTGTATACAGTACATAGGTGTACCCTTATTTTGCTTTTAATACCTCATTTCCATGAATATGGTGCAGGCTAGCTCCCATAAACATGGTGGTCGTTGTAGACCATCACATAGTGCTAAGGATGTAGATGCGTCCTCGTATTTAAGTGAGGGAAAACCTTTGAAAATAGGGGTTACTTCTGCCTATGGTTCCCACGATGTAGTGCTAAGGATGTAGATGCGTCCTCTTCAGTTGGCCCCACTAGCAGTATTGGTGATTTCTCTGCACTTGTAAGTCAGACATCTCACCCTAATCCGGATTCGGAGACTAGTGGTCGTGGTGGTCGATCTTCTGGTAGAGGAGGTCGTGATAGTGGTCGTGGTGGCCGTGGTGGAGGTAGGGAGAGTAGAGAGGTTCGTACTTGTTATCACTGTGGGGATACGAATCATGTGGTTCGTAATTGTTGGAAGTTGCATGGTAAACCGTCTGGTGATCGATATGCACATGTTGCCTCTCACACTGAGTCTGCCCCTCCACCCCAACCGTCTCAACCTAGTGAGGGTAAGGTAATACGGATGACTGATGATGAGTTTGCGAGATATACCCAGTATCAGGCTTCTTCGTCTGCTTCTTCCACTGCTACTTTTGTCCAGACAGGTATGCCCACTGCGTGTGTTTCTTCCTCTACTTGTAAATGGGTTATTGATTCTGGTTCTTCTGACCATCTGAGTGGAAACAAAGGTATTTTTTCTTCATTCCTTCCATTTTCGACATTACTGAGTGTTACTGTAGCCAATGGGTCTACTGCTTCTGTTACGGGGCAGGGTGATATTTGTCTCACATCCTCTCTTTCATTATCCTCTGTTTTATACATTCCTGGTTTTTCGTTCAATTTACTGTCTATTAATAAGTTTACCCGTGATCATAACTGTGATGTCTCATTTTTTCCCACTCATTGCATCTTTCAGGATCGTGTGACGAAAAGGATTATTGGTAGAGGGCAGGAGTCTGGCGGACTTTATTTCTTTGAGGCTTCATCTACTCTAGTTGCGTGTTCGAGTGCCTCTTTGTCTCTGTTTCAAATCCATTGTCGTTTGGGTCATTCGTCTATGTCGAGTCTCAAGAAATTATGTCCAGATTTTTCATCTTTCCAGTTTTTGGATGTGATGCTTGTCAGTTTGCGAAGCATCATCGCATTTCTTATATTTCTAGGGTTAATAAACGGGCGTATGCCCCATTTGATGTAGTTCATTCGGATATTTGGGGACCTAGTCCTATTGTCTCGAAGTTAGGTTATAGGTATTTTGTTACTTTTGTGGATGATCATTCTCGTGTTACTTGGATTTATTTAATGAGACATCGTTCTGAGTTATTTGATATTTTTTCTGCATTCTGTGCTGAAATTAAAACTCAATTTGGTGTGCCTATCAAACATCTTCGCAGTGATAATGCTCAAGAATATTTCTCCACTGTTTACTCCAAATTTATGTTAGCTCATGGCATGCTCCACCAATCCTCTTGTACTGATACTTCTCAGCAAAATGGTGTTGCTGAGAGAAAAAAATCGTCACCTCCTTGAGGTTGCTCGTGCGCTTTCGTTTCAAATGCATGTTCCTAAACCTTTTTGGGCAGATGTTGTGTTAACTGCTTGTCATCTTATCAACCGTATGCCATCTTCTGTTCTGTCTGGAGCAATCCCTCATCAAGTCTTGTTTCCTTTGGAGTCTCTATTCCCGGTGTCTCCTAGGATATTCGGGTGCGTCACCTTTGTTCGTGATCATCGTCCTAATGTCACCAAGTTAGATCCTAAGGCACTCAAATGTATCTTTTTGGGTTATTCTCGTACTCAGAAAGGATATCGATGCTTCTCTCCTGACTTGAATCGATATTTGGTTTCTGCTGATGTTTCTTTTCATGAGTCAGTGTCCTTTTACCCTACATCGGATATTCCACCTGTTGAGTTTGTTCCCGATGATGATTTTCTACTCTATCGGGTTGTGGAGTCCATTTCTTTCCCTACCCGTGATCTACCTCGTCCTCCTATTCAACAGGTTTACACCCGACGCACGTGCTCTCAAGGGAATATGCCTCTTACTCCTGCTCCTGCTAAGTCCGTCCTACCATCGTCGCCCGATCCAACTTCCGTAGAGGTACCTTCTGCTCTTGATATTCCTATTGCCCTTAGAAAAGGTAAACGTAGTTGTATGTTACATCCTATTTCTAACTTTGTTAGTTATGATGGTTTGTCTCCTGATCTTTGTGCCTTTGTTAGTGTCCTTGAGTCTCATTCTCTTCCTAAGTCTATGTCTGAAGCAGTGGGTCATCCTGGCTGGAAGGCAGCTATGGACGAGGAAATGACTGCCCTTAAGCACAATCAAACTTGGGATTTGGTTTCATTGCCATCAGGTAAACATACTATTGGGTGCAAATGGGTCTATGCTGTTAAGGTCAACCCGGAAGGTTCTTTGGCTCGCTTTAAGGCTCGCCTTGTTGCAAAGGGGTATGCTCAGACATATGGGGTTGATTATACTGACACTTTTTGTCCAGTTGCTAAGCTTGCCTCTGTTCGTTTACTTATCTCTCTTGTTACCTCTTCTCATTGGGCTCTTTATCAACTGGATGTCAAAAATGCATTCCTTCATGGTGATTTACACGAAGAGGTTTACATGGATCAACCTCCGGGGTTTGTTGCTCAGGGGGAGTCTGGGTTGGTTTGCAAACTGAAGCGGTCATTATACGGCTTAAAACAATCTCCACGTGCGTGGTTTGGGAGATTTAGTGAGGTAGTGCTCGAGTTCGGGCTTATGAGATGTCAGAGTGATCACTCAGTATTCTATCAGTGCAGGGGTGAAGGAATCATTTTACTAGTTGTTTATGTGGATGATATTGTCATCACGGGAAGTGATAGTGCAGGTATTAGTGCACTAAAACGGTTCCTTCAGGAAAAGTTTCAAACGAAGGATCTCGGTAATTTGAGATACTTTCTAGGGATTGAGGTTGCCCGGTGCAAACAAGGCATCTTCTTGTCCCAGAGAAAGTATGTGTGTGACTTGTTGAGTGAGGCAGGCATGTTGAGAGTGAAGCCTTCTGAGACTCCTATGGATCCGAATACGAAACTTACAGCTGAAGGGGGTGAAAGCTTTGATGATCCAGAGAAATATCGACGGCTTGTTAGGAAATTGAACTATCTTGCTGTGACGAGACCAGATATTGCATTTGCAGTTAGTGTAGTAAGTCGGTTTATGTCCTCTCCGCGGAGTACACATTGGGAGGCTGCTGTTAAGATTCTTCAGTATCTTAAGAGAGCTCCAAGGCTAGGCATACTATATCGAGATCATGGACATAGAGAGTAGAAGGGTTTGCTGATGCGGATTGGGTAGGATCCCCAGATAAGAGATATATTTATGGATATTGCGTGTTTGTTGGGGGTAACTTGGTTTCTTGGAAGAGTAAGAAACAATCGGTTGTGTCAAGATCAAGTGCTGAATCAGAATACATGGCTATGGCTCATGCTACATGCGAGTTAGTGTGGATTCGTCAGTTGCTTGGGGAGATCGGTATCGGGAATCCAATGCCTATGCAGTTGTGGTGTGACAACCAAGCAGCTATTCATATTGCATCTAATCATGTGTTTCATGAACGAACAAAGCATATTGAGCTTGATTGTCACTTTGTTCGTGAGAAACTTCAAGAGAAAATAATTTCCACGAGTTTTGTTCCGACTGGCGATCAACTAGCAGATATTTTCACAAAGTCTTTAAATGACACAAGAATAAGATATATTTGTAACAAGTTGGGCATGCATAACATTTATGCTCCAGCTTGAGGGGGAGTGTTAGAAGTATTGAGGGTTTATTTGGTATAAGGTATATGTTTGGGGGTCTTGGTGTAACATGTTTTATCTCAAACATATATATACTTCTCTGCCTAACCGTAATTAGGTTACAGCTTCTCCAATTCTTTCTATTGTTCTCTTCTTCTTCTTCTATACAATGGATGCAAAATCATGTTGACAAGGACCGGAAAGAATGGACCGGCAAATACTGTAATTTGGCAGAATGATTTCTTAGTTGTGTACAAACTCTAACTTCCATATTCCCAGTTCTAACTACATGTAGCAGTTTTTTTTATAATGTTTGGTGTGTAAGCTCTTCTAGTTGAAGTGAATTGGTTGTTAATAAATGTTGAGCGTGACAATTTTTATTTTCCGTAATATTTGTTAGCCAATGATATTGTTTCATTACTCTTCTAGGATATTACACATACTATTGATGGCAAACATTATAGTACATATAAGAAAATAACTTCACATATAATGTTGAAATCTAAGACATAACACGGAGAACATCATCGTAAATTTTATTTATCAATCACATAGAAAGATATATATTTTATTGAAATTATTAAACTACACAACATTTTTTTTCGTAGAATATAAATATAAATTTTAAATTTTAAAATATTTTATTCAAATTGTGGTAGGAAAATAGAAATAAAAATGATAGAAAATATATTGGTAGTTAGGTTTGTTAGTTGAGATGTAAGAGATTTTAGGTTTTTAGAGAGTTGTATAGAGAGTACTTATTGGAGTGATTTTTTTTATAGAGAATTGAAAAAGTGTAACTGGAACAAAAAACGAGGGGTTTAGAAAGTAATATCGAGAGTTGTTGTTGTGGATGCTCTAAATAAATTCACATGCACCAATCACCGGCAACAGAGAAGAAGTCAGATCTAAGGCCAGATCCAATTGTTTTAAATAAAGTAATAGTTGTGGGCGGTCCCCTTTTGTGAAATTGTAACCGCCTCACTCTCCTGTTTTTTAATTCAATCGCTAAAATCCATTTTAATAATATTTTTTTTCTGAAATACACACCATCGTCTTCAATGAGATAAGAAGCTCGAGAAGCTTTTGGATTAACCATTGACTGCTTTGTTTAGCACCACTTTTAAAAAGGAGCATCAACAACAACAATCGTAATTCATTTTCCAACAATCCATTTGCCTCCATAAAAGAACAAAATAGCTAGGATTCTCAAGTGTTGCCAATATAGTTTCCAATGTAGCTTCCGATGTAGCTACAATGGAAGTCACAATGGTCAAAATAAAAATGAACAGCGGAAGACTTATTAATAAAACATGAAACATAACACAAGAGATACCCAAACAATCTACAAGCCTATGCTTGTAGATCTAGCCTCATGGCCAAAAAGATTTCACTAAAAAGGATGAATTGTTTTACAAAAATAATGTGAAATCACCAAACAAAACACTCTCACAAGACAACAAATCTTGGAAAGCAAAATCCCACAGAAAAACACGTAAAGAAAATGTGGGAAGAAACAAACAACTTCCTAAAATCTAGCAGGAAGACAAAAAACAGTATCAGCTCTCAATGTAGTTCCTAATGTTGTAACATTGGAAGCTACAACAAAAATCTGTCCAACGTTTGGGACAAAAACAGCTTCAGAAAATCTTGTTTTCTACTCTCAACTTTTTGTATCAGCTCTCTCTCTCTCTCTCTCTCTCTGAATGCCATTCTTTCAGTCGTTCCAAGTCTTCTATTTATATTGTCGTGTAACCCTACACACAAGAGAGAAACCAACTCCAAGAAGGACAAGGATTAGACTTGGAATTAAAGACCACTTCCTTATTTATTAGATCCTGTTACCATATCGAAGAGGACTTCAAGACATGGTTTTTAGGAAAAATTTGACCATAGATTTGATACCAAAATTGTGGGTCCCAATGAGCACAATAATAAGCTAGAAGGGGAGGGGGGTTGAATAGCTTATTAACACTTTAAAAACTTTTAAGTAAGTTCCTTGAAAGTTACTTGCAATCTATGAAAAGAATCAAGTAGCGGAAGACCTTCAAGATAATTGTTCCAGGTCTGTTGATAAGGACTACCGGTAGACCTTTTACAGATTACTTAAGTTCTGCTGAAATGGATAATATAAACAATGAAACTAAGCAGTTCAAGTAAAAGACAAACAGTAAGGAATGACACAAGTATTTTGGGATGGTTCACACTATAATGAGTGCTACGTCCACCACCAAGGCAGTCAACCTTGGATTTAAATTGTGTACTATGTTTTCCACTTAGATCAATTACAAAGAATATCCCTAATGGATCGTGTACAAAATATTGACTTGTGTTTGGGTCTAGGGAATTAAATATCTGTAAATACAAGATATTTAATTCGTGCTGAAGTAGTTAATGGAAGTTAACAACAAGAAGAATAAAGCAATAAATGTTGATGAGCAGCTTCTTGTTGTCGACGAGGACTTCTAGATCTGTTAAGGATCTATTGAATGCACTGAGCTGAAAGACTTGGAGTTATGAAGTTTGAGCAATTCTTTAAGTGTTCGATTGATTGCATGCTTGTCTCTATGTTCCGATCTTGATGGCGGTATTTAAAGCGGGTGCATTTCAAAAGAATCCGTTGGAGAGGGCGAAGACTTCAACAAGCTCTATTCATAAATGCATTAAATGCATGGGGGGTCGATCAAGGATTTTCGTCTTCCCATTATCTAGAGCGAGATAATCATTTCGAGATCTTCAAAAGGTGGGCGATTTGGTGTCGATTCGAGAGATGTCGCAGAAAGTAGGGGATGCAGCTCGCTTTCCCATTGTTAGAGACGAAAAGTCTTCCTGCTTTTCGGAAAGTTGCTTTCGGCGGCTTGACATGTCAGGGAATGACTTATATTAATTCAAACAATATATAGGAATAAGTTTGAATTAGTCCAGTTAGCTTTTTGCTGGAGAGGACACGTAGAAGCAGATCAGCTGGACACGAGGTCTACCGATCTTAAGCTTTGAGCAGGTCTTCCGGTAAAGCCGAGAAGGGGTCTTCCGCTGAACCTGAAAAGTCCTATAAAAACTATTCAAGGCAAAGTTCTATACACAGTTGCCACGCTAATCGATACGCAGCCCGATTAGCCACTGAAGTATAAAACTAATGTAATGTACTGATCAGATATAAATTTAACATAAGAAACAACAATATAACTCCTTAAATTCCGGTTCAAGAAACCCAAAAATAATGAATTATTTTGTTACCAATTTTGAAGGATTTAGCTACCATAAATGTCTAAACTACAAGGCCAAGAAAGGAGAGACAAAATCACAATAGGCATGGCCTATTTTACCCTTACAATCTCCCCCTTTGTTGAGCCTTTCTGGTCAAATAATCTGACAAGTGTTGCCAGATATATATAACACAACCAGGATCCTTCAAAGCTGCAAATGATAGAAAAACTCCCCCTGAATATATCAACTAGAAGAAAGATAAAGAGGAATTTGAAGATCAGATTACCAACCATGCAATATCTCAAGGCAGATGAATAGGAACAGAAATCCACAAATCCACAAATCAAAGCTCAGCAAAGAGCACAAACCAGAACTTATTACAAACCAAGTAGTATAGTAAAGTTTAGACAGAAAAGATTAATGTGCAGACAAAATTGTTCAAATTACAAGAGAAACCAAAGATCACACATCATTCTCTCTTGGATCAGCTGCTTCTTCAGTTGCAGCTACAGAAGCAGGAATAGGACCAGGTTCAGTAACTTGTGCAGATAGTGGAGCAAGTGCAATGCCAGCTGCTTCTTCAGCGACAACAACACTTGGAGTCTCACCCCCTATTTGTCCAAAATGCAGGGCAAGCTAAGATGTGTACTGAGCAGCTGTGTTCTGTAGAAGTGCTATCTGAGAAGAAAGGAGGGCAATCTGGGAGTTGACCATATCAAGCTATGCAGAGATAAAGGACACTGAGATTAGAGCACATGGACCAGCTGAAACATGCAGAGATGGAACAGTAGATGCAGCTGCATTGGTTGCTACATTGGGTATGACAGGAACATCTAGCTGAGATGTAGAAGGACCAGGAACAGAGGCAGGAGGACCAGATGAGATAGGAGGATAATATACGCAAGGGCAGATTGAGCACTCTGTCACCCTTCAACAGCTTAACAGAAATATGAAGTGGGTCAAGAGTAGGAGAGAGTCTAGTCCTAGCAGTAGGTGAAAAACCTTGGGAGACTAGCACTTTAAAGATGAGAGAAGGGAATATAAGCGCCCTCTTATCTCCCTCTGATTCTGCCAGAGAGATAACCTTCCTGAACACAAAGTCTCCAAAATCAAATGGTCTTCCAAACCCAATTTGATACAATATCCTAGCATGTTCCTCTGTTAGAGAATTGGAATTGGTGGTAGGGCCCCAATTTGCACAGTTAATCTTGCACATAACAGCATAGAGGGATGACAGTTTGGAAGTACTAATATTAGACCCCTTCCCTGGCCATTTACTCACTATTCCACCAGTAAGTTCTTTTGCACAAATGTTCAAGTCAGACAACATGGTAACAGACCCAATTACTGGAGTGCCATACAACTGATTGATGAGAGAGGAAGAAAAATTATACCATGTACCTTTAACAAATACTTTCTCAAACCTAGGGTCAGAAGCAGAAGAGATCCTCTTTTCCATATTAGCATAAAATTCAAAAATAAGGTCCCTAAAGTAAGGAAAGCAGAGGATAAGGTGCCTAAGAGACCCCTATCAGTAAAGAACTGGACCAAATTTTGCTCATGTAATTCATCAGTGGGGTTCAATCTTTCATCAACTATCTTTCTAGAAGTATTATATCTTAGGGAAGCAGCTTTAGAAAGAAACTGAGCATAGAAGGGTTTACCCAAAGCAGTTGTAGAAGAAGCAGGGGGCAATGTAGCTTCTGATGTAGCTACATTGGTAGCTACATTGCTCATTGCAGCCCTTCGTCTGGTAAAACGGATAGGAGGATCTGCACTTACTGAACTGTCTTCAGGAGTGGCTTCTCTCTGGACAAAATCTTTATCAGAGCTATCGTCAAACTCTGAAGAACTAGGGATTTTTGCAAGAGAAGAGGGAGATGATGCAGGGGCTTGCGAAGAAGCTTGAGGATTAGAAGTGTTTATGTGAACCAAGAAATCTGCTAAGGTTCTCTGTTCGTTTGAAAAGCTTAAGTCAAGGTCATTGACTGCAGGAGAAGCAGAATAATCATCAGAAGAAGCCTTGTCAAGTGATGGGGAGTCAGGTTGGAAGACAACCCTCAGAGAGGGAATTGGGTAATCTTCATCACCCACATCAACCGGAGCAGGAATAGAGGTGGTTGAGTTAATTTGAGCAGCAGGGGCTTGAGTCTCCGGAGCTGACTTATTTACAGCTACAAAATCTTCATCGTCTGAGTCACTTGCAACGGGCACTGCCTCTTAAAAAATTCTAGGAGTTACTTTGCACTTCTTGGCTCATGCAACCTTTACAGCACTAGGATTTTTGTAATTGTAAGGGATTCCTCGCAATCGCTTTGACCCCCGAGAACTAGGGTTCCCGATTTGGGGCAAACCATACAAATCAACAGGATTGTCAACATCAATAGCATTCCCTTTTTCTCCAGGAAGAATGATAGTTAAGGGTTCAGGAAGAGGTTGGGCTATAACAATAGCTGAGTCAAGGTTTGTAGGAGACGATATTGAGGGCGATGTAGCTTCTTGAGATGTAGCAGTGGAAGCTACATTCGCAGAGGGGTGTTGCTTCATGGAGTCTGTTGAAGAAGATGAAGCCATGAATAGAGTTTGGAAGAGATCAGAAAGGGAGGATGAAGAGAGATTTGAGAGAGTATGGCAAGTTTCGTCAACACAGATTGGGAAGAAGGTGAGCAGAGGTGTTGTGAAGATTGATATTATGCCGGCCACCTGAAAAACCACTAAATGCATTAGCCGTTAGTACCAAATTTTTAGGAATAGGAAGGGCCTTTTATGACACACATAACCAATTTTTTATTTTTGAAGAGTAATCAAGTTTTAACCAAATCACATTCAAGGGAGATAGAAAATCTGATTTTGTCAAGAGAAACAGGTGGAGAATTAAGTGAGTGAGATAACAACCAATCTTATTTTTAAATTTTTTGAATTTCAAAAATTACCAAGGATCTTGAACAAACACACCAAGAGATTAACCATAATTGCATCAACACAGACTTTCAATAGCGGT
>CM028381.1:27306798-27375374 GCA_013146195.2 Codonopsis lanceolata | reverse complement strand
CCTACCACTACGCAAAGCTAAAACCGAGCAGTAGTCAACCTCCTTCAACTCCGAAAGCTAGCCTCACACTTGTCACTCCAAATAAAAGCGACTTCTTCCGAGTAAGATTAGTCATAGGAGTGGCAATCTTGGAAAATCCTCAATGAACCTACGGTAATAACCCGCCAAGCCCAAGAAACTACGGACTTCGGTCACCGCATTTAGAGTTTTCCACTTGGTAATGCCTCAACCTTCGATGGATCCACAATGATACCATCACTAGACACAACATGCCCAAGAAAAGCAACTTGTTCTAGCCGTAAAGCACACTTGCTAAATTTAGCAAAAAGTCGCTTCTTACGCAACACAAGAAGAACCTCTCTCAAATGATGCTCATGCTCCTCTCGTGACTTCAGTAACAAGGATATCATCAATGAACACCACTACAAAGCAATCAAGGTACTCATGAAACACCCTATTCATCAAGTCCATAAAAATGCTGCTTGAAACCCAAACTAGATCACAACAAACTCATAATGGCCATAACGCTGCACGAAAGGTCAAGCCGCATTATCCTCCGCGCGAACCCTCAACTGGTGGTAACCACTCAAGTCTAACTTGGAATACACAAATCACTCAAGCCGATCAAAGAGGTCATCAATGTGAGGTAATGGGTACTTATTCTTAATAGTAACTCGGTTCAACTGACGATAGTCAATGCACAACAGAAACTACCATCCTTCTTCTTTCACAAACAAAACCGGTGCACCCACCTGAGACACACTCTGCTTAATAAACTCTCTATCAAGCAAGCTTCCTGCAATCGCTCCTTCAACTCTCTCTCTCTCAACTCACCGAGCCATCCTATACGGTGCTCTAGAGATAGGTGAAGTACCGGCAATAACTCAATGCAAACTCTAACTCTCTCTCGGGAGGTAATGCATAATCGAAAAGACATCCGAAATTCATTAACTACCCAAGACATCCTCTATACTAACAAGAGACATGCTAGTATCAAGCACACAAGCAATATACCCAAGACACCCCTCGAGATAGAAGTTTTCAGCCCGTAGCGTAAATAACATGTATACCTCTCATAGCATGATCGCTAATAAACACAAACTCCGAATTCCTGCATGGCAAAAGTAACCTCTTGCGACGGCAATCTACTAAAGCATGGTAAACACATAGCCAATCCATTCCCAATATCACATCAAAATCCCGGATAGGCAATACTACCAAATCCGCATGCAAAACCCGATCACAAACAAGAACATCGCAACCCCTATAGACCTCAGATGCAAGCATGTTAATCACCCAACGGTGTAGACACCTCAAGCACATATGGCAACTGAGCAGGCAATACGCATAAATGATCAATAAAATGAGATGCGACATATGAATGAGTAGACCCCGGATCTATAAGAACTCGAGCTCTATGACCGAAAACTGAGAGTGTACCTCCAATCACTGAAGTAGACTCTGGGACACCACGCTGATCAAGCGCAAATACTCGTGCCTGAGCCTTCGGTCGCCCATCACTATCTCCCTTTGTTCCCTGACTGTGGAACAGAACCCACTGACTGACTAGCACCACACTTAGGACAATCTCTCCTCAAATGACCCGCCTCCCCACACCCGTGACACTTAGCAGCTTTAGTCCAACATCGCCAATCGCGTGCCCCGTGCGCCGACAATGAGAACATACTACGTAACTGCTCTCCGTCCCGCCGCCTCGAGAAGATGGAGCGACTATCCCGACTCTCGACGGCTGCATGCCCCCCTCCTACCATGGCCACCGTTACGACGGTTGCCCCTACGATCCGACCGATTCCCCGAACTCTCGCCTCTCCCAGAATGCTGCGAAGCTCCCTGAGATGACTGAGGCTGATGTGAAGACCGCATGAAGGCTTCGGCCTGTGCTCCTCAATATCTCTCTCTATCTCATAGGCACGATCTACCGCGCCCCGATAATCAGTCAACTGAAGAGACAAAAGCTGCCTCCTAAACTCTGTCTTCAAGCCCTTAACGAACTTGAGAACTCTCTGAGGCTCATCCGGTACAAGATGTGCACAATACCGCGACAACTCAGTGAACTTAGATGAATATTGAGCCACGGACATAGAACCCTGCTCCAAGTCCTGAAACTCCTTCTCTCTCCTCTGTCTCACTACCATAGGGACATATGAAGCCCTGAACTCCCTCTCAAAGTTAGGCCACACTCTAGGGACCCCATTCAGATTCCAGCTAGCAAGCAAGACTTTCCACCAATGGTTGGCGGCTCCCTCAGCTTATAAACAAATAGTACAACCCTCTTCCTCGCAGTCCAGAGCTGCAAAAATCTTCTCCAAGTCCTCAAGCCACAATTCAGCAATACTGGCATCAGACTCACCCTCAAAAGATGGAGGTTTCATCTTCAAGAATCTCTCCAGAATAGCGTTGTTCCTACCTCTAGGATCAACAGGCACATCAATACGAGGTGGCGGCTGCCTCACCTCAGGTTCTGGTGGTGGTGGTGCAAGTGGTACTCCCCCTGGCTGACCTCCCTGGGCCATCTCAGTCATAAAGGCAAGCATACGGCGATACATGTCCGCCATGTGCGCATTAGGGTCAACTCGCTCCTCGCCGAGGAGGTCTGCACCCCTATCCTCTCTGTCACCTCGACCAACACCGCCTCCCTCTTAGGACCAAGCCTCCGGTATTCGTACCGTGTCTAGTCTCCACCATCGTGAACCTATAAGAAATCACTCGACGTTAGAAATCACACAAGAACCAACCCACCCAGGCCATGGAACCTATCCTGGCCGATAGCTAACCTATAAAGCTCTGATACCAACTGTGACGACCCGACCCGGACCCCGAGATGGAATCACAAGTCAAGTCGTCCAAATAGGACAACAATACATGCAAAGACTCGCTTTTAGAAAACGACGTGACGCAACATTTCGATGAAGCGACTCGGCACCAAAAGGCCTAATAATTTAAAACTTTTTATACCTGATATAACAATTAATACAATTATACCAAATCATCGGCGACTTTACTACCGGAACCCAACACTACACAGTTCATGCAAATATACCTCGACGGCTATAACATGCCGGAGAACAACATACTTAAATAAGAGCTAAAGTAATGCCCAGTGGAAGTTTTAAAACAGATGAACCATAATACAGTTTATACAAGGCTCTACATGCGCCAAGACACAAAATAGGATACATGAACTACAAATAAGGACAATAAATCCAAATACACAAAGTTCCCAAGCAAAGTCTATATGACTTGCTATACCCAAATGGCCCTTACAAAAAACGTAACAAAACAAGGACATCTAAAATCACAACCTCGTCGCTGCGATCACGGACAAGAGAGAATCTCGCCGCACCTCAACGAAGCACTGATCGGCTCGGATCTAAAGCAAGAAAAGGGAGGGGGTAAGTCATAAAGACTTTGTGAGTTAACAATTATGCATGTCATGGCATCATGCAAAGATACATATCAAGATATCAATTTTAATATCAAGTCAATCAAAGCGTTCATTTAATAAACACTTAAAACACATATCCATGGTAGCACGTTGTTTCACATAAGTGCTATAAAAGTAAACCACATATAAAGAGGATATGATATGAAGCCGGTGCCGCTACGTAGCTCCTGCAATACACAGCGTAAACATTCGTGCCAATGATACCCGTGATTAGTGTATCAAAGTACCGAGTTCTCTACTCGGGTACCGAGCTCTACTCTGTTACCAAGCTCTCTACTTGGTAATTAGACTTTCCAATGTGCTCTCTTGGTTACAAAGCAAAGGTGCTACTTCCCCACCGTGGCCAACAAAGGAGGCGTGTGTGATAAAAACCCGGTATAACAACCCATCACTATCATGAGTCCCATAACTCATGACGGCGATGCATTGTCACCCCAATGACTCAATCAAATATGCCACTGACTCATGCAATGCCAAGTAGGTGTTTACTCGTCATGAAATTCAATAAGGAATAAGTTCGACAAGAGCGAACTTATTCAACAAGTAGTTGTTTACTCACTTAAGGAACACACAAGAATTCGACAAGAGCGAATTCAACATGTCAAATAGATACGTTATTCTACAACATGCTCTCAATCATGCATTTACTTCACATGATCTCATAAACCGCATAAGAACTCAATCGAGTCTTAAAAGCACACAAACCTCAAGGCATAAGCATCAATCCATCTCAAAGTATCGAAAGCTAATTCATTAGTCTAACGAACTACATTCGTCGTAGGGATTGATTGTGGAGTCGGTATTGTTCATAACTCCCTAATTTCAACTCCGGTGAGTTTTACTAAAATTCAACCAAGAAGAGCATCGACACTATATGTATCACATTGCCCTCTCCTAAGTTCTCCGATCATTTAGAACTTGATAACTAAGCCGTTCATGTCCTCGAACTAGCCCTAAACACAATCTCGAGTTTCAAACCCTAGTTTCGGTGATTTTGTTAAACCATGAATTGAACCGAATTCTTTCACAAGAGTTATTCCCAAGCTTAATACAAACAACATTCATGCTTTAATAAATGTCAAAATCATAACTTCATAGAGATTTCATAAAATCATACTCACATTTTATATGTTGAATTGAAGGTTGTGTCTTCACAAAAGATGTTCAAAATCAACATTAAAACAACTAAAATGAAGGGGTCATGCTATTTTGTTCAACATGAAAATCTCAGGGAATTGTCACTCACCTTAGTCCTATGATTAATGGAGGAAAGGTGGATTAGAGCAAGGATTCTTGTAGAGGTGATCAAGAGCTTCGATTTGGCGGTCACGGTTCGTCAATCGGACCACCGGATCTCCGGGAAATGGCCCTTCAACCTAGGGTTTCTTCCATGGCCGAAAATTGCTTAAGTCCCTGAAGTTTTCTGGTTTTTTGATGAGCTAAAATGGCTGGAAGGTCTGCAATTGAGTTTATATACTTCCCTTAAAACCCCCAATCCAAGTGATAGGCTTTAAAAGACTTCTAATTGGCTATGGCATGAGAGCCATTGATAAGCCATGATCCAAGGGTCAATAAGAGTCCTAGACAAGTCAACAAAGGTGGCTTTGAGTGCCCAAGGTCGGCCAAGGGGCAAGGGTCCAAGAGACATTAGCCAAATTCCACTCAAAATGAAAATAGGCTGAAATTTGCACAATGCGGTCGCATTGATTTTGGACCATGCGAGCGCATGGTCCTGTTCCTCCAGGTCTGCACTTTTGGACATGCTCTCAGCATCTCCATGCGAGCCACTGATCAGAAAGCCATGCGGCCGCGAGGTCCTGCCTTAAAACTTGATCTTAAGTGACCCTAAATGATCTCAAACTCATTGGCAACAATCCTAAAGTGTAACCAAGCCCAAAACAAGTCGGAAACACACCCGAAACACATCCGAACAAAGCTCAAACATGGCTGGAACCACCCGGCAATTGGCCAACGCATCAAACACGAATCAATCCCAACTCAAACTAGGATAGAATGAACATGTGTTAGGCTTGTTTAATCATGGTTATGGCTTGTATTCAAGACCTAGAACTCAACCGTACTTCTCTCGAGACGAAATGAAGGCAAAACAAGCAATGGTGTTTAACCACAAAACACAAACGAAGCAACGAAGCTTCAAAACTCCCAACCAAGCATGAAACAACTAAGATGAACATTCTAAGTCATAATGCAAGGTACTAAGACTCTCATGAGAATTATTAAGGTGCTAACACGTTAATACGAACACCCGAAAGAACAACAACATGGCATGCAACGCATGGAAGACCATTACTCTCTTATGGCCTTAAACAATTCAATGCAAGCAAGATATGAATGAAATGAAGTCTCAAATATGTCAAGACATATTACAAACATGTTATAATGATGACAAACATGCAATGGGTTCGGGTTCTCACAAGACGACTATCTCTCGACAAATCTACGATGCGCGTGACGCAACATTGCGCACGGGCAACAAACCATCGGCAAACCTAAGGCCGGCGAATCAACAAAATACCAACCTGATAAACAACCACTCAACGGCTACAACATGCCGGAGGAACAAATCAAGTAAACGAATAAGATATTTAAATTCTAACAACTAAACCAATGTCTCTCAACTAAGTTGTCGGAGACAGGAAAGACAATAACATAATACTAGAACATACGAGCTAAAACCTTGCTCGGAAAGACAACGGAATAACTTCTAATTAAATACAACGGCTCGACCAAACAAGTCGGCTCCCAAAATAAAACAATAATAAGATGCTAACATAACTACCCAAGTAAAGTTTACATAACTTTACATTCGTGTCTCACAAATACATAACAACAATAATAATAATAAATCCAAGCTTAAAGCCCGGAAGACCACCTTCTAGGAATCACTATCCGAAGCCGCCACGCGTACAAACGAGCTTACTGCAAAAACTAAGGAAAACAAACACACGGAGTGAGTCATAATGACCCAGTAAGTTACTAAATGCAAATGTATGGCATAGCATGACGTGGCATGGCATAATGCACAAGCATGTATAAAATCATGGTATCTTTATAGCCTACCAATAATAAACTTGTATTAAGTCATCATGTAACATAAACTTCATAAACCACATAGCACGTTATCTTTCATATAAGTGCTTATACATAAGCACGTAGAACCAAGACCTGGGCCTAGCCCTTCAAATGATCATAAACTGGGTTTCAATCCTCAAATGATCATAACTCATCAGTTTTCTTAATGAGTACCTCGTTACCTTCATCCAACCCTGGGATGAGAAATGGGAGCTCAATATCAGGCTAGGGGGCGCTAATACGAGACCACATCCCACTATCGGCCAAATAGTGAGGAGAAAGGGTACCAATGCGGCGATTCATAGCGAATGTTTCCAAAGGCTATGAATCGTCCCATTGCCGACAAAACGACCAAGACGCCAGCTGGACTCAAATCAAGATGCTCAAGTAGATATTTACTTGGATAAACCAATAAGGACCAAGTCCATCACAAAAGAACTTATCAATTCAAGTAGGTCATAATGCTCTACAAAACCCAATAAACAATGCACATAATTGTACACACTTAACATGTTCAACTAACTTGTAAGTTTAGTTCAAAAACCACATATTGAGGTATTCATAATCCTCAAGTCACCACCAATTCAAGAATAGCTTATAGCTCAATAAATCACAACGTGAGGTCTACTATAGTCCTCTACTCAAGATTAAATCAAAGACTATTATTTAGTCTAAGAACGACCACAAACAAGGCTTAGCATTTGGTTTTACTTAAAAGCACACCGGACTCAACCATAGTCCCAATTGTCATAAATAATTGACTTCTCAACCAATCTCGAGGGTACCAAAACTAACTCGTAGTCAAAACCCCGGAAGTGCTATCATGTGCACGCGACCAAATTCCCTAAGAGGGAACTCATTCAATTAATCATTTCTTAAAGGCATACGAGTTCATAGGTTGGTCTCTAATGCTCCGTGCCCTAACGAGCACGCTCTAAATGAATCCCCAATAAGCTTCTATAGCATGGGCGTCACAAATGGGACACAATTCGAGATGCTCGGGTACTCACAATCAAAACCAACCAAACCCGAACATCGTAGGATTTCAACATAAGGCTCACTAACATCTTATTGAACCTAAAATGACTCCATTGAGTCTTAATATCGCATTTCATTAAATGCATATTTCATAAATCCCAAAACTAACACATCAATCAAAGTTATAGCAATTCTCCCAAAATAATCCGGGCTTGTTTCCCAAGCCTAAAAATCCAAGAACTCATCAATATCATAATCAATCAAAACCCAAATGTCGTAGGAATTCAACCCGAGTTCATTAACACTTTATTGAACTTATTTCGACTCCGTTGAGTCTAAATACTAAGTTTCATTTCTTACACATTTCATCAATCTCAACAATGACACTCACTTCAATTTATAACAATTTCCAAAATAATTCGGGCTTAATTCCCAAGCCCTAAATTCATAAAAATCTTAACAAAGAGATAACACATTTCTCCCAACTCACAACATCGTTCAAATCATCCTACACATGGCATTGACAAGTTCATACCTCCAAAAATACACAAAATAGGCATATTTCCACAATGAACCCAAATAACATATGGACATGATTTCTAGCATGCTCATAAGCCTAGAAACACAAGATGAAGAGTAATCATATACCTCAACAATCATAGAAGCCACTCTACAAATGCTCCTACAAGTTTATACTTCCAAAAATCCCCAAAATTGGGCATACAAAGCATATCAAGTGTTCATTGCCCACAAATAGCATATAAGTTGTTTTCCTTAGGGCCAATGAACCAAAAATCAAAAGGAAGTAACTTACCTAGCTTGAGTGAAAACTCAAGAGAACGCAAATCCGATCGGTGAACTTGTTCTACACGTCGAGGGCTTCAAGATTCCGAAGTTTGAAGGCAATCGGGTGGTTGGATCACCTTGGATCGAAGAGAGAAGGAAGCTAGGGCTTGAATCTCCCTTGGACTCTCTCTCTCTCTAATACGTATGGTGGAGAATGAGAAATGAAGAGGATTTACTGATTTCTCAAAAGGTTTTGGGTATTTATACCCCCAAAATAAGGAGGGCACAATAGACATTTCCCTTGCACAATTAGTAGAGATTAGGACTAATCAATCACTAATCTAACCTTAATTAACTTCCAACTAATGTTAGGACATGATTTGGGTTAAGTATGGGAGGTTAGGAAGGGTTTAGAGGGGGTTTAGTGAGGGTAGGATAGGTATAATTCGTCCAAACACAAAACAGGGGAAAAATCCCGTAAGTGTAATCTGATGTTGAGGCGGGTGCCTCAACATATCCAGGCGGGCGCCTGGGCTCCTGTCCAGCATATTTTCATTTTGCAATGCTCTCAGTACTTGAGGCGGGCGCCTCACTATGGCCAGGCGGGCGCCTGGGCCTCTGGGGGCTGTTATGTTCTCAAAACTTGATCTAAACATGTCCTAAATGGTCCCAAACTCATGGGCAACCATTCTAAGGTCTAACCCAACTCAAAAAAAGTCGGAAACACACCCGAACAACTCCCGAAAGGTGCAACTCAACCGGAGCAACAACGAATGAACCGAACGAACCCGAACGACGAAAGGAGACTGAACTCGCAAGTCTTTAAGGCTAAGTCTAAGAAGCTAATAAATACTTCTAGAAGAAGCTTAAGTACTTCTAGAAAGTTGAATAACGACTAGGGAAATAAGAATCCCAAAGGAGAGACGATTACACGACTCAATCCCCGAACTACGCGATAGAGACGAATGCTATCTCCAAAACTTCCAAATCATCAATAGACTTAAGGAACACCTCCAACTTGAAGTATAATACATCTAAACATGTTAATCAATCATCATATAAAGGTCTAGGACCCAAACTGAGGTCACGAACACAAAATGCAAGTAAACCATCAATCGCGTCGCATTCCGACTATCGTCGATCACGACTTGTGACTTTAGGAAGTCAACAACTATATGAAGCCTCTTAATAATGTTTTGGTCTTAATATGGTCTCTCATACATATCTAGACCCTCTCGCAAACCAAACATACAGTCGACAAAGGAAGAAGTGCAAGTATAGCACGCAAACCGAGCTAACGAAGGAGCGGGGTGTCACACCCATGGTGCTATCATCTGCTAGCATTAACCATTGCTTAGCAGCCCTTATCAAGGTAAGTCGAAAATTGGAGGCCATGGCTTCAAAACTAGCCCCTTGTGATTGCATGCCAGTAGCATAAGACTTTAGGTGAGAGATAGGGCATCCAGTCCCGTCGAATTTTTCTATGTCGGGCATTTTGAAACTTGGGGATAGTATGGCTGAAGGTTTTAGCGTTAATGCCTCCATAGAAAATTTTTATTTGTCCAGAGCTTCGAGCATCATACTTTTCAAGTTCTCCACGTCCGTCTCCATTTTGGTGGGAGGGAGAGTTGGATTTTGGTATATGCTGGTAGGATTAAGAAAGGTTGGATTAATTTCTGGTTGCAGTATTTGGTAAGGATTTTGATTTTGGATAGGATTTGGGTTTTGGACAGGATAAGGATTTTGGGTTGGATAGGAATTTTGGGTTGGGTATGGATTTTGGGCTGGATAGGGATTTTGGGCCGGATAGGGATTTTGGGCTGGTGGGTTATTGGTGGTTTTGGTTTGGCGGCCAAGACCATTTGGAGGTAAATAAGTGGTAACTTGGCCTGGCGAGTTATAGCTTCTTGGGTTCATATGCGGGCTGCTTTGGAGCGGGTTGCTGATGGGAAAAGGGAGGTCATTTGGGTTCTGGGGTATGTTGGTGCTTGGGAAAGGGTATGGAGGATAGGGTGGAAAAGGGTTGATATTTGGATAACAGGGATTTGGTGGAGGATTTAGATTTGGGTAGTGGCAATATTTGGTGGGTTGGTATTTGGCTGGGAAATTGGATTTGGAGGAACATGGGAGGTTGATGCTTCTTGAGGGACTGCAGGGGAGGAGATTATCTTACCACTGGATTTTAAATTTTGCATCAAATTAACAACTTGGCCCACTATACGATCAACACGTGTACTCAAATTTGGATTTAACCATTCCTGCGTAGCTGGAGTCGGAGCATCCCCTGGAGCCCCTGTACCTGTACCCATGGCAGACTGCTCACTCTCTGCTGCCATATTGCTCAGATCTGTACCCTCTGAATTGATACTGCCATTTTTCTGATCTGCCCTTGATATTTTCTGATCTGATCTCTGTGCCTGTTTCTCGTATCAACCGGCCAGTATTATCTATGTCTTTTCAAATTCGGGCCAGGTTTCTGAGGAAAATGGGTTTCGGATGTATCAGAAAGGTTGGTAGAAGGCTTCTTGGGCTTGGAGTACAGCGTGTCTTTATTAGTATATTTTATTATTATTTATTTTCCCTACAATTGACCGGATAAGCCCCTGCTTCATTTTGACGGTCTCAGGACTTTTTCTGGAACATTGGATTCTTTCTCCAGAGTATAGGACCAACGTATTCCACCTGCCTTTCGACTTCCCAAGATCAGACTGATCCCGGGCGAAGGGCCTATACTCTTTCTAGGATCCACTATTTGAAATGATCTAGGTTGAGCATCAGAGAATAATAAATCAGCCCCTGTGTATTTTTTTTCTTGCGCAATTTATTCTTTTTTTTTCTTCATCATTTTTTTCCTTTTTGTGACTTGCGCATTTTATTTTTCTTTTTTTTTGTTCTTACTCTCTTTTTTTTTACAGGGGCTGACCCACGATTCAGTAATACAAAAACCGGTCGGTCTTTGAAATGTCCTGAAAATCTATATGCATTCTAACGATGGCTTATGCAGGGGGTAGGCTGGTCATGGTGTAGGGTAGCAGTTCGGAATATATTTATATGCGTGTACGTGTGTACGGTATCTAAAAAGCAGTAAAATCTTTATATATATATATATATATATATATATAATATAAAAAAACAGATATGGCCTGTCTTGCTGTTACGCATAGATTTTCTCGGCTTTTTAGTTTGAGCGCGAGCAAGCAAGCACATCATATTAAGAAATAGAAAGAAAAGCGGGGAATCTATCTATTTCTATTAATTACAAATTTTTTCCTATATCCCCAAAATAAAATGGCAGAATGAATGTAAATATATATATATTTTTAGCGGAATAATGAAAATAATAAACAGAATAGAATAATAATACAGAGCTGAAAATGAAGCAAAATTAAAATAAAGCACCGGCCCTTTTATTGTGCTGCCCGGAATTTTATTGCATACATATATATGACATATATTTTTTTTTTGAAATTTTTTTTGTTGTTTTTCTTTTTTTTTTTTTTTGAAAAAAATATATATATTTCAAACATACCTATTACATTTATTGGAACGAGACTGCTGCAAGATGGAGGATCATATCCACAAATATAAATACGGATGTTATAGGAACGCAAATATTCAAATGCATAAATTAATATAACAAGCATACTTTAGCCAGAAACAAAGAAAAACAAAAAAGTTTTTTTATGAGTCTAGCCCTCCATTTTTATTTAAAATAAAAACGATCTCCCCAGTAGAGTCGCCACTATGGGTTCCCGGGACTGCGCCCGCGCCCCGCACGCCCTTGGATAGGGGTGCGCGTACGTGCAGATGCGGGACACCACTGCTCTCATTCCATCCTCCCTTGTTTGGGAGAAGACGAAATTAAAAGTGCAAGAGGAGTGATGTCTAAGATAGCACGTTTGAATACGCCTCGATAACTTTCAGTGAATTTTGGGTCCAATATGGGAGTTTTGGGTTTTCTTTATCAAGTTATCCCTTGTCTAGGGGATACGGGGATATAAGAATACATCACCCTTTCATTCTCATTCTCCCTTTTTTAGGGGAAAACGGAAAAGTGCAAGAAAGGATGTTGCGAGGCCCCACTATGGATTTTATGAAAATAGCCTTATGGCCTATTTCGGATCATTATGGGTGCTTTGGGTTTCCTTCATCAAATTATCCCTTGTTTAGGGGATACCTGGATATAGGAATGCATCACCCTTTCATTCTCACTTTCCCTTTTTTAGGGGAAAACGGAAAAGTGCAAGAAAGGAGTGTTGCGACACCCCACTGGATCCAAAATGTTTTATAGAGTCGGCATCTTTATTTTAAGGAAGAAATAAAGAAAAACCAAAAAAGAAAAACCATAGATTGCAAAAACGGGTTCGGAGGCTAAGTTACGAGTTGGGAAGGTGCTAGGCACCCAACTCGCTCCTTTCGGTCTCAAAAGCGGTTTTTGGCTAAAGTATGTTTTTTGTTATATTTATTTAGCAAATAAATAAAACATTAACTACCTACAAATACATACATATTTACATTATTTACAGATTTGCAGTTGTCTCCTTCAAATAATTTACAAATACATTTAAAAATATTTGGCCATAATAACAGCTCTTTTAAATGCTATTTTCTAAAATAATCCGAGCATCAAAACGGCTTATATTTTTTACATTGGACCGGATGGAAAATAGCTTTTTAGTAAATAAACTCTTAAAGGCTTACCTTTAAGAGCGTTGGTGTGCTCGCTCTATCCTTCAGGGAGAGGGAGTCTTTTTGCTACTGCTGCAGTTGCTGCGGTGTGGGCAGAGTAACGGCTTGCAAGAGTTGCCTTTGAGACCCGTAAAACGGCCGGAGCAACTGCTTGTCTTTTGACACTTGCTTGCTTGCTGCTAGAGGAATTTAGGCAGAACAAGAGCTTATTTCTGGCTAATTTGGCCTTTTTACTCGGGTAGAGCAACGGCTCTTTCCGAGGTTTTTGGACCGGGGAAATAGGGAGGATACCTAACTGGGGGGCTAGGGATCACTCTGACCGGTTGGTTTTGTGTTTGGAGGAGGTTTGGCAGAGTTTCGAGCCTTTATAAAAGGGGGAAATCACTCTCGCTCACTGATCGCTCGCAGCGTAAAAATTACGCAGAGTTTCTTCGGGCTTCAAGCCTTGGTGAAAAATGTGTCCCAAAAGCGTAGCCGGGCACCTGTATTTATAGTTGGATTTGTGCTTCATCGACTTGTACAACTCGTTTGATAATTTGCACAATGCGTTAAACGGGGAAGCACTATTTGGGACTCTGGTGCGGCCAAAAGGTGATTTGTAACACCCCGCTCCTTCGTTAGCTCGGTTTGCGTGCCATACTCGCAAGTCTTCTTTTGTGGGATGTATGATTGGTTATGAGATTGTCTAGATTTGTATGAGAGACCACATTAAGACCAAAACACTATTAAGAGATGCCATATAGTTGTTGACTTGCTAAAGTCACAAGTCGTGACTCGACGATAGTCGGAATGCGACACGATTGAGAGTTTGCTTGCATTTTGCGTTCATGACCTCGGTTTGGTCCTAGACCTCTATATGATGGTTTATTAACATGTTTAGATGTATTAGACTTCAAGTTGGAGGTGTTCCTTAAGTCTATCGATGATTTGGAAGCTTTGGAGACAACATTCGTCTCTATCGCGTAGTTCAGGGATTGAGTCACGTAATGGTCTCTCCTTTGGAATTCTTATTTCCCTAGTTGTTATTCAACTTTCTAGAAGTATTCAAGCCTCTTCATTAGCCCTTATACTTGCCTTAAAAGTCTCCTTTCGATGCATGTTCAATTGCTAGTTCATTCGTCATTTCGGTTGCACGTTGTTGCACCTCTTCCCGGTTTCGCTTCGAGTTGTTTCGGGAGTTGTTTGTGGGTGTTCCATGGGAGTTCTAGACCTACTTTGGATGGGGTTTGAACCTTGTTAGGTTTGGTTATGTGTTTGAGGTCGTTTGGGGTTGAATTCTAAGCCCTTTTTGGTCTGGGAGGCTTGCAGCCGCAAGGGGGAAGGACCTTGCCCCCGCAAGGTCATCAGAAATTGTCCAAGGAAAGGGCTGGAGAGCTTGCGGTCGCATGCTCTAGGGGACCTTGCGACCGCAAGGTGCCCCGACCCTGTTTTGCCCTGTTTTGATATTTGACGAGAAATACCTATCCTACCCTCATCAAACCCCCTCTAAACCCTTCCTAACCTCCCATACTTAGCCCTAAACATGTCCTAACATTATTTGGAAGTTAATTAAGGTTAGATTAGTGAGTGATTACTCCTAATCTCTACTAATTGTACTAAGGAATTCCCTATTTTGCCCTCTTGGTTTGTGGAGGTATAAAAGCCCAAACCCTTTGCAATTTTCAGAAATCCTCTTCATTTCTTCTCCTCCTCCATACGTATTAGAGAGAGAGAGAGAGCTCTTGGGGGTTTTGAGCCCTAGCTTCATTCTTCCTTCGATCCACAAAGATCCAACCATCGGATTTCCTTCAAACTTCGGAATCTTGAAGCCCTCGACGAGTAGAACAAGTTCACCGATCGGATTTTCGTTCTTTGGAATTTTCATCCAAGCTAGGTAAGTTACTTTCTTTTGGTTTTGGTTCATTGGCCCTAAGGAAAACAACCTATGTGCTTATTTGTGGGCAATGAACACTTGATATGCTATGTGTGCCCATTTTGGGAATTTTGGAGATATGAACTTGTTAATAGCATGAATAGGATGATTTGAATGTTATTATGTGTTGTAAGTAATGGATTATGATTTATGTTGAGTTTTGTTATGAATTTTAGGGCTTGAGAATCAAGCCCGAATTATTGGAGAAATTGTTGTTAATTGAAGTGGGTGTTAATGTTGAAATTGATGAAATGTATTAGGAATGAAACTTAGTATTTAGACTCAACGGAGTCGTAATAAGTTCAATAATGTGTTAATGAACTCGGGTTGAAATCCTACGACATTTGGGTTTCGTTTGACTATGATTATAATGAGTTCTTGGGTTGTTAGGCTTGATAATCAAGCCCGAATGAATTTTGGGATTTTATTGTATGTTTGAATAGAGTGTTAAATTGTGGGTTTATGAAACACATAAAGAATGAAATGTAGAATTAAGACTCAACGGAGTCGTTGTAAGGTCAATAATATAATAATGAGCTTTGGGTTGAAACCCTACGATGTTCGGGTCTTGTTTAGCTATGTTTGTGCGTACCCGAGTATCTCATTCGGTGTCCAATTGAGACACTCATGTTATAGAGACCTATTTGGAATATGTTTAGAGCGTGCTTGTAGAGCACGGAGCATTAGAGACCAACTTACGGTCCCGAGTATATTAAGAGACGATTAATGAATGAATTCTCTTTTTAAGGAATTTGGTCGTGGGCACATGAATGCACTTGCGAGGGAGTGACTACGGGGTAGTCTTGATGTTCTTGAGTATAGCATTGAGGAAGTGGATTATATATGACGAATGGGACTATGGTTGAGTCCGGTGTGCTTTTAAGTGAAACCAAATGCTAAGCCTTGATTGTGGTTGTTCTTAGACTAAGTAATAGTCTTTGATTTAATCTTGAGTAGAGGACTATAGTAGACCTCACGTTGTGATTTATTGAGCTTATAAGCTATTCTTGAATTGGTGATGACTTAAGGATTATGAATACCTCAATATGTGGTTCTTGAACTAAACTTACAAGTTAGCTGAACATATTAAGTGTGTACATTTATGTGCATTGTTTATTGGGTTTGGTAGAGCATTATGACCTACTTGATTTGATGAGTCCTTTCGTGATGGACTTGGTCCTTATTGGTTTATTCAAGTAAATATCTACTTGAGCATCTTGATTTGAGTCCAGCTGGCGTCTTGGTCGTTTTGTCGGTAATGGGACGATTCATAGCCTTTGGAAACATTCGCTATGAATCGCCGCATTGGTACCCTTTCTCCTCACTATTTGGCCAATAGTGGGATGTGGTCTCGTATTAGCGCCATCTAGCCTGATATCGAGCTCCCATTTCTCATCCTAGGTTGGATGAATGTAACGAGGTACTCATTAAGAAAACTGATGAGTTGTGATCATTTGAGGATTGAAACCCATAATATGATCATTTGAGGGTTGGACCCATGGTTTGAAAATTGAGGGCTGGGCCCGGATTCTGGTTTTACGTGTTTACGTATGAGCATTTATGTGAACGATAATATGCTATGTGGCTTATATGAGATTATGTGCTTTGATAACTAAGTACATGTTTATTGTTGGTATACTAGTATGATACCTTGATTTTATATATATACTTAGGCCATGCCATGACATGATATGCCATACAGTTGCATTTAGTAACTTACTGGGTCATTATGACTCACTCCGTCTGTTTGTTTTCCTTAGTGTGTGCAGTGATCCCGTTAGTGCGCTTGGCGACTTCGGATAGTGATTTCTAGCAGGTGGTCTTCCGGGCATTAAGCTTGGAGTTTTTATTATTATTGTTATTATGTATTTGTGAGACACGAATGTAAAGTTATGTAGACTTTACTTGGGTCGATTATGTTAGTATTTTATTATCGTATTATTTTGGGAGCCGACTTGTTTGGTCGAGCTGTTGTATCTCTTAAGAGTTGTTCCCTTTGTTATTTCGAGCATGCTTTAGCTCACTCATTCTAGTATTGTTGGTATTGTCATCTCCGACGACATTAGTCGAGAGACTTGGGTTTAGTTGTTAGTATTTAAATATCTTATTCGTTTAGTTGATTTGTCCCTCCGGCATGTTGTAGCCGTTGAGTGGTTGTTTATCAGGTTGGTATTTTGTTGATTCGCCGACCTTAGGTTTGCCGATGGTTTGTTGCCTGTGCGCAATGTTACATCACGCGCGTCATAGATTTGTCGAGAGATAGTTATCTCTCAGCCTTGCGTTCCTTTGTTTAGGGTTAAAGGCTTGGGTTCCACTTATGATTTGCTTCCGCAGATTTTAGTTTTTGTTGTTCCGTATTGCCGTTATGTCTTTACCTTCCTGTTCGAGCTTGATGGCTCATCTTTTGACTCGCACCATTATGCTTAGCATGTGCATGTCTGTCTCTTAGCTTATCTTGGTGGTACGATCTTGGGATTCCGCACTGGAGTCCGGGTCGGGCTGCCACATGATTTGGGCGCGGCGCCAACTGTTGAATTTTCTCCAATTTTTGACACTTTCCCCCATGTAGTTCACTATTCATACATCCTACTTTTCCTTTTGCATTTTCAACCCTGTAACTTGACATTTTGTTAAGTTTAAACAATTCTTGATATCACATGCCAGAGTTACATATCAGGGGTACGAAACTGGGGTGTCTACAACACCCTCCTATAATGTCCACCAAACTTCTGTTCATACAACCCAATTTAGTCTCCTACAAGTAGATTATAGATGGCTTCCATCTTCTGAGAGCTTCTTTAACAACTTGTCTCTTCCTATAATTATTCAAACCCCACACATTCCAACTGATTAGGTTTAAATCCATTACACGGACTAGTTACCTTTTTGCTTTCTAGTTCCTTCGTCTCCCTTCCCCGCTTCCCCATCAAAATTGATACTACATCAAAGATTTTTGAGCTCCCTGTTTTCGTTATCCCGGGTCTTAATCCGACTGGTTCCCACCTTATTTCTTGCTGATAGCCGCCCCTACTCAAGTTCCATTAATAATTCCACAACTTTATCTTCATACCCTTCACAAGATACACCTAGATATTTCCCAAGGTTTTTCGCCTTCCTACTCACCCATGCTGACATATCTTTGTTTATGTCCCCATCCGTCAGCTGTTCTGGTTCCAAAACCTCTTCTGGTCTGACCACCGATATAGGACTACAAATGGCGATCTCCTCCATGTCCTCACTCACCACACCAGATGATCAAACATTAACATCGTGTTCAGGGCACTGCGAGGACTTCAGACATTCTTTCTCCTTGAAACTATCCATGGATTCATCCCTAAAAGAGGCACCTTCACCCTGTAGCTCTTCTCTCCCCTCGAATTCTCTGACTACAAGAGTTCTTTCCCTGTTGCGAATGCTCCGGAACAAAGCCTCATCAACGAAATAGATCCTTTTCCCACAATCATCGTAAAAAACTCCATCCTTACCTTCAAACGTCACCGACCTAAGCCCAGGATTCACACTTTCTTTATCGTTCTGCTTGTGTTGTTCTTCCGTACCCTTCTACCCAGTTGACTGCTTATCGGAACCTTCTTGAGAGCTATTAAATTCTTGACTTGCGACATTCCCTGTAGTTTCAAACAAGATGACCTTATCTGCTGAAACTCGATCTTGGGCTCTGGGTGAATTCAGTCCACTAAACTCTCCAGCCACACCCAGGCAGGAGCCTGCCCAAACCCATCACCCCCTATGTCAAAAACCCCCCACACAAAAAAAAAATTTGTTTGAAGGCCCAGCCCCATCACCGTTGGGCTCAACTGGCTTATCCTTCCCACTATCATTTACCCCTTGTTTTCGAGCCACCCAAACACCCTTGACGGGCTTATCTTTGCCCCGTGGGCCTTTAATACCCTGCTGCCCCTCAATATCACCCTAGGCCCAATTCTTTATATTATTAGACCTTTCGTTTTGACTATTGAATTTGAATTTCGAATTATCTGCTCCCCATGTACTCCCCCAGCTTTTTCTGAATGCATCAGGCTTAACGCTACCAAAATTAGTACGATAACCTCAAGTCTTCTCTTCCCCACTACGCGCGTGTTCCCCCCACCTCTCGAACACGTCGGAAACCTACCAGATCTGCCATCGTTGCCTCATAACTATTGAGGGTGGTAGAACACCGCCGTTTCAGCCCATATCGGGACAGAGAACACACTATCCCCCACTCCTAATCGAATGTAGGCCGGTAAATTCTCACTAAACTTCACTAAGATGCGTGCCCATCTAAGATCCAACCTCTTCTCAGTTGCTTTATCCACTGCCACAAAACCCCCACACATCTGCCCAATATTTTCGAACACTTCCTTACCCCACAAATGTAGAGGAAGGCCGAAAACCCTGATCCAAAATTCGGTCGGTTTGCGATCCTTTCCTAGACAGCGCCCAGTCGGTCTCCATCTATCGAGGACCAACGGAATTTTGTAGTAAAACCATTCTCTCTCATTCAGGATGCGAGTAGATTCTTCCCTTGAGGGAAATTCGAAAAGGAAATAAGGCTCGCTCATCTCCTTCACTTTAACACCCCCTGGAGACTTCCATTTAGAGTTAACCCACCTTTGAACTTCATTGGAAGATGGACCAGCTTATCATTCACCCCCTGGTGACTTCCATTTAGAGTTAATCCACCTTTGAACTTCATTGAAAGATGGACCAGCTTATCATCCACCCAGCCTACAAGGCACCTGTTCAGAAATTCCAAATTACCCCTGCATGAGTTCTCTTCTACTACGAAGTCGGCCTTAACACCCTCCCCTCTGTTCGAGACTACCAAATCTAAATTTGGCCAAGGATGAATTTCCGCCACTTATCTGTACATTTTCGTCTGCCTCTTTGGTTCGAGCTTTGACTGAGAAAATCTTGTAACCTTTCCTGCTGCCATGTCCCAACCTCCATCATTGACCACTGCCGGAATAAAAATCTTCGAGGGACTCCCAATCCCTTTGGCCGAGATGCAAAAAAGAAACCTTGAGGATTCCATTCCTTTGCCCCCATCACCTCACGTCTCTTCCCTGATAACTTCTTCCAGAATACCTCTCTAATTGAGGAAGCCTTAGCCATCCAGTCACACACCCATAAAATTTCAACTAAGGATAATACTACTTTGTGGAATCTGCCTCTACTGCACTCCAGCCAGTGAAAACAAGTACCATTCTTACCTTGATAGCAGATGACATCAAAAGACTTCCTATGAATGTTATGAATGCATGAAGGCAAGCATATGAATGTCTAGGGTGCCACAATGGATGTTTACGATTTTTGTTTTGGGTGAGGGGTTAAAGATGTCCATATATGGTATCTTTTTGGGTTTTACTTCCATGAGCGTATTCAACTTAAAGTGACAATGACATGCATGGTGTGGTTGGGGCGCTTGAGTTAGTTTAAGCTCGATCCCTAGTTTTCTTCTTAGGCCGAACAATATTTTACCCCCAAAGTAACCACCAAATTTCAGTTAGGACCCTAAAGTAAAAAACATCCCAATTTCACACTCGAAGTTACAATTTATCCCATATTTGCCCCTGGGTCGAGGAAGCTACGTGGGAGACCGAGCTTGAGATGAGGGAGAAATACCCTTACCTTTTGTTGATTCCTGTATGAATTTAGGGACCTTTAAGTGTGGGAGGATGTGAGAACACGAACCATACTTGTCTAACATGCTCTCGTTGTTTACTTAACATGTCTATTATATTCATCAATCATGCTAGTGATATGTCTTTCATGTTTGCCTTGATTGTGTGACTTTTGTTAAGCTTTATTGGTTGGAAAGACTTCCATACTTTGCACGTACTTGTTTTGAGTTCTTGTGTTCATGCCTTGACATTTCTAGTTCATTTTTAAGTCATTGAGAGTCTTAACATCTTGGCTATAAGTTTATTGGTGTTGAACTTAGTCTTTATAATTAACATACTTAGATTGAGTTTCATACTTAGTTTGTTTGGCATTCATGATCAATAGTTGTTTACATTGTTCTCGAAATTCGTTTCCCTTCATTCCGACTTATTTCGAGAGAGTTTCGATTGTGTTTTGAGTGTTGGTTTACCTACCTTGGATTTGCTTGAGTTGTTTGGGTTCATTCTAGGCCAGAAATTGGAGTTTTCAGGCCTGTAGACCTTGCCCTCGCAAGGTAGGCAGCAGCTCACCATTTTGATGAAAATTGGACCATGCAGTCGAATGGTATGGGGTGCATGCGGCCACATACCCCCCCTGTTCCAGCACTACGGGATTTGGTGTCCCGATTGATTTTGGCTTGCACCCTTGAACCATGTCTGACCCAATTCAAACCCCAACTTGATTTTTGACCCTTTTGAGTCTATTTTCAACCCTTTGATGAGTTTTAATCAATGGCACTCATGAATCCACCAATTAGAAGCCTCATAACTCATTCCTTGGATTGACCCTTTTGTGGCTCCAACCTTCCCTAACCTCAAACATGAAAGCCATTTCTTTCCACCATTGTTGTTGTTGGGTTCCTAGAGAGAGAAAGAGAGCCTTGGAGTGTCTTGCCTTGGTTGCTTGATTGTCGGAGATCCGGCCATCCGATTTTTGATTCGAGACCACCAAATCGAAGCCATTGCTCTCTAGTTTAACAATCCTTGCTTTGTTTTGTCATCCAACCATTTGATCTTGAGCAAGGTAAGCTTCCAATCCCTGTTTTTGTATGTTCAATATCAAGCAAGCTCCCTTCATGATAGTTTCTAGATACATGCTCAAAAAGACATGCACCATGTTAAACATTTGAAATTTCTCAAGATAAATTTCTGTAAATTTTGGGTTAATCTCCTACAATTGGTATTTTGGACTTGTGTCTAGTATGAAATGTGTTCTAAACTTAATTTGGAATAACTATTGTTCTTGGACCTGTTGTAATTTGGAACTTCAAAGAGATGATTATTCTAGGCTAAAGTCATGAGTGACTTAGTAGTCTAATTGTAAATAACATAGGAAAGAGCAATGAATTGCATATAGCAATATGGCATTCATCCTCCACTTGATGATAGTTTAGCAATAACTCAACTAAGTTGCATTTAGAGAGTCATTGAACAATACTGACTCTACAATCAATCCATACGATGTTTAGAGTTCGATTGAATTGTAGACTAGCTTTCGAGAATTCTTAATGTGATTTATAATCATGCTTGAATTGTATATCGTAGAGTAACATGCCTACTTGATTGGACGAGTTCGCTCTTGTCAAGCTCGCTCCCTACTTGATTTATTACGTGACTAAAAATCTACTTGACTCGAACGAGTTCGCTCTTGTCGAACTCGCTCCTTACTTGATTTTTAGTGCAAGTAAATATCTACTTGACATACCGTTAGTCGAGCTGGCATACATGAATTGTCTTGATGGTCAACGATGCATCGCCGTCATGAATTGTGAGATTCATGGTAGTGATGGGTTGCCACACCATAACCTTGCACACACCCTTCACTATTGATCACAGTGGAGAAGAGTACCTCGTTATAACCAAAGGGCGCTTGGAACAATGCTATCGTGGTCAATGTATCATACATGTACATCCGAAAAATACATTCAAGATAACCTTGTCTATTTCAAGTTCTACGATGCGGCACCGGTTCCATAACATATCCTTATCCAATTTGATTTACTTTAGCACTTATATGAAAGCAACGTGCATTGCGACATGTGAACTACGCGCTAATATGATCTTTCTCGATAATCAAATATGATAACTTGTTATGTATGCCTTGTTTTATATCGTATCATGCATATTGGTAACTTACAAAGTCTTTATAACTTACCCCTTCCCTTTTACAGTTTTAGATCCGAATTGTCCAGGCCTGTCTCGTTGAGGATTCTTGTCCGTGATCGCTTTTGTAGAGGTGGTTGCGTTGGTTCTCTTGGCTCTTTTGGTTTCTCTTTTGCAAGGACGTTTTGGTTAAAGCAAGTCTATTACACTTCGCTTGAGAATGTGTTGATATAGTAACTTGTTCTTGTTGTAGACTAAAACGTTGTAGTACTACTTATACTTCTAGTTTGTTTACCGGCCCTTATATGACAAGCCTTGCTCTTTTGTAATTGCTTCACTTGTTTAGACTTCCGCTGAGCATCCCATTTACTCTTATTTACTTTAGTTGTTTCTCCGGCATGTTTAGCCGTCGAGGTATATATATTAGCATGGACTGTTTAGTTGTTGGGTTCCGGTTGTAAAGTCGCTGAAGAATTTGTTACTTGGTTTTAATTGTTATATCAGGTTTCAAAGTTTTTAATTATTCCGGTTTTTTAGTGCCGAGTTGTACTACGTGTCTAATGTTGCGTCACGTTAGTTTTGATAATTGAGTCCTTGCTTGTTTGTCTTGTCCTATTTGGACGTTCCGTCCCACGATTCCTCTTCAGGGTCGGGGGCGGGTTGTTACATGAAATCAGGGGCACCGGAGCAAAAAATGAAACATTTCATTTATAAATATTATAGCCATGGAAGAGATTAACAATCTAATTATAATGTCAAAAAGTTATATTATTATTACAAAAAAAAACAATATATATATATATATATATATATATATATATATATATATATATATATATATATATATCTCACATTGTACACGTGCAGAGCACGGGCTAAATAACTAATGAAAGAATGGAGTATTTTTAATATGAGTGTTTTTAATTATATAAAATATAAAATTTCATTCACCGGCGGTTAATTTTTTTAATACAAAAATGAAGTATTTTTCATTTTTTGGTATGTACTGAGCGTAAAATTAATTCACCATATTAGTTTATCAATTTCTATTTTCTGGGCGATGATGGTGCCTATGGGAGAGATTCTGACGGCTGTATCTACTCTCAGCCTGGTCATCTGCTTGTTTCACCGCCTCAACCCTTTCGGACGGTATGTGAATGACGGAGGGGATCCGTCTGCTCGGAGCGAGAAAATGCTGGGAGGCATGGCCATCGCCAACAGGTGCTGGGTTGCTGAGAGCGGGCAGTACCAAATCTGCGACTGGCACCGAGGCATGGCCCAAGGCAAGCAGTTGTTGGTTAAGTGCATACATTTTGTTGTAGTACTCCGCCTGAACTTGCAGAGCAGCAGCTTGTTGGTCAGGGTTTTGCCCGGATAGGCTCACGTGGCTGTCCTGACCATTCTCCCTTTCACGATTCAACTACGTTCGGAGATCTACAGCGCGGGCATCACGCTTTTCATTGATGACCTGCCTAGCGTCACGCTGGCTTGCATGGCTTTGGCTGGCATGCTGGGACGGATGTTCCTCCACGTATGGCACGTCATTGCCATGAGTCGCGTGCCATGCAGCCACTTTCTGATTTCTCGTTTGCACCCCTTGGGGTGCTTTTGGTGGCAGATCCTTGGTACCAGCCTGATGGCTTCCAGCTTGGTGGTTACTGGCGGTGGCATGATGCTTGCTACCTTTTCCAGCCATTGCAACAAGGAGAAAGCCGAGAATTTTTACCGGAAAAACTAGAGAGAAGCGTTGAAATTTCATTTCCCGGCAACGGAACCAAACTGATGTGGCAAAATCGCAGCTTGGGTCGTCCGTGTGTTGGGTAGGATATCTGGGCTTGGATCTGCTTCCTTGAACCTGGCTAAGAACACAAGAAAACCTGAGTGGAAGTGCAAGGCAGGGCCTCGCGAAACCCCTCCGGCGTGAGAGTAAGTCTCGTGTATAAGTCTGAAAACAATTTGACAGAGTGCCAAGGCTCAAGAAAGTGTGTGTACCTTGTTAATGGCTTATGGAGAAATATTTATAGGCCCCCAATGTGGTTGAATCCGTCTAGGATTCAGTTTCCATAGTTACCTAATCAATCAAGGAGAGAATCCCTTGATTTTAGGCATGACAGCGGCCGGTCACAGAGATGTAGGAGCGATAAGGTAAGTGTCCCGCTCAAATACGGGAACCTGACTTGTCTTGGAGAGCAAGCCTCCTGTTTCCTCGCTTGATATGTACTCGGCGAAGGTGGCTCGCCTCGGCTATTCAATGTGTATTGTTTTTGAACTTGATGTACATCCAGGAACGACTCGGGCGTGCAAGGCCAATGCTCGACTGTGTTTGGACGAGATGAATCTGGTTCCTTTGCTAGGTATGATTGTGGTGACCGAGTATGGCCCCCCGGCTCAGTGCAAGGCCTGTGCCCGGCCAGGTTTGGAAGAGAAGTTCACTGCCCGCTGCTTAGTGATTCCATCATTTTGCCCGCTAGGTGGGTAGGCCCCGCATCGGTTATGCTCGTGGATCGGCACGCGATCGCGGCTCGCGTTTGCTCGTGACCCTGGGCTCGCATATCGTTATTACATGATATTATTTTAATCATATTTCATTATATCCAGAACATTGATACACAAGGTGCAATTTACTGCCTTCGAATTTCAAAGAGAGAGATTTGAGTTCGTAACTGTGCCTATAAAGGCGCACTCTCTCCCCTTTCTTCTCTTTACTGCCTTCGAATTTCAGAGAGAGAGATTTGAGTTCTTGCTGCCGATATTCAGAGTGTTCCAGATTTCGGTGACTTCTTTCAACAAATCCCGCCGTTCATCTTCTTCTGGTGTCTCAAGCTTTGCTTTGGAAAGGTTTCCTCCTTCGATTGTTCAAAGAAGACACTCCCATCCAGAATCGACAGTAAGTTTTCTGACCCTCTTTCACCCATTCTGTTTTTGGTTTTTCTGGGTTCAGCAAAGGTTTTCTGCTTTCTCTCCTCATCTTCACATGTTTTTGTTAGGGTTTAAGAGGGTAGGACCGCCCTTAGGTAGAGATCGAGGAATAAACCGCGTGGTCTTGCTCGCTAGGCGGGCATGGCCCCTTTGGTTGACCTAGACTTAGGGTTTCTTTCCCTTCTTTACTTTGCTAGTTACCTGGATAGAAGACTGATACCCGTCTTCCTCGATCTCTTTGTAGATGTCTGATATGTCAAAGAATGATCGTGAGGCCTTCAGCTACAGCGGGAAGAACGACTCCCTGAGCAGCGAGAAAACTCCTCCCGTTGATTATGAGTCGGATGAGGGAGCTAGATCTGTGGCCAGGCCAATGGTTCAAAGGCGTGTAGCTGCCCTTGTGGTGGATTTAGTTGATTCCTCCAGTGAGGAAGACTCCGGAGAGGAGAGTGTGACTGGCGGCTTTGCTGTCGGGCAGGGCCTCGACCAGCAAGCAGCCAATATTGATAACATGGCGGGACAAGTGAGGGCCGAGCAAGGAGGAGTGGCCGAGGAGGCCTTGGATCCCGACGAGGCAGACAACGTGCCACTTGCCCGGCGCTTTAAGAAAACGGGTCATACTCAGGTGGAAGCCACTCCTGAGGGTGATGCGGATGACGGGACAATGTTCCCCTTGCTCGCTGCTACAAAATGGTTTGCAGCTCTCGAGTGGAGGTCACACTTGAGGAGGTTGTTGAGGAGGAAGAGAGGAAGAGCCCGAGTGGTATGTTAATGCAGATGAGAGCCTTTATGCCGCCATCGGGCTATGCCGACACAATGACAAAGTGACTGTGTGGCTCACATCTCTCGGCATCGACTCTGCCTACTACCGGGCCAACAAGATAGACGTGCCCACTGGGGTCAAGCTTTCCCGCGAGTAGGGGAACGAGCTTCTGTTCTTCGCTGACTTCTTCAGGGTTGGACTATGCCTTCCGCTGGAGCCTTTCCTGGTAGACTTTCTGCATTTGAGACCGTGGTCGCCCTTGAGATCTCGATGCGATACCGCCTCGACCCATTACAGCCTTCACGGTGGCGAGCCGGCTGCTAGGGTTCGAGCCAGACATGTACTTGCTTCGCAAGTTATTTATCTTTACCCCGAGCACGGGAGGAAGGATCGGAGTGAGGGCCAACTCCAACTTTTTGAGGCTGCTGTCCGATGTCCCAGGGAAGATGGAGTCTTGGGTTAGCCGGGTCCTGTTTATCGAGTCCCAGGTCGGCTGGCCATTCGCGCCCACGGCGACCAGCGAAATAAAAATCCCCAAAGCCTCCAAACAAGATTTCAGCTCGGGGGAGATTACCCGGTTGGCTGCATTGAAAACCGCCGTAGGTGTAATAGAGGAGAATGAGAAACGCTGCCGGCCGCAATTTCTTCTTGACCGAAGGAGCCGGGTTTGTAATCCGCGCTACTTGTGTTTGGCCTAATGATGAGGGCAGAGGTCCTTGAGGTGGAGCCCTCCCGATCCACGTGCCGTAGAGCCCCCATCCATATTGGGATGATCGCCACGAAGAATGTTCAAGCGCCGAATGCGTTGAGTGCCGCTAGGCCCGGTGCCGATCGCCGGCCGCTTATGAAGACCGGGATGGTTGCCTGCTAGCCATGAATATGTTCTCTCTGTTTTAGTCATATTTTTCTCGAGTCCTTTCCAATCCCGTTTTGTTTTGTCTCGTTTCAGGAATGAAGAACTTGGCGGTGCTGAGGCTGAGGAAGAAACAGGCTGACCAGCGGGCAGCCGACTTGAAGGCCAACAAACCTGTGGACTTGCCCAAGGTGCCATTTTGCCCACCTGCGAAGAAAACCCAAGAGAAGGCCCCGGGAAAAGTCTCCAGCCCGGCGAAGAAAACAATGGTGACTAAAGTCGTCGCCCCAGCGCTGAAAGAGGCCGTTGTGGGTGCCACTAACAGTGCCGCCGAGCCGCCAGCCGCCAACATCTCCGTGGTGCCCCCCGCCAAGGATGCCAAGGCAAAGGGGAAAAGGAAGAAAAGTCTTTCTCCTCCTCCTGCCCGGGATGTTTGTCGTCGAGGCTCGAGTCCTGACCCCGTCTCTACTGCCCCCGTTCAGAGCGGGGAAGCTACTTGGAGGCGACCCGGTTTTGTGATGCCTTCCACCACCAGCGCTGCCCGGGCATTGGTAAAAGAGATATCCGGGGATGCCCCTTTGCCAGGGGGCATAGATCTGCATGCCCGCGGAAGCCCTAGAGGCCTGGTGGGTAAGGGCGTTATTGAGAGGGCCATGCATGACGGCCTAGCCCTGGATCGAGACACTACCGGCCATGTCTTGGTCGGGAATGTAGGGCTCTGCCTGAGCAAGGTAAATTATTTACCCTTAGTTTGTCTTTGTTTTTCTTCTTTATTTCCCGCACTTACAATCTGTTCTTTGCTCGCAGATCGCTTCCACATGTACTAATCTCTATGATCGGTATAATGAAGAAAAGGAAGCTCGCAAAAAGGCGGAGGCCGACCATAAGGCTCGCGAGAGCCTCGTGAAGGAGAAGGTTGAGCAAGTGGCTCTGTTGACCGACCAATTGGAAGCTAACACTGCGGCGGCCAAAAAGAAAGAGACTGAGATGCTCGAACGCAACTTGAAGTTGGTTGCCCAAAACAATACTCTAACTACTGAAAAGAAAGAGTTGATGGGCCAGATGAAGAAAGACCAGGCTGATCTGGAGAAGGGGAAGACCGCTCTGGCCATGGTCACTAAGCAGAGGGATCTCTTGCAAGTGGAGAGGGATTCCCTCAAGATGCAAGCCGTTAAAGACGGGAAGCATGTGGAGGAGCTGCTCCAAAGGCTGAAGAAGGCCGAGGAGTCCGCGGTGGAGAACTACAAGAAATCCAAGGCCTTCGAGGATGCCGTGGACACAACCATCGTCCCCTACTTTGCCCATGGCACCAATCACGTATTAAGGATGCTCGCGCGGCCATGGTGGAGTGGGGATGAAAACGATGGCTGAATGGGCCTTGCTCGACCCCTATGTTGAAGCTGCTCGTCCCTTCCACGCTTTGGTCCCCTACAATAAGGAGGAACTGGCTGCCTTGGCGAAGAGCGATGCTGAAGCCGGGCGGGCACCTTGGGTTCCACCACCCGTGGATGAAGTGAATGTCTGCTCGTTGATCGAGGCTTTAGAGTCTGAAGATGAAACTTTGAAACAGAGCGAACAGATTGAAGCGGAATCCCAGGCCAAAGCAGTTGAAGACGAGGCTGCCCGGAAGGAGTTGAACCTCCAGTATGAGCTACAATATCGGGCCAGCGCCAAAGAGCTTCCTCCTCCCCCTGATCAAGCTTAGAATAGTGGTGTAACTTTTGTCTAGCCTGCGCACCATCATTTTTGATCCCCAATTGTAACCCCTCATTTAATACTCATGAATGGAATCGCTTTTTGTTTGGCCAATGCTCCTTGTGCTTGTATTCTTCTATTATGCTTCAATTTAGCTGCTTTGATTTTGTTCGATAACTGTTTTCTTACTTGCATATTTTTCCTGTCATATATTAATACAAGTACTGGTGCTCCCCAGAAAACATGTCGAGCATAAATAAATAAACGGAATTAACCGAGTATAAGAACTCGTAATTATCTACTTAATAATAAAGCTAAGTAAGCAAGCTTATTACTCAAGTTTAAATATTACCCAAACAGATGCCAGATATGGATGCTTGGTTTTGGCCAAGGCTTTGAGTGGGCCGGGCCCCTATCGCCTTGGGCGAGCTTCCAGAAGACTGCCTAGCGAGCAAGGCCCAACTCTAAGAGGCAACCAACAACCGGGCATGGCCCTTGTTCAACGTGGGTACCTCGAAGCGGTTGTTAGTATATCAACTGGGCGTGGAGATATACGACTAACAGTGTTGCTCGGTCACTATAGGAATCCGAGGTAGTTAGCCGCTATCCTGCAAGCATGACCTCTATCACCCTAGGCGAGCATCCTAGTATGTGAACCTAGCCATGGCCGCATCTCAACCACAGAGAGGATAAGTTCACTAATACTAGGGCGTGTGAGGATGATTGACCGGGCATGGCCTTATCTGCTCGCCAGGCGAGCAGATTTTGTCAAACAATCCAAAAGCAGTAGATGATAGACAACTGAACAACTAAATAATCTTAATGGACAAATATAGAAAACTTGCCTTTTTATTGATCAAAAATTAGTGACCCTCAACAGGACTGAGGTCTTGCCCGTTTGTGTCTTGATTTAAGGATAACATTTCTTTAGGGGGTCTGCATGCCACGAATACTTCAAGCCTTTTCCCTCCTGAGTTCGAAGTGTGTAGGTGCCCTTTCTGACTGTACTAATGACTTGGAAAGGCCCCTCCCAGTTTGGTGACAACTTTCCCCATTCTGCTCGGTGACCCGTCACCTCAATTTTTCTGAGTACCCAGTCCCCGATCATGAAAGCTCTACCTCGAACCCTTTTGTCATGATGAGCCTTCACTCTCTGCTTGTAGTTGACCATCCTGAGTCATGCATCCAGTCCCATTTCCTCAAGTAGATCTAAGTCTATGGCCCGGGCAAGTTGATTATTCTGCTCACTGTAATGTGATGCACGATGGCTAAGCAAGGCCATTTCTACCGGGATCATAGCTTCAGATCCGTATGTGAATGCAAAAGGAGTTTCTCCGGTTGGTCCTCGAACAGTGGTTCTGACCGCCCACAGGGCTGATGGTAGTTCTTCTGCCCATTTTCCTGCTCGCCCTTCTAGGTTTCTTTTGAGAGCGTGCAGTATTTGCTTGTTTCCGGCCTCGGCTTGGCCGTTACCCTGTGGGTAAGCCACGGATGACTGCCAGTGTTTGACACCCAAGCGGGCACACTCTGCAGTAAATTTGTCTGAGAACTGGGTGCCGTGATCAGAGATGATTGCTCGGGGGAGTCCAAACCGGCACCATACTTGATCGTGAACAAACTTGATGACATTGGCCTCTGAAATCTTAGCCAAGGGCTTTGCTTCGATCCACTTAGTAAAGTAGTCTATGGTGACCACTGCATACTTGTACTTGCCTTGTGCTAGCGGGAATGGGCCGATCAGATCGATTCCCCACATATCGAAGGGCCAGGCCGCAACGATTGGAGTTTGGGCGGTGGATGGAAGCCTTGGTATGTCCGCATATATCTGGCACTTATCACATTCACGAACATACTTTTTTGCATCCCTTCTAAGGGTTATCCAGTAGTATCTTGCACGCAAAACCCTCTCTGCCAAAGCTCGTGTGCCCGGGTGGCCGCCACATTCTCCCTCATGTACTTCATACAAAACGCCTTCAGTTAACTCTGGGGTACGTAGCGAAGCATAGGTCTGACCTTAGATCGCTTGTACAAGATTCCCCCTACCACTGAGTAACGACAGGCTTGGTGAACACAAATAGTCCTTCAAGTTGGGGTGACCTCCATGGACGAAAATGGTGTTTGAGTCTCTGAATCTCTGGTTCTTGGTGAACACAAATGGCTGAATTAGGCTAAAAGAATGTTTATATACTTACCATTTAGACCCTAATCCATGTGAAGGGGTTAAATGGCTTCTCATTGGCCAAGGCATGTAAGCCTTTGATAAGGAATGATCTAAGGGCCAAGAAGGGTTGTAGGAGAGTCAACAATGAGGGGCTTGACTCACTTTGGTCGGCCAAGGGCAAGGGCACAAGGGTCAACAACCAAAACCATCAAGAAAACTCACCAATCCTGATTCTGCTATGATGCGGTCGCATCATATATGACCCATGCGACCGCAAGGGTCCTCTTCCAGATTTATGCACTTTTGTTGGTGCTCTCAACATCTCATGCGAGCCAATGGCCAAAAAACCAATGCGACCGCGAGGTTCACTATTCAAACTTGTTCTAAACATGTCCTAAATGATCTCAAACTCATGGGAAACAATCCTAAGGTGTAACCCAACTCAAAACAAGTCGGAAACACACCTGAAACACATCCGAAACATGTTAAAACATGGCTGAAAACACTCGACAATTGGCCAACGAATCAAACACGATTCAATCCCAACTTAATCTAGGATAACATGAACATGTGTTAGGCTTGTTTAGACATGGTTATGGCTTGTATTCAAGGCCTAGAACTCAACCGAACTTCTCTCGAGACAAAAGGAAGGCAATACAAGCAATGATGAAAACCACAAAACACAAACGAAGCAACGAAGCTTCTAAACTTCCAACCAAGCACACAACAACTAAGATGAACATTATAAACCTTAGATGCAAAGTACTAAGACTCCCATGTGACTCATTTAGGTGCTATCATGTTAAGATAAACACTCGAAACATCTACAACAAGGCATGCAATGCATGGAAGACCATTACTCTATTATGACCTTAACCAACACAATGCAAGCAAGATATGCATGAAATGAAGTCTCTAACATGTCAAGACCTATTATAAACATGTTATAATGACGACAAACATGAAATGGGGTTTGAGTTCTCACATCCTCCCCCACTTAAAGGAATTTAGTCCCTAAATTCATACCAGAAATCTCGAACAAGTAAGGGTATTTCTCTCTCATCTCAAGCTCGGTCTCCCATGTGGCTTCCTCAATATCATGATTCTTCCATAAGACCTTCACTAAAGGAATCCGCTTGGTCCTCAATACTTGCTCCTTGGTATCAAGAATCCTCACCAGTTTCTCAACGTAGGAAAGATCGGGCTCAAAGGTAATCTCCTCATAAGTAAGGACATGTGACTCGTCCATCAAGTACTTACGAAGCATGGAAACATGAAACACATCATGGACACCCGATATAGACGGTGGTAACGCAAGTCGATAGGCCAAAGAACCAATCCGCTCTAAGATCTCAAACGGACCAATAAATCTTGGAGAAAGTTTCCCTTTCTTCCCAAACCGCTTAGTACCGCGCCGGGGCGATACCTTCAAGAACACAAAGTCACCAACCTGAAACTCAAGATCTCGTCTCCGGTTGTCTGCGTAGCTTTTCTGTCTACTCTGAGCTGTAAGCAAGCTGTCTCTAATCAGCTTCACACTCTCAGCCGACTGCTGTACCATCTCCGAACCCCATAATCTAGCCTCACCAACCTCATCCCAGCAAATCGGTGATCGACACTTACGTCCATAAAAAGCCTCGTACGGCGCCATCTCAATGCTCGACTGATAACTGTTATTATACGTGAACTCAACCAACGGTAGATGTGAATCCCAACTACCCTTGAAATCCATAGCACATGCACGTAACATGTCCTCTAAAATCTGTATTAATCTCTTAGACCGACCATCTGACTGTGGGTGAAAAGCAAGATCGAAATTCAACTGCACTCCAAAGCCTCCGCAAAGAATGCCGTAACCTAGAAGTAACTGGGGTCTCTATCTGACACAATGCTAACCGGTACACCATGTAGTCTCACAATCTCCTGAATGTACAACGCTGCCAACTGACTCAAACTGTAAGAAATCGCAATAGGAATAAAATGAGAAGACTTAGTCAACCTATCAACGATAACCCAAACTTCATCAAAGCCCCTATGAGTACGTGGCAACCCTGTAACAAAGTCCATGGTGATATGCTCCCACTTCCACTTCGGAATCTCAAGTGGCTGAAGCAAACCAGCAGGTCTCTGGTGCTCAGCCTTAACCTGCTGGCACGTCAAACATCTAGAAACATACTCAGCTATCTCCCTCTTCATACCATTCCACCAAAACTACCTCTTCAAGTCACGGTACATCTTAGTACTACCCGGATGTATCGTATACTTGGCCTTGTGAGCCTCATCAAGAACCATACGTTTCACTTCATCGGAAGAAGGAATGCGAATCCTACTCTGGAACGTCAAGATCCCATCACTGTTTATCGCGAACTCGGGTGTATTATTCTCACCCAATCCATCGATAATCCTCATCAAATCCAGAACAGCAGCTTGAGCTTCCTTGATCAACCCATACAACACTGGTGTAGCACGAACATTAGCAAAGAGAACACTATGCTCACTCACAACGGGACTCCATTCACGGACATCCTCGAACATCTTCCATTCCCTCATCATCAAACATGACATATAGGATCTCCTACTCAACGCATCCGCAACCACATTTGCCTTCCCAGGATGGTACAAGATAGTACAATCATGATCCTTAAGCTTCTCCATCCATTGCCTTTGTCTCATATTCAACTCCTTTTGTGAGAAGAGGTATTTCAAACTCTTATGATCCGTATACACCTCAAACTTAGCTCCATAAAGATAGTGTTTCCACTTGTGAAGCGCAAAGATAATAGCTGCCAACTCAAGATCATGAGTCGGATAATTTTGCTCATATGGTGACAACTTCCTAGAAGCATAGGCAATAACCTTCCCGTTCTGCATAAGCACACAACCCAAGCCTTCCAAAGAAGCATCACAATAAACCACGAAGTTCTCACAACCACTAGGCAAAGCTAAAACAGGAGCGGTAGTCAACCTCCTCTTCAACTCCTGAAAACTAGCCTCGCACTTGTCACTCCAAACAAAAGCAGACTTCTTCTGAGTAAGATTGGTCATCGGAGTAGCAATCTTATAAAATCCCTCAATGAACCTACGGTAATAACCCGCCAAGCCCAAGAAACTACGGACTTCGGTCACCGTATTAGGAGTCTTCCACTTGGTAACAACCTCCACTTTCGATGGATCCACCGCGATACCATCACTAGACACAACATGCCCAAGAAAAGTAACTTGTTCTAGCCAAAATGCGCACTTGCTAAATTTAGCAAAAAGTTGTTTCTTACGCAACACAGTAAGAACCTCTCTCAAATGATGCTCATGCTCCTCTCGTGACTTCGAGTACACAAGGATATCATCAATGAACACCACTACGAAACAATCAAGGTACTCATGAAACACACTATTCATCAAGTCCATGAAAACGACAGGCACGTTTGTCAAACCAAACGACATCACAACAAACTCATAATGGCCATAACGCTGCCGAAAGTTCTGGGACATCCTCCACCCGAACCCTCAACTGATGGTAACCACTCCTCAAGTCTAACTTGGAATACACAACAGACCCCTGAAGCTGATCAAAGAGATCATCAATGTGAGGTAATGGATACTTATTCTTTATAGTAACCTGGTTCAACTGACGATAGTCAATGCACAACCGCAAACTACATCCTTCTTCTTCACAAATAACACCGATGCACCCCACGGAAACACACTCGGTTTAATAAACTCCCTATGAAGAAGTTCCTGCAACTTTCTCAACTCATCTGGAGCCATCCTATAAGGTTCTCTAGAGATAGGTGAAGTACCGGGCAAAACCTCAATGCAAAACTCTAGCTCTCGGTCGGGAGGTAAAGCATAATCAGTCGAAAATACATCCGGAAATTCATTAACTACCGGTACATCTTCTATACTAACAGTAGACATGCTAGTATCAAGCACACAAGCAATATACCCCGTACACCCCTGAGATAGAAGTTTTCTAGCCCGTAAAGCAGAAATAACATGTATACCACTCATAGCATGATCACCAATAAACACAAATTCCGGAATACCGGGCATGGCAAAAGTAACCCTCTTGGGACGGCAATCTACTAAAGCATGGTAAATACAAAGCCAATCCATACCCAATATCACATCAAAATCCCGATAGGCAATACTACCAAATCCGCATGCAAAACCCTATCACAGACAAATACATCGCAACCCCTATAGACCTCAGACGCCAACATGCAATCACCCAATGGTGTAGACACCTCAAGAACATAAGGCAACTGAGCAGTCAATACACATAAATGATCTATAAAATGAGATGCGACATATGAATGAGTAGACCCCGGATCTATAAGAACTCGAGCTCTATGACCGAAAACTGAGAGTGTACCTCCAATCACTAAAGTAGACTCTGGGGCACCACGCTGATCAAGCGCAAATACACGTGCCTGCGCCTTAGGACGCCCATCACTATCCCTCTTGTTCCCCGACTGTGGAACAGAACCCACTAACTAACTAGCACCAGACTTAGGACAATCTCTCCTCATATGTCCCGTCTCACCACACCCGTGACACTTAGCAGTCTTAGTCCAACACTGCTCAACTACGTGCCCCGTGCGTTGACAATAAAAACATACCACAGAACTGTTCCTATGTCCCTGCTGCCCCTGAGAAAATGGAGCGCGACTATCTCGACTCTCAGACGCCTGTCTAGACTGTCCCCCAGACTGCTGTCTACCATGGCCACCGTTGCGACGGTTGCCCCTACGGTCAGACCGATTCCCCGAATTCTGGCCTCTCCTAGAATGCTACGAGCCCCCAGTGATGACTGATGTTGATGTGAAGACTGCACAGAAGGCTTCTGTCTGTGCTCCTCAATATCTCTCTCTATCTCATAGGCACGATCTACCGCGCCCCGATAATCTGTCAACTGAAGAGACAAAAGATGTCTCCTAAACTCTGTCTTCAATCCCTTAATGAACTTAAGAACCCTCTGAGGCTCATCTGGTACTAGATGTGCACAATACCACGACAACTCAGTGAACTTAGACGAATACTGAGCCACGGACATAGATGTGACACCCCGCTCCTTCGTTAGCTCGGTTTGCGTGCTATACTTGCACTACTTCCTTTGTCGACTGTATGTTTGATTTGTGAGATGGTCTAGATATGTATGAGAGACCACGTTAAGACCAAAACATTATTAAGAGACTCCATATAGTTGTTGACTTGCTAAAGTCACAAGTCGTGACTCGACGATAGTCAGAATGCGACGCGATTGAGGGTTTGCTTGCGTTTTGGGTTCGTGACCTCGGTTTGGGTCCTAGACCTCTATAAGATGGTTTATTAACATGTTTAGATGCATTAGACTTCAAGTTGGAGGTGTTCCTTAAGTCTATCGATGATTTGGAAGTTTTGGAGATAGCGTTCGTCTCTATCGCGTAGTTCGGGGATTGAGTCGTGTAATCGCCTCTCCTTTGGGATTCTTATTTCCCTAGTTGTTATTCAACTTTCTAGAATTATTTAAGCTTCTTCATTAGCCCTTAGACTTGCCTTAAAAGTCTCCTTTCATTGCTCGTTCGATTGCGAGTTCATTCGTCGTTCCGGTTGCACGTCGTTGCACCTCTTCCGGGTTTCGCTCTGAGTTGTTTCGGGAGTTGTTCGGGTGTGTTTCTGACTTGTTTTGAGTTGGGTTAGACCTTAGAATGGTTGCCCATAAGTTTGGGACCATTTAGGACATGTTTAGACCAAGTTTTGAAGGTTCAGAGGCCCAGGCGCCCGCCTGGCACCTTGTGAGGCGCCCGCCTCAAGTTCTGGGAGCAATTGCAAAATCAGAAGAAGCCTCAGAGGTTGAGGCGCCCGCCTGGAGATGTTGAGGCGCCCGCCTCAACATCAGAACACACTTACGGGATTTTTCCCCTGTTTTGTGTTTGGACGAATTATACCTATCCTACCCTCATTAAACCCCCTCTAAACCCTTCCTAACCACCCATACTTAACCCAAATCATGTCCTAACATTAGTTGGAAGTTAATTAAGGTTATATTAGTGATTGATTAGTACTAATCTCTACTAATTGTACTTGGGAAATGTCTAATGTGCCCTCCTCAATTTGGGGGTATAAATACCCAAACCCCCTTTGCAATTTCCAGAAATCTCTTCATTTCTTCCTCCTCCACAATACGTATTAGAGAGAGAGAGTCTCCATGGGAGATTTCAAGCCCTAGCTTCTTTTCTCTTCGATCCAAGACGATCCATCCACCCGATTGCCTTCAAACTTCGGAATCTTGAAGCCCTCGACGAGTAGAACAAGTTCACCGATCGGATTTGCTTTCTCTTGAGTTTTCACTCAAGCTAGGTAAGTTACTTCCTTTTGATTTTTGGTTCATTGGCCCTAAGGAAAACAACTTATATGCTATTTGTGGGCAATGAACACTTGATATGCTTGTATGCCCAATTTTGGGGATTTTTGGAAGTATAAACTTGTTGAGAGCATTTGTAGAGTGGTTTCTATGATTGTTGAGGTATATGATTACTCTTCATCTTGTGTTTCTAGGCTTATGAGCATGCTAGAAATCATGTCCATATGTTATTTGGGTTCATTGTGGAAATATGCCTATTTTGTGTATCTTTGGAGGTATGAACTTGTCAATGCCATGTGTAAGATGAAATGTGTAAGAAATGAGACTTAGTATTTAGACTCATCGGAGTCGAAATAAGTTCAATAAAGTGTTAATGAACTCGGGTTGAAGTCCTACGACATTTGGGATTCGTTTGATTTTGATTATGTTGAATTCTTGGATTTTTAGGCTTGGGAAACAAGCCCGGATCAATTTGGGAGAATTATTATAAACTTGAAAGATGTGTTAGTTTTGGGATTTATGGAATGTGTATTTAATGAAATGCGATATTAAGACTCAATGGAGTCGTTATAGGTTCAATAAGATGTTAGTGAGCCTTAGGTTGAAATCCTTCGATGTTCGGGTTTGGTTGGTTTTGATTGTGAGTACCCGAGCATCTCGAATTGTGTCCCATTTGTGACACCCATGATATAGATCCTTATTGGGGACTTATTTAGAACGTGCTCGTAGAGCACGGAGCATTAGAGACCAATCAATGATCTCGTGTATTCTTAAGAAATGATTATTGAATGAGATTTCTTTTAGGAAATTCAGATGAACGTACATGGAAAACTTGCGGGTCTTGGACTACGGTGTAGTCTTGTCAGTCATGAGAATGTTTTGAGGATGTCGATTATGTTCGACGGTTAGGACTATGGTTGAGTCCGGTATGCCTTTATGTATGAGCTTAAATGCTAAACCCTGTTTGTGGTTGTTCTTAGACTAAATAATAGTCTTTGATTTAATCTTGAGTAGAGGACTATAGTAGACCTCACATTGTGATTTATTGAGCTATAAGCTATTCTTGAATTGGTGGTGACTTGAGGATTATGAATACCTCAATATGTGGTTTTTGAACTAAACTTACAAGTTAATTGAACATGTTAAGTGTGTACAATTATGTGCATCGTTTATTGGGTTTTGTAGAGCATTATGACCTACTTGAATTGATAAGTTCTTTTATGATGGACTTGGACCTTATTGGTTTATCCAAGTAAATATCTACTTGAGCATCTTGATTTGAGTCCAGCTGGCGTCTTGGTCGTTTTGTCGGCAATGGGACGATTCATAGCCTTTGGAAACATTCGCTATGAATCGCCGCATTGGTACCCTTTCTCCTCACTATTTGGCCGATAGTGGGATGTGGTCTCGTATTAGCGCCCCTAGCCTGATATTGAGCTCCCATTTCTCATCCCAGGGTTGGATGAAGGTAACGAGGTACTCATTAAGAAAACTGGTGAGTTGTGATCATTTGAGGATTGAAACCCAGATTATGATCATTTGTGGGTGGTACCCATGATTTGAATATTGAGGGCTAGGCCCAGGTCCTGATTTTACGTGCTTAGGTATAAGCACTTATATGAAAGATAACATGCTATGTGGTTTATGAAGTTTATGTTATATGATGACTTAATACAAGTTTATTGTTGGTATACTAGTATGATACCATGATTTTATATATGCTTGTGCATTATGCCATGCCACGACATGATATGCCATACTATTGCATTTAGTAACTTACTGGGTCATTATGACTCACTCCGTGTGTTTGTTGTGTTTTCCTTAGTGTGTGCAGCGATCCCGTTAGTACGCGTGGCGGCTTCGGATAATGATTCCTAGAAGGTGGTCTTCCGGGCTTTAAGCTTGGATTTATTATTATTATTGTTATTATATATTTGTGAGACACGATTGTAAAGTTATGTAGACTTTACTTGGGTAGATTATGCTAGTATTTGTTCTCGTATTATTTTGGGAGCCGACTTGCTTGGTCGAGCTGTTGTATCTTTTAGAAGTTATTCCCTTGTTATTTCGAGCATGCTTTAGCTCACTCATTCTAGTATTGTTGGTATTGTCATCTCCGACGACTTTAGTCGAGAGACATTGGTTTAGTTGTTAGTATTTAATATCTTATTCGTTTAGTTGATTTGTCCCTCCGGCATGTTGTAGCCGTTGAGTGGTTGTTTATCAGGTTGGTATTCTGTTGATTCGCCGGCCTTAGGTTTGCCGATGGTTTGTTGTCCGTGCGCAATGTTGCGTCACGCGAGTCGTAGAATTCTTGAGAGATAGTTATCTCTCAGCCTTGCGTTCCTTTGTTTAGGATTAAAGGCTTGGGTTCCACTTATGATTTGCTTCCGCAGATTTTAGTTTTTATTATTTCGTATCGCCGTTATGGCTTTACATTCCTGTTCGAGCTTGATGGCTCATCTTTTGGACTCGTGCCATTATGCTTAGCAGGTGCTTGTCCGTCTTTTAGCTTGTCTTGACGGCACGACCTTGGGATTTCGCATTGGAGTCCGGGTCGGGCTGTCACAGTTGGTATCAGAGCTATAGGTTAGCTATTTCGCCAGGATAGGTTCCTTGGCCTAGTTGGGTTGGGTTTATTGTTGAGTTATTAACGCTGAGTGTTCTTTGTAGGCGTATTATGTCAGGAACTTGGCGTGGAGCTAGTTCTAGTAGACCCCATTCGGGTACAACTCGTGGCAACGAGAGAGGGGAGAATGTTATGGATCCGCGTGTGACTCCTCAACAGATGTTTGGAATGGAAGACGATTCTATCATTCTTGCGAGATTCTTGAAGTTGAAACCTGAGAGCTTCGATGGAGGACCCGATGCTTCTAAAGCAGAACTTTGGATAGAAAGCATGGAGAAGATCTTTGCAGCTATGGGTTGTACGTCAGAAGAGATGGTGAACCTAGCAGTGTTTAAATTAACTGGTGCGGCTGACCATTGGTGGCACGTGTTACGAGATAGTTGGAGTCACCATGGAGTGCCTCAAGTGTAGGAAAACTTCACGATGGAGTTTATGGCATAGTTTATTCCGGCAGTAGTTCGGGAAAGAAGAGAAGCGGAATTTATGGCATTAGAATAAGGAGCTATGACGGTGGCTCAGTATTCAGCGAAGTTCACAGAGTTGGCTCGCTATTGTGGTTACTTAGTACCTGATAAGGCTAGGAAGACCCAGCGGTTTGTGAAGGGCCTAAAGATGAAATATCATAGGCAGCTCGTTTCGTTACAACTTACGGATTACCGAGTCGCTGTGGATCGTGCGTATGCGATGGAGTTGGACATCGAGGAGTATGCTCAAAAGAGAGCCTCGAGTACTATTAGGGGCAATGATGGTATTAGAGGGCAGGCAGCACCTCAGAAAGTTAATCAAGAAATCACACGTACTGGTAGACGGAGTGATGTTCCTACCTCTAGTCGGAGACGACGAGGCGGCGAGTTGATATGTAATTTTTGTATGAGGACAGGACATGCCGAGAACAGATGTTGGGGCAAGGCAGGAAAGTGCTTTGCTTGTGGCGGTGATCATGTTCGTAAGGATTGCCCGAAGATGAGAGTTAATCAGTCTGGGAGTACTAGTCAACAATCCAGTGGCTCCAAGAGAGACAGTGGTGGACGGCCTAGAGTTTGAGGTCGTGCGCGCGTGGCGGTTGGCCATTGCGGGGTTTTGAGACCTATCCAAAATAGGAAGGTATATTCTTGTATATATATACGTAAATTATATCGTTGCTACTATTACCGTTATTACGAGTACACGTTTTAATCGGTAGCTCATGTGCATTCATACATACATTATATGGTGTCTTGTGTATTATTGGTTATTTGCTCGATCAGGAATAATACCCCAATGTGAGATCGATATATGACATGGTTTGTTTGTGAATTACCGGTAGGTAATCGTACGTTGTGTATGGATTCTTGTTTGGTCTATATATATAAGACTACGCTATATATAGAGTTATGGTTTTGTGTGGTTATATATAAGGGCCATAGTATGTATATTTATGAAGCATGAATTGTGTATTGATACTTACCGGTTTGGTATGATGTTTGTATATTCTATAAAGATATGTTTTATGCAATGAGTAATATTATACTATATTGTTGTTAAGGGTTATTATGCGAGTAGGATATACACTCGACTTGTGAGAAGGTTGAAGGTTGCGATTTAGAAGATAATCACGGTTGCACGGGAGAGAGTGATGCTTCACCGTGAGTATTGAGACGTTAACGTTGTGTTAGGATGTTTAGAGTATGCATTGGTTGTAGACTTGGTCTAGAGCTTAAGAAAGGATAGTCTTGCGGAGTATAGACGTTACGAATATCGGTAGACGTGTTGGTTTCTTGTAAATCCTAGTGAATTATCTTGGTTGGGTGTACTAGGTACACGAGTTGGGGTAGCTATGATTGTTGTTTGCCAAGGTAATAGACCTTGTTACTTGGTCTGAATTTTTATTCAATTACGTGCATTAGTTGTAGGAAACACCTACTTGATACATTATATTGTAGTATACTAAATTCTCATTTCATAATTATTATCTCATGTTCATTCATTTCATTAGCATAGGAGACTGTTTGAAGGATGCTTAAAACTTTTTACTCATGAACCTTCGCATCCTTACGACGGAAACTTTTGAAGCTAATTCAGTAGGTACCCTGAATTGGTGACCAAAAGGCATTCGTCGTTGGACTAGGATTGGTAAGAATTAAGTTAGAAATTGACTATACTCGTTACCAAATGGAATGGACTGAAATGGAATGAATTTTCAAAACACGTCATTAACGTGCTCTTATGTGTTATTACACGCGATTGGGACACCGCAAGTGTGATTTACATGGTTTGAAATGCCAATTTGATTATCTTTGATTTGTTGGTAAATTGCTCCATAGGCAATTATTAATTCTTGTAACTTAGAATCTTTTGTGCTTGAATTTCATGATGTGCCCCGAAACAAATAGTTTCGGTAGTTGAATGTGTTCTTATGTTGAAGTTTGGGATTTTGCCTACATGATTGGCGTAATGTGTTCTTGAGTGTATTTGCGACTCAAGTATGAGTCATGTTATTTTTCAATCGTAAGTGTTGATGTTGTTGTGTCTATCGAGAGTTCGTAGACTTTCGAATTTGGATTATTAGAGTTTAACCCTCATGTATATTGTGGTGGTAGACTCCGAGATTCGAGTCTAGGTTGGTGGTTTTGAACTCGATGTATTGTGGTTTGTATCATGATTTAGAATTTGGGACGAATTCTTTTTAAGGTGGAGAGAGTGTGACACCCCGCTCCTTCGTTAGCTCGGTTTGCGTGCTATACTTGCACTACTTCCTTTGTCGACTGTATGTTTGATTTGTGAGATGGTCTAGATATGTATGAGAGACCACGTTAAGACCAAAACATTATTAAGAGACTCCATATAGTTGTTGACTTGCTAAAGTCACAAGTCGTGATTCGACGATAGTCGGAATGCGACGCGATTGAGGGTTTGCTTGCGTTTTGGGTTCGTGACCTCGGTTTGGGTCCTAGACCTCTATAAGATGGTTTATTAACATGTTTAGATGCATTAGACTTCAGGTTGGAGGTGTTCCTTAAGTCTATCGATGATTTGGAAGTTTTGGAGATAGCGTTCGTCTCTATCGCGTAGTTCGGGGATTGAGTCATGTAATCGCCTCTCCTTTGGGATTCTTATTTACCTAGTTGTTATTCAACTTTCTAGAAGTATTTAAGCTTCTTCATTAGCCCTTAGACTTGCCTTAAAAGTCTCCTTTCATTGCTTTCATTTTCATTCGCTCGTTCGATTGTTTCGGTTGTTTCACTTGTTTTGAGTTGGGTTAGTTGGGTTAGAGAATGGTTGCCCAGAATGGTTGCCCAAGTTTGGGACCATTTAGGACATGTTTAGACCAAGTTTTGAAGGTTCAGAGGTGCAAGGCGCCCGCCTCAAGTTATGGGAGCAATTGCAAAATCAGGAGAAGCCTCAAAGGTTGAGGCGCCCGCCTGGAGATGTTGAGGCGCCCGCCTCAACATCAGAACACACTTACGGGATTTTTCCCCTGTTTTGTGTTTGGACGAATTATACCTATCCTACCCTCATTAAACCCCCTCTAAACCCTTCCTAACCACCCATACTTAACCCAAATCATGTCCTAACATTAGTTGGAAGTTAATTAAGGTTAGATTAGTGATTGATTAGTCATAATCTCTACTAATTGTACTTGGGAAATGTCTAATGTGCCCTCCTCAATTTGGGGGTATAAATACCCAAACCCCCTTTGCAATTTCCAGAAATCTCTTCATTTCTTCCTCCTCCACAATACGTATTAGAGAGAGAGAGTCTCCATGGGAGATTTCAAGCCCTAGCTTCTTCTCTCTTCGATCCAAGACGATCCATCCACCCGATTGCCTTCAAACTTCGGAATCTTGAAGCCCTCGACGAGTAGAACAAGTTCACCGATCGGATTTGCATTCTCTTGAGTTTTCACTCAAGCTAGGTAAGTTACTTCCTTTTGATTTTTGGTTCATTGGCCCTAAGGAAAACAACTTATATGCTATTTGTGGGCAATGAACACTTGATATGCTTGTATGCCCAATTTTGGGGATTTTTGGAAGTATAAACTTGTTGAGAGCATTTGTAGAGTGGTTTCTATGATTGTTGAGGTATATGATTACTCTTCATCTTGTGTTTCTAGGCTTATGAGCATGCTAGAAATCATGTCCATATGTTATTTGGGTTCATTGTGGAAATATGCCTATTTTGTGTATCTTTGGAGGTATGAACTTGTCAATGCCATGTGTAAGATGAAATGTGTAAGAAATGAGACTTAGTATTTAGACTCATCGGAGTCGAAATAAGTTCAATAAAGTGTTAATGAACTCGGGTTGAAGTCCTACGACATTTGGGATTCGTTTGATTTTGATTATGTTGAATTCTTGGATTTTTAGGCTTGGGAAACAAGCCGGATCAATTGGGAGAATTATTATAAACTTGAAAGATGTGTTAGTTTTGGGATTTATGGAATGTGTATTTAATGAAATGCGATATTAAGACTCAATGGAGTCGTTATAGGTTCAATAAGATGTTAGTGAGCCTTAGGTTGAAATCCTTCGATGTTCGGGTTTGGTTGGTTTTGATTGTGAGTACCCGAGCATCTCGAATTGTGTCCCATTTGTGACACCCATGATATAGTTCCTTATTGGGGACTTATTTAGAACGTGCTCGTAGAGCACGGAGCATTAGAGACCAATCAATGATCTCGTGTATTCTTAAGAAATGATTATTGAATGAGATTTCTTTTAGGAAATTCAGATGAAAGTACATGGAAAACTTGCGGGTCTTGGACTACGGTGTAGTCTTGTCAGTCATGAGAATGTTTTGAGGATGTCGATTATGTTCGACGGTTAGGACTATGGTTGAGTCCGGTATGCCTTTATGTATGAGCTTAAATGCTAAACCCTGTTTGTGGTTGTTCTTAGACTAAATAATAGTCTTTGATTTAATCTTGAGTAGAGGACTATAGTAGACCTCACATTGTGATTTATTGAGCTATAAGCTATTCTTGAATTGGTGGTGACTTGAGGATTATGAATACCTCAATATGTGGTTTTTGAACTAAACTTACAAGTTAATTGAACATGTTAAGTGTGTACAATTATGTGCATCGTTTATTGGGTTTTGTAGAGCATTATGACCTACTTGAATTGATAAGTTCTTTTATGATGGACTTGGACCTTATTGGTTTATCCAAGTAAATATCTACTTGAGCATCTTGATTTGAGTCCAGCTGGCGTCTTGGTCGTTTTGTCGGCAATGGGACGATTCATAGCCTTTGGAAACATTCGCTATGAATCGCCGCATTGGTACCCTTTCTCCTCACTATTTGGCCGATAGTGGGATGTGGTCTCGTATTAGCGCCCCCTAGCCTGATATTGAGCTCCCATTTCTCATCCCAGGGTTGGATGAAGGTAACGAGGTACTCATTAAGAAAACTGGTGAGTTGTGATCATTTGAGGATTGAAACCCAGATTATGATCATTTGTGGGTGGTACCCATGATTTGAATATTGAGGGCTAGGCCCAAGTCCTGATTTTACGTGCTTAGGTATAAGCACTTATATGAAAGATAACATGCTATGTGGTTTATGAAGTTTATGTTATATGATGACTTAATACAAGTTTATTGTTGGTATACTAGTATGATACCATGATTTTATATATGCTTGTGCATTATGCCATGCCACGACATGATATGCCATACTATTGCATTTAGTAACTTACTGGGTCATTATGACTCACTCCGTGTGTTTGTTGTGCTTTCCTTAGTGTGTGCAGCGATCCCGTTAGTACGCGTGGCGGCTTCGGATAATGATTCCTAGAAGGTGGTCTTCCGGGCTTTAAGCTTGGATTTATTATTATTATTGTTATTATATATTTGTGAGACACGATTGTAAAGTTATGTAGACTTTACTTGGGTAGATTATGCTAGTATTTGTTCTCGTATTATTTTGGGAGCCGACTTGCTTGGTCGAGCTGTTGTATCTTTTAGAAGTTATTCCCTTGTTATTTCGAGCATGCTTTAGCTCACTCATTCTAGTATTGTTGGTATTGTCATCTCAGACGACTTTAGTCGAGACATTGGTTTAGTTGTTAGTATTTAATATCTTATTCGTTTAGTTGATTTGTCCCTCCGGCATGTTGTAGCCGTTGAGTGGTTGTTTATCAGGTTGGTATTCTGTTGATTCGCCGGCCTTAGGTTTGCCGATGGTTTGTTGTCCGTGCGCAATGTTGCGTCACGCGAGTCGTAGAATTCTTGAGAGATAGTTATCTCTCAGCCTTGCGTTCCTTTGTTTAGGATTAAAGGCTTGGGTTCCACTTATGATTTGCTTCCGCAGATTTTAGTTTTTATTATTTCGTATCGCCGTTATGGCTTTACATTCCTGTTCGAGCTTGATGGCTCATCTTTTGGACTCGTGCCATTATGCTTAGCAGGTGCTTGTCCGTCTTTTAGCTTGTCTTGACGGCACGACCTTGGGATTTCGCATTGGAGTCCGGGTCGGGCTGTCACAATAGAACCCTACTCCAAATCTTGGAACTCCTTCTCTCTCCTCTGTCTCACTACCATCGGGACATATGAAGCCCTGAACTCCCTCTCAAAGTTAGGCCACACTCTAGGAACCCCATTCAAATTCCAGCTAGCAAGCAAGACTTTCCACCAATGGTTGACGGCTCCTCTCATCTTATAAACTGCTAGTACAACCTTCTCTTCCTCAGTGCAGTCCAGAGCTGCAAAGATTTTCTCTAAGTCCACCAGCCACAACTCAGCAATACTAGCATCAGACTCACCCTCGAAAGATGGAGGTTTCATCTTCAAGAATCTCTCCAAAATAGCGTTGTTCCTCGCTCTAGGATCAACAGGCACATCAATACAAGGCGGCGGCTGCCTCACCTCTGGTTCTGGTGGTAGTGGTACAAGTGGTACTCCCCCTGGCTGACCTCCCTAGGCCATCTCAGTCATAAAAGCAAGCATACGGCGATACATGTCCGCCATCAGCGCATTAGGGTCAACTTGCTCTGTGTGGAGGTGTCACCTGCTATTCTCTCTATCACCTCGACCAACACCGCCTTCCCTGGCTAGGACCGCACCTTCGGTGCAGTGTCTAGTCTCCACCATCGTGAACCTATAAGAAATCACTCGACGTTAGAAATCACACAAAGAACCAACCCACCTAGGCCATGGAACCTATCCTGGCCGATAGCTAACCTATAAAGCTCTGATACCAACTGTGACGACCCGACCCGGACCCCAAGGTGGAATCACAAGTCAAGTTGTCCAAATAGGACAACAATACATGTTAAGACTCAATTATAGAAAACGACGTGACGCAACATTTCAGATGAAGCGCGACTCGGCACTAAAAGGCCGGAATAATTTAAAACTTTTTAAACCTGATATAGCAATTAAAGACAAGTATATCAATTCATCGGCGACTTTACTACCGGAACCCAACACTAAACAGTTCATGCAAATATACCTCGACGGCCACAACATGCCGGAGAAACAACATAAATAAATAAGAGCTAAAGTAATGCCCAGCGGAAGATTTAAACATGTGAACCAAAATACATCTATACAAGGCTCGGCGTACATGCGCCGGCGCTCAAAATAGGATACAAGTATAGACATAAATACAAATAAACAAAGTTCCCAAGCGAAGTCTAAGTGACTTGCTAATCCCAACGTCCTTACAAAAGAGAACAAAATAAGGACATCTATAAACCACAACCTCGTCGCGTGTGATCACGGACAAGCACGACCCTGCAACGCCTCAACGAGCGGTACGAGCGGCTCGGATCTAAAGCGATAAAGGGAGGGGTAAGTCATAAAGACTTTGTGAGTTAACAATTATGCATGTCATGGCATCATGCAACATACATAGCAAGATATCATTTTTAATATCAAGTCAATCAAAGCATTCATTTATATAAACACTTAAAACAAATATCCATGGTAGCACGTTGTTTCACATAGGTGCTATAAAGTAAACCACATATAAGGAGGATATGTTATGGAACCGGTGCCGCTACGTAGCTCCTGCAATACACAGCGTTAACATTTCGTGCCAATGACACCCGTGATGAGTGTATCAAAGTACCGAGTTCTCTACTCGGGTACCAAGCTCTCTCCTTGGTACTTAGACTTGCCAATGTGCTCTCTTGGTTACAGCAAAGGGGCTACTTCCCCACTGTGGCCAACAGTGGAGGGGTGTGTGATAAAAACCCGGTATAACAACCCATCACTATCACGAGTCCCATAACTCGTGACGGCGATGCATTGTCACACCATTGACTCAACCAAATATGCCAGCTGGACTAATGCAATGCCAAGTAGATGTTTACTCGTCATATAATCTCAAATAAGGAACAAGTTCGACAAGAGCGAACTTATTCAACAAGTAGTTGTTTACTCATTAAGAAATCAATTAAGAATTCGACAAGAGCGAATTCAACATGTCAAATAGATACATCATTCTACAACATGCTCTCAATTATGCATTTGCTTCACATAATCACATAAACCGCATAAGAACTCAATCGAGTCTTATAAGCACTCAAATCAAACATGCCCTTCAATCCATCCCAAAGTCACGTAAGCTAATATATTAGTCTAACGCACTACAAACGTCGTAGGGATTGAATGTGGAGTCGGTATTGTTCAATAACTCCCTAATCTCAGCTCCGGTGAGTTTTACTAAAATGCAACTAGTAGAGCATTGATACTATATGCATCACATTGCCCTTCCCTAAGTTCTCCGTTCATTTAGAACTCGATAACTAAGCCGTTCATGACCTTAAACTAGCCATAAACACAATCCCGAGTTTCAAACCCTAGATTCGGTGATTTTGTTAAACCTTGAATTGAAACATATTCTTTCACAAGAGTTATTCCTAAGCTCATTATAAACAACATTCATGCTTTACAAAATGTCAAAATCACAACTTCATAGAGAATTCATAAAATCCTACACATATTTCTTAGGTTGAATTGGAGGATTTGTCTTCACAAAAGATGTTCATAATCATCAATAGAGCAACTATAATGAAAGGGTCATGTTATTTTATTGAACATGAAAATCTCAAGGAATTGTCACTCACCTTAGTCCTAAGATTAATGGAGGAAAGGATGATCAAAGCAAGGATTGTTGTAGAGGAGATCAAGGCCTTCGATTTGGCGGTCTCGAATCGCCGATCGGACCACCGGAACTCCGGGAAATGGTCCTTCAAGTTGGGGTGACCTCCATGGACGAAAATGGTGTTTGAGTCTCTGAATCTCTGGTTCTTGGTGAACACAAATGGCTGAATTAGGCTAAAAGAATGTTTATATACTTACCATTTAGACCCTAATCCATGTGAAGGGGTTAAATGGCTTCTCATTGGCCAAGGCATGTAAGCCTTTGATAAGGAATGATCTAAGGGCCAAGAAGGGTTGTAAGAGAGTCAACAATGAGGGGATTGACTCACTTTGGTCGGCCAAGGGCAAGGGCACAAGGGTCAACAACCAAAACCATTAAGAAAACTCACCAATCCTGATTCTGCTATGATGCGGTCGCATCATATATGACCCATGCGACCATGAGGGTCCTCTTCAATTACGCACTTTTGTTGGTGCTCTCAGCATCTCATGCGAGCCAATGGCCAAAAAACCAATGCGACCGCGAGGTTCACTACTCAAACTTGTTCTAAACATGTCCTAAATGATCTCAAACTCATGGGAAATAATCCTAAGGTGTAACCCAACTCAAAACAAGTCAGAAACACACCCGAAACACATCCGAAACATGTTAAAACATGGCTGGAAACACTCGACAATTGGCCAACGAATCAAACACGATTCAATCCCAAATTAATCTAGGATAACTTGAACATGTGCTAGGCTTGTTTAGACATGGTTATGACTTGTATTCAAGGCCTAGAACTCAACCGAACTTCTCTCGAGACGAAAAGAAGGCAATACAAGCAATGATGAAAACCACAAAACACAAACGAAGCAACGAAGCTTCTAAACTTCCAACCAAGCACACAACAACTAAGATGAACATTATAAACCTTAGATGCAAAGTACTAAGACTCCCATGTGACTCATTTAGGTGCTATCATGTTAATATAAACACTCGAAACATCTACAACAAGGCATGCAATGCATGGAAGACCATTGCTCTATTATGACCTTAACCAACACAATGCAAGCAAGATATGCATGAAATGAAGTCTCTAACATGTCAAGACCTATTATAAACATGTTATAATGACGACAAACATGAAATGGGGTTTGGGTTCTCACAACCCTCAACAGGACTGAGGGCCTTAGATACATAGTACACAAGTTTTTGAATATCTAATTCCTCCCTAACTAACACAGCGGCCACGACCTGGTCCGTGGCTGCTAGATATACATATAAAGGCTCACCGGGCACGGGGCTGCTGAGGAGAGGTGGTTTGCCAAAGTATTCCCTGAGCTGCTCGAGCGCCTTGGCACAGTCTGCATTCCACTCAAAACCCTTGTTGCCGCGCAGAACCTTGAAGAAGGGGAGGCATTTTTTCGCTGACTTGGAGATGAAGCGACCCAAAGCAATTACTCTGCCATTTAACTGCTGGATGTGTTTGATGTAGTAGGGTTGCTCCATGTCAAGTAAGGCTTGTATCTTCTTCGGGTTAGCTTCTATACCGCGCTGGTTGAACCATGAACCCAAGAAATTTTCCTGCTCGGACCCCGAAGGCACACTTGCTCGGGTTCAGCTTCATGTTGTGTTTGCGCAGATTGGCAAATGTTTCTGATAGGTCAAGAGTATGGTCGCGGCCCTTTGTCTTGATGACCATGTCATCTATGTAGGCTTCCATGTTTCTGCCGAGCTGAGAGCCGAAGACTTTGTTAACCATGCGTTGATAAGTGGCTCATGTATTCTTCAGCCCAAAGGGCATCATTTTGTAACAGCAGAGGCCCCCAGCTGCCTGGAAGGCTGTCTTCGCCTTGTCTTGCTTGTTCATTCTGACCTGGTGATATCCTGAGTATGCATCCAGGAAACTGAGTATTTCAAACCGGGCTATAGAGTCGACGAGCACATCAATGCTAGGCAATGGGTAGCAGTCTTTCTGGCAGGCTTTGTTGAGGCTTGTGAAGTCCACGCACATCCGCCATTTGTCGTTAGTCTTCTTGACCATTACCACATTTGCCAGCCAGGTCGGGTATTTAATCTCCTCGATGATGTCTGCCTTCAGGATCTTCTCAACCTCTGTTTTGATAGCCGCGTTTTTCTCAGGTGAATATTGCCTTGGCCGCTGCTGGATAGGCCGAAAGGTAGGATCAACGTTTAGGTCGTGGTGGGCAATACTCTCACTGATACCCTACATGTCCTCGACAGTCCAAGCGAACACATCCAGGATGTTCTTTAGTAGCTCAATCAATCTTTCCCGAGCTTCGGGAGGCATGGCCTTCCCGATTTTGATTTTCTGCTCAGGGTAGGCTGGATTGATAACTACCTCCTCCAGCTCGCCCTCCGGTTGAATATTGGGCTCGTCATGGACTTGCAAAGTGTCCATCTCAATGTCTTGTGGTTCTGGGCACTTAGCCTTGCGCTTGGAGGGCCCTGGTGCCGGGGCTTGCTCGGGAATCTCTGTTTCCATGGGATCAGCAGCTTCAGAAGTCTCCCCGAGCTCATGTTGTTAATGTGGACAGAGGCTGAGGCAGTGTTAGTGGAAGCTGCTACAGCCTGATCGGGAAGGTCCGCGATCAGTTTTGGAGCCGCTACAGTCTGGTCGGGAATGTCCACGATCAGTTTCTGTCTCTTCCGCTGGGATTCCCGGACATACTCCGACATTGCTCGGGGTTTACTGTTGAGGATGCCCACTCCATTCTCAGTGTAAAATTTAGCCTTCTGGTGGGGAATGGAGGTTACCATCTGGAATTTGGCCATTGCTGGAGCGCCCAAAATGCAGTTGTACGCTGATTTTAAGTCGATCACCAAAAACGTGATCATCTCTATCCGGGTCTGAGCCCCATCACCCATGAATACTTCCAGCTCGATGGTACCCTTGACGCTTGATCGATGTTTTAATTAATCTTTTTCCTTGCAAGTGAACAAGACTATTATAGAATAGTATTGGAAGCAAGGGTCGAACCCACAGAGACAAGTGATCACGAACAGTACAATTATTGATAGCAAATTATTAACCTAAGGTGGGTTTTTATGTTTAATTCTACTCTAAACTACTAGTTATAGATGTTTAACTAATTAGACAGCAATAACAGATATGAAGATCTAATGGTGAGTGGAAATCTAGGATTCTGGGTTTCACTTATATCTCCTTTATGTTCAATTCATAATAATGTCATTCAATGTCTTGGGTTCGTTCACTAAAAATAGATACAGTCTGTTGAACAATTGGTTCGCCTCCATCCCATAAAATTCATCCATTCCATATCCTAAGCACGAGGCTGTTAATCTAATTTGTCACCTAGATTTATGATCTATCTGTCACCTAGATCATGTAAGAACTGGTCTAACTTATCACTCTCGTGCATCGATAGGTCCAATTTATTGTGTTGGTGAGCGATTAATGCGACATATGCACTTCGTCATGCAGTTATCCGCACCTCTAAGCCTTTATTATTTGCAATTACATTCATTTGTTCAAAGCAAAATAATATAGGGGTTGATAAACAACACAATCAACAAGCATTGAATAGACATATATATAAGAATTAAAACATAAATTCGATACAAGTTACCTCCCACCTCCTAGATTATGGATGATTTAGTTCATCATAGACAATGAACAGCACATGGAGATGATCGGATACATGATTTTATCTTCAATACTTGAAATTACAGGATCTAACTATGTTATACAATCTAAAACTACCTAAAATCTATGAAAAGAGAGCTTCCAGCCGTCCTCTCTATGCTTTGGCTCGGCATCTGGCTTCTATATATACTCGGGAGTTGTGATTGGATCGAATGACTGTGTGAAAATCCGAATAGGTCGCATTCTGCCCACCCTGCGGTCGCAAGGTGTGGCAGACCTTGCGACCGCAAGGTCTCCAGTGTAGGTGGCTTTTGATTTCTTGGTTGCTGGCTCGAGGACCCGTACTGCCTACCTTGCGGTCGCAAGGTCTGAGGCACCTTGCGTCCGCAAGGTGTCCAGATTGTGCAGCTTTCATTGTTTCTTTAATTTTCCTTTTTGGCCCTTCTTGAAATTTGCACTTAAAACCCTGGAGTTTCGCGTATTTTCACAATTAACCTGAAACTTACAAAACTCACCGAAAACATATATTAATAACCAAAAGTCTCGTGAAATAGCATAATTTAAGTCATAGAAGTATATAAAATCGACGTATAAAATACATCGATCAACGCTCACCTGGTGATTAGTGAACCCTTCAAGCTTTCCCAGATAAGGCTTGAAGCTGGCGTCTGGCAGTTCCAGTCCCTTGAAGCAAGAGTAGTACATGATGTCTCTACATGCCCCAGTGTCGAGTAGAACCCTGTGAACTTGTCAGTTGTTCACAAACAAGAAATAACCATTTCGGATGCTAAGGGGTGCTTGCGGGTAAAAGAGATGCTCACTGCCCGATGTATCGGTGTGTTGGCGACTTAGACAAGGAATAGATGTGCTTCCGTGTCTTTGGATGGAAGCTCCTCTGAATCATATTTATCACCCTCGAATCGAGGACCCGCCACCTCTTCCTCTTGGGGGTCTTCCTTGGTGGTTGTTGGCGTTATTTCCCGCGCCCTGATCCCTTTTAAAGCGGTCCAATTTGTCCGCGTTGATCAACTTTTGAATCTCTCGTTTCAACACAATGCATTCTTCTGTGGTGTGACTATTACCATGGTGGTAATCACAGTATTTTGTGTTGTCCCGGGTGTGAGCAAGCTCAGGATCGAGTGGATATGGGACAGGCAGCGCGTCCCCTACCTGGAACATAATTTCTTCCCATGTAGTGTTTAGCGGGGTGAACTGAGCCTCCCTGAATCTTTGCCCGAGGGTGGTTGTTCTCTTTCTGTCTTTGTTCGAGCGGTGGTTGCCCTCCAGGCTCTGGTCAGCTGGCGTGGCCGCCTTGAGCCTTGTCCTTATTTTGGCTTTATCGGTCTTGGCTCTCGGTCGGCGAAGAGATGTGAATTCGCTAGCAGCTCTGCTTTGGAAGCCCCCGGGTTCATTGCTACTGATCGATGTTTTATTTTATCTATTTCCTTGCAAGTGGACAAGACTATTATAGAATAGACTCGAAAGCAAGGGTCGAACCCACAGAGACAAGTGATCACGAACAGTGCGATTATAGATAGCAAATTATTAACCTAAAGGGGGTTTTTATTGTTTAATTCTACTCTAAATTACTAGTTACAGATGTTTAACTAATTAGACAGTAATAACATATATGAAGATCTTATGGTAAGTGGAAATCTAGGATTCTTGGTTTCACTTATATCTCCTTTATGTTCAATTCATAATAATGTCATTCAATGTCTTGGGTTCGTTCACTAAAAATAGATATAGTCGTTGAACAATTGGTTCACCTCCATCCCAAAAATTCACCCATTCTATATCCTAAGCACGGGGAACTATCAATCTAGTGTCACCTAGATTTATGATCTATCTGTCACCTAGATCATGTAAGAACCGGTCCTAACTTATCACTCTCGTGCTTCGATAGGTCCAATTTATTGTGTTGGTGAGCCGATTAATGCGACATATGCACTTGGTCATGCGGTTATCCGCACCTCTAAGCCTTTATTATTTGCGATTACATTCATTTGTTCAAAGCAAAATAATATAGGGATTGATAAACAACACAATCAACAAGCATTGAATAGACATATATATGAATCAAAACATAAATTCGATACAAGTTACCTCCCACCTCCTAGATTAGGGATGATTTAGTTCATCATAGACGATGAACAACACATGAAGATGATGGGAGACATGATTTGATCTTCAATACTTGAAATTACAAAACCTAACTATGTTATACAATCTAAAACTACCTAAAATCTATGTAAAGAGAGCTTCCAGCCGTCCTCCCCCTATGCTTAGGCTCGGCATCGACTTCTATATATACTCGGGAGTTGTGATTGGATCGAATGACGTGTGAAAATCCGAAAGGTCGCATTACGCCTACCTTGCGGTCGCAAGGTCTTGGATACCTTGCGTCAAGGTCTCGGTGTGGGTGGATTTTGATTTCTTTGATTGCGGCCGAGGACCGTCGCCTACCTTGCGGTCGCAAGGCAGGCACCTGCGTCCGCAAGGTGTCCGATTGTGCGATCTTTATTTTTCTTCAATTTTTCTCTTCCTTGTAATTTGCACTTAAAACCAGGAGTTTCACGTATTTTCACAATAATCACGAAACTTACAAAACTCACGAAAACATATATTAGTACTCAAAAGACTCGTGAAATAGCATAATTTAAGTCATAGAAGTATATAAAATCGACGTATAAAATACATCGATCAAATACCCCCAAACTTGAACTTTGCTCGTCCACGAGTAAACAAATAAACTTATAAATACAAAAGCATATAAATAACAAAAATTAAAATCTTTTTGTGAGGGTGACACTATTTACACTCCTCTATAAACCCACAAACTCAAGGAGACTCTTTCGAGTGACTCGACTATGCAGATAAATACAAAAACAGATAAATATTAAACTAAAATAAAACTACAAATAAAACATAATTAAAACATAAAATCTTTTTGGTTTCGTCCTCAAGTTATAAGTGAATGGCATGCATGTAATCTCAGTTTGGTGCTCACCACATATATGCAGGCTTAGTCATATAAAACCAACTAGTCTTTTCTTAATACTGCTACTATTTTTAATTTCTCCGTGTGTGTGTGATCGCCAGTCTTAAAGAATATCTTAACTAAAACAGTTTTATTGAGCTAAACACCACATTCATATGAAAATCACAGTTTAATAGAAAATCATGCATTAAGAAGTATGAGATCTACCATCCAAACCCGGTCAGTTACAGACAGAAAAGGTCCCAAGGATTCAAAAGATTTATACATCCATCCCATGCACTTCTATGTATGACATACAATGCTCTCCTATCCCAATGACTTGTAATAGCTAAGATTATGCTAACACAGTGAGCTTTAAGGCGAATAATAATGATTATGAAGTGTGTGATCAACGGCCAAATCAAGACGAATCAAGACCCTTATTAGAGGTAGGACGAATGCGGGGTTCGCGTTCCCGCATTTGATTACTGACTTGTGTAGGGGGGCAAATGTGAGAATGCCCAAACACGCTGAGAGGCTGAAGGCTGGTCCGGTCATTACTAGGGTCATTTTGTTTGAACATCACCAGCAGCCGAGAGTGAGGGTTCCTCAAGACGAGGAACCAGAAGAGGAAGAGGACCCGCTTCGTTGGGATCTCCAACAGGTTGGAGGAAGCGTCCTCCAAGCGATATGGTGAGTCGGCCGGTTGGCACAAATGCGTGCCGACCAGTGAAATTTTTATTTGAGTTAACACCGTGGGACATAATGTCTCAAATTACTATGGGCTGCCACCAGGCACGATCCCCGAGTTTCGTCCTCATTCGTTATCTCCGCCCGACTCACCTTGAGTCGAGGCCCAAGTTCCGTCCTCGTTCGTTAGGTGGACCCGCTATCTCCTTTTGATATTTGTCCTTCCCCATCAATCCTATAATATGTTCCTCTATTTTGAGGACAAAATAGAACTTAAGTTTGGGGGGGGATTTAAAACTCTAAGTCTTAGCAAGTCCTAGCCTAACGAGGAATGGAGTTGGGCTATGTCGTTAAGGTGTAAGAAAATTTCTTTATATGATGACCATTTAACTCTTCACCCTATTTTTCCTGTGTTTATTTTTTCTGATTTTCGAAGGTGTTGCCTTGACCAGAATACACTTATTTTGGATACTCGTGGGTTCCTCTTATGGGGACCCATCATCAATTGTGTCATCGTCATCACCTCCAATTTTCGCAATTTCTTAAAAAAATATATAAAAAAAATTAATTCAAAATATTCATCCTCGAGTTTAGGTGTGGTAATGCTAGCCGTAGTCCATGAGGAGATTAGTGCAACGAACTGCATAGTTAGTCCATAGTTCCCTCTGGAATTTACTTAATTTTGCGAAACTTTTACTTTTCTCCAAATTCTTCATGCACTCACACCAGTCATAACTATGGATTGATTAGAATAGTTTTATAAAGTTTATAACACCCATTTCACTTCAACAAGATATGCACAAGAATATGATGCATAGCCATTCGAACATGATTGTTGCATTAAATTGTAACTTAGGGTCAATTGCATGTTAGTTAGATCCCTTGGATTTTTCTCATTTATATATCTCAAGCACACTTTCGAACCGTGTCTGCATGTTAGTCTCAATTGTCCCTACCATCTGTCTTGGCGAATGCTTATGTGAAATCCAGTGATGCTAAACACTCAACCCAATTCCCATAGTTGATATGATATTTTGTGTTGTCTTACTTGCTTTAAATACTATGTGAGCATTTGGCATTAAGAAATGATTGGATCGTTAGAGCCTAAATATTCCCTGACCTATACTAAATATATCCCTAGTGTCCCATTTGAGCCTAATGAAAAAGAATGGAGTGTGCTAAGCACACTATTTAAACCCCCCATTCGCCATCGTTTCTATTACCCACATTAACTTAACCCTAAAAGCCTATACACTTTTAGCCTACCCTTTGAGAGAGTAGGATTGGGTGGGAAATTGATTCTAGGAGGACCACTTCTTTTCAGTTAGGCCATTTTTCAGAAGGCTTCTTCTTTCCGTCGTCGAAAAAATAATAAAAAATAAAAAATAATAATAATCATGTGTCACCGAAAAATGAAACGGAAGAAGAAGAGGATAAACAAAAGATTCAAATGAAAGCGTAGCTTTCAAGAGAAAATATGTTAGAAAAATTCTGCTGATTAGAATAGTGATATTTTTAGAAGAATATATTGCCCAAAACAAGTTTGGGGGGGGAGAAGAAAAGTGAAAAGTAACACAAAGCACCCCTCCACTTGTGGTCTTTGCAGGTCCTAGCCTAAAGAGGGAAAACTTCCTTTTTCTTGGAAGTATGAGGGATAAAGGGTAGTCTTACTCTCTCACTTTGAATTCCAATCCCTTTCCATCAAATCCCCCAACACCTTGGCCTTACATTACAAGCTTATAAAGTCCTAATGATCTTCTTGCCAATGCTTATGTTGTTTTTACTGTCAAGTGAGTAACATGAAATTGATCACACACTTCATAATCATTATTGTGACGACCCGACCCGGATCCCAAGACGAAATCCCAAGGTCGTGCCGCCGGAAAGCAATTAACAACAAACAAGTAACAAATAATGGGTAGGGCCATAACGGCGATACACCGACAACTTAAAACACATGCGGAAGCAAATGAAATAAAACAGTGGCGCCCGAGCTAACAAGCTCAAACTAAAACAACCAAAGAGATGATTAATCTCTCGGTCCAAAAATTCGACTCGCGTGCCGCAACATTGGGCACGTAGGACAAACTCCCTGTTATGCAATTCAATAATAAGCATAAAATAAATCAAGTCATCGGCGAAACTACGGCCGGAACCCAACATTAAACTAAGTCTAAGACTCTAGTCTAACAACTCGACGGCTAATACATGCCGGAGAACAAACATATTATTAACTAGCAATATAGCATGCTAAACATTTTTCACCAAAAAACCAAGCGCGACTAAAACTTGTCGGCTTCCAACAACTTAAGTACTAACAATTAAAAGTACTAACACAAGTAAGCATATGGAGATAAAGCCATAAATATACATCAAGCACAACCACCACCGGTTGGCTACCAAAAGAATAAGCTAACATCATAAATACAACATTACAATCATATTAAGGTTTGCTACCCAAATCATGAAGTTTACATAACTTCATCATCCCAACGACCTCACCAAAAACAAAATGAACAACTATGTAGCAACCTTGCCAAAAGAATCCCTTGCCAACGTAACCTCCTGGATTTACTTGGATCCGCTCGAGCGACTCGGATCTAGGGAAACACAACCAACAAATAAAAGTAAGTCACAATGACTTAGTAAGTTACTAACCATAACTTCCTATCATGGCATAATGCTCAATCATAAAATATGTCATGCTATCGTCATGAAATAACCGTATATAAATTCATGTCATGGCATCCATGCTCGACATTAAATAAATATGTTATCGTTAAAGTATAACATCTCATCATAAAACCATGTCAAGGCATTTTAGTCCTAAACAACAATAATTATACCTTTGGCATAAAACAACATTCCCATAATATTCATGTGGTAGCATATATGCTTAACAACTTAAATCAATATGTTATCTATTAAGTATAACATGTAAGAAACCAACACAAACATCATATCATATCCAAATTCACCAAGCACGTTATTTACTTAAGCACTTGTGAAACAATTCATATATATAAGGGATATGATACCATTACCGAAATTCCTCCGCACGTGTCGCTCCTGCAAAAACACGTGCAAAACCCTTATGTGCCCTCGATATCCCTCTCGTAGATATCGACGTCCCCGAGACAGTCTCCGCTCGAGTTCCATAGTTATCAAAGTCATGTGTATTACTACAACTAAGATAAACTACTTCCCCACCGTGGCCATCGATGGAGGGGTGTGTGCAAACCCGGCACGGCGATACATCGCGATCACGAATCCCATAATTCGTGAAGACGATGTATCGTCCCACCAAAGACTCAACAGGCCAGTGGACTTAAAACCCAAGCACAAGTAATATATACTCATATGCTCAAAACAAGTAGGTAAACACTCTACTATCAAACTAGTCATGCAATTCATCCACAACTAGCATAAACATCATAACCGAGAATCATATAAGCTCTCATAATCAAGTGTGCTTCACACACTTCAAAACTTCTTGGAGGCTCGACCTCCATGAATTCTACCCAAAATTCCGTAGGACTTAAAATTATAGTTCCTAGGATTCATACTAACCCAAAGGTTAACTCCGTTGAGTTCAATCTAAGTTTTCCGAAAATTCAAGGATTAGAAGCTTAGGCTTCATCAACCCCCTATGTTCATAACTATCGCCCAAAACCACAATCCCAATGTTCAATATACTCATATAAACCCAACAATTCATTTAACAAGGTAACTTAGAACAAATTAATCCTCTTGTGCATAATTTCATCTAAGTCATCATACCAATCATAACCTTCAAAACATGATTAAAATTTACAACATGGTTTAATATACTCTATTGAGCATTTAGAACATTTTAAGCAAGCTCACATCAATAATTTGTAAGCTAACACAAAATTAGGGCAAGGCACCCTCCAAGAATCTCAACCAAACCAACATCAATCCACATGAAAAATCAACATAATCAAGTTCAATAGGCTAGTTAGAACATGAATTTCACATAGACATGGTCTCACATAGGCCAATCAAGTTCTATCATGAAATTGAAATCCTAGGGTTCATGCATCCTCTATAAACCCTAACAATGGCTTCCATTGACCCAAATAGCATAAATGGTTGTTTCCCTAGGGTCAATGGAGCCTAAAAAGAAGGAGAAGAAAGGTAGAAACTTACCAAAACTTAGCCCTAACAAGCTGAGAATTCGTGCCCTAACAATGGTGTTTCTCCTCAACTCTTTCTTCAAACTTGAAGGTGGAATGGGGAAGAAGAAGACTCCATTAATGGCCTCCAAGATCAGCCCTTCAAGACCCACGAATCTCCTTCTCAAGCTCTCTCTCTCAAGCTCTTTGTGTGCTCCCAGAATTCGCAAGAAGAGAAAAAGGGGGGGAAGTCGACCTTTCTACCTTGGCCGAACTATGGAGAGTGAGCGGCTGTTTTTGGGTTTTATATGGGGATTAAATCCTCTAATTAAACCACTAATTAGCCCCTAATACTCTAATAGGTGTTTAGGATTAGTATTAGGATAAATAAGTAGGGTTAGGATGGGTTTAGATTAGGTTTAATTGGTCAACAATTCGGACAGAACAGAAAAAAAGGCAAAATCCCGACTTTCTGGAAATTGACCCTTGCGGTCGCTTAGGGGCATGGTGATGCGACCGCATCACCCCCTAATTCAGCATTCTAGGTTTTGTTCAATCCTTGCTCGATCCCGGCCTCTCCCGCGTGCGTTCTCGAGTCCTTCCAAGCCAAAATTGGTCTACAATTCAACCTTAATGTCCTCCAATCTATAACCAAAGGAATCAAGTCTCAAACCTCATCAAAACAGGGCCAAGAACTCGAGGCGAGAACTCGCCCGACGGCCAGGAAAAGTAAAAGTGAAAAGGGTTTTCGCTAGAATCCAACTAGTAACCAAACCGACGATGCATCTAGCATCTAAACAACATCCAAGGCATGTTAATGATGTTTTAAATGCCCTCTAACAATAATCCATGAAGTTACAACATAAATCTTAAACCCGAGATTCAAAGCATCTCGCGAAAGAAAAGTGCATACATGCATCTCAAACGACGTCAACGATCATGCTATCGACTCTAAACATATACGGGAGCTAAATGAACATGTTTATGATGATTATCAATGTATGAATCCATGCATAACACAATCAAGCAACATTTTAGGGTTTTACATTCTCCCCTACTTTAAGGAATTTAGCCCCTAAATTCTTACCGTAGTCATCAAACAAATGAGGATATTTCTCTCGCATCTCCAACTCGGTCTCCCAAGTTGCTTCCTCGATCTCGTGATTCTTCCAAAGGACTTTCACCAATGGAATTTTCTTGCTCCTCAAAACTTGCTCTTTCGTGTCAAGTATCTTCACCGGCTGCTCCACATAAGACAAATCCGGCTGAAAAGTAATCTCCTCATACTCAAGAACATGGGAATCATCCTTAAGATATTTCCGAAGCATAGACACATGAAATACATTATGGATCTCTGACAAAGACGGCGGTAAAGCCACCCTGTATGCCAAACTCCCAACTCGCTCCAGAATCTCAAAAGGTCCAACAAACCTCGGTGATAATTTCCCTTTCTTCCCGAATCTCTTGGTACCCCTTCTAGGCGATACCTTAAGAAACACAAAGTCTCCAACCTGAAACTCCAAATCTCTCCTTCTATTATCCGCGTAGCTTTTCTGTCGACTTTGAGCGGTGAGCAATCTATCTCGAATTATCTTCACACTCTCAACAGACTGCTGAACAATTTCTGAACCCCATAATTTAGCTTCTCCAACCTCGTCCCAACAAATAGGAGATCTACACTTCCTCCCATAAAGAGCCTCATACGGTGCCATCTCGATGCTCGACTGGTAACTATTGTTGTATGCAAACTCCGCCAAAGGAAGATGTGTATCCCAACTCCCCTTAAAATCAATCGTACAAGCCCGTAACATATCCTCAAGTATCTGAATTGTTCTCTCGGACTGTCCGTCGGACTGAGGGTGAAAAGCTGTGCTAAAGTTCAACTTGGTCCCCATAGCCTCTTGCAAAGCCTGCCAAAACCTCGATGTAAACCTCGGATCCCGGTCCGAAACAATACTAACTGGAACCCCGTGCAATCTAACAATCTCCTGCACAAGCCGCTAAGCGACTCAATGAATAAGTCATCGCAATCGGAATAAAATGAGCCGACTTCGTGAGCCGATCAACAACAACCCAAGCGGCATCAAAACCTCTGATGCGTGGAAATCCGAAACAAAGTCCATCGTAACATGTTCCCATTTCCACTCCGGAATATCCAACGGCGTAACAACCCGGGTCTTTGGTGTTCGCCTTTACTGTGACAAGTGAGACACCTCGACACATAATCTGCTATCTGTCGCTTCATGCCACTCCACCAAAATTGTTTCTTCAAATCTCTATACATTTTCGTACTCCCCGGATGGATAGTATACTTTGCCTTGTGAGCCTCATCCAATACAAGCCGCTTCACATCTTCAACTGATGGAACACAAACTCTACCTTTAAATGTCAAAATCCCATCCTGGTTCATCGCAAACTCATTCTCCTTATTCTCACCCAAACCATCAATAATTTTCACCAACTCTGGATCTTTCTTCTGAGTCTCCTTAATTCTCTCCAATAAAGCTGGAATAGCCCGCACACTAGCAAATAATACTCCATGATTAACCTCGCTAGGATTCCAATCACGAACATCTTCCAACATTTTCCATTCCCGCATCATCAAACAAGACAAGTGCACTTTTCTACTCAAAGCATCTGCAACAACGTTCGCTTTCCCCGGATGATACAATATCGTGCAATCGTGATCCTTCAATTTCTCCATCCATCTCCATTGTCTCATGTTCAACTCTTTAGAGAGAGAGATATTTCAAACTCTTATGATCCGTGAAAATCTCAAACTTCGAACCATACAAATAATGCTTCCACTTGTGCAAAGCAAATATAATCGCCCGAGCTCAAGATCATGCGTAGGATAATTCATCTCATACGGAGACAACTTCCTTGAAGCATAAGCAATCACTTTCCCATTTTGCATAAGCACACATCCCAATCCTTCTTTCGAAGCATCACTATAAACAACAAAATTATCACCTCAGCTAGGCAATGCTAACTGCTGCCGTAGTCAACCTTTTCTTCAATTCTTGGAAGCTTTCTTCACACTTATCGCTCCACACAAATGCGGTCTTCTTTTGAGTCAAATTTGTCATGGGCGTAGCAATCTTCGAAAATCCCTCAATAAATCTCCGATAGTAACCGGCTAGCCCAAGAAACTCCGTACCTCGATAGCGTGGTCGGCCTCCTCCAATTCATTCTTGCTTCAACCTTGGAAGGATCCACCGCTATCCGGCACTAGAAACAACGTGCCCCAAAAAAAACCTCCTCTAGCCAAAAAGCACACTTGCTAAACTTGGCGTAGAGTTGCCTCTCCGAAGAATAGACAAAACCATCCATAAATGTTGTGCATGCTCATCCAGAGACTTAGAATACACAAGGATGTCGTCTATGAAAACCACCACGAAGCAATCAAGAAAATTATGAAATACCGGTTCATCAAATCCATGAACACCGCCGGCGCATTAGTCAACCGAATGGCATCACCATAAATTCATAATGCCCGTACCTCGTGCGAAGCCGTTTCGAACATCTTCGGCTCTAACCTTCAAGCGATGGTACCCAAATCTCAAGTCAAGTTTGGAATAGACCACCGATCCTTGCAATTGATCAAACAAGTCATCTATATGAGGCAATGGATACTTGTTCTTGATCGTTGCCTTGTTCAACTCTCGATAATCGATGCACAATCTCAGGCTCCCATCTTTCTTCCTCACAAATAACAGGTGCCCCCAGCGATACGCTTGGCTTAATGAAGCCAATGTCAAGGAGCTCTTGTAGCTGAATCTTCAACTCCTTTAACTCCATAGGTGCCATTCTATACGGCGCCTTGAAGTGGTGTAGTCCCGGCAATAACTCAATACAAAATTCAATCTCTCTATCTGGAGGCATCCCAAAATCTTTAGAGAAAACATCACGGGAACTCACACACAAGCGGCACATCTTCAAGATTAGAAGAAGAAACCGCTTGTCCACTTCACGCAAGCAAGATACCTGTGCACCGCGACGCGACAACGGTTTCCTAGCCTTAAGCGCAGAAATGACGCGTAAACCACTCGGTGCATTATCTCCCAAAAACACAAAGTTAGGAACACCAGGCAAAGTAAAAGTGACTCTTTTACTAAGGCAATCCACTAATGCATGATATGTGCTCAACCAATCCATACCAAGAATAACATCAAAATCACGAAGTGGTAACACCACCAAATCCGCATGCAACACATGTTTATCCACAAGTACATCGCATGCTCTATAAATATCTGAAGCCAACAAACATTCCCCAAGAGGGGTAGATACTTCAAGCACATATGGTAAGGCGAGGCATAACACATAGCTTATCAGCGAAATGCGATGCAACATATGAATGCGATGATCACGGGTCTATAAGTACCACGAGCCTCATTACCGAAAATAGAAACGGTACCTCCAATCACTGCTTGTAGACTTCGGGTACACCTCTCTGATCTAGAGCAAATACACGACCCTGCACTTTAGCTTTCCCATCGCTATCTCTCTTTGTTCCCGCTGTAGTCTGACTAGAACCTCCTGTCTGATTGCTCTTCAACTTAGGACAGTCTTTCTTCATGTGTCCCGAAACCCCACAGTAGTAGCACTCCATCGGTGCTCCATTCTTACTCCAGCACCTATCTTCGGTATGCCCAATCTTGGAACAATAAGAACAAACCAATGCCACACTACGATCCTACGGTAGATGTAGTACTAGCTCCCTTGCCACTTGGCCCGACTGACTCTTCGCATGTCCTTCATAATGAGATTTTCCACTTCCTTTCTTGCGATCACTGCCTCCACTAAAATTCCCACGGTTACTCTCCATGACTCCGCCCGGATAGCTGCTTGGCTGAGGCTGTGAAGAACCCGAAATAGGCATAATGCGGTGCTCATCAATGTCTCTCTCAATAATGTAGGCTCTATCAACGGCCTTCACTGTACTCTGAGCGATGAGAAAGAAGATGTTTCTGTACTCCGTCCTCGGACCCTTAACAAATTTACGTGTTCTCTAGCCTCGTGCGGAATCAAATGCGTGCGATAACGAGCCAACTTCGGTGAATCAGGTGAATCTTTGGAAAGCTGTCATACTCCCGCACCAAGTCGAGAAATTCTTTCTCTCTTTTCTCTCGAACCACTTAGGTAGGTGCATAGGAAGCTCGAACTCTCGAGCGAAATTAGGCCATATCGTGGGACTCTATGCGGTTCCCAACTCTCCCTCGTACACGCCACCAATGCTCGGCGGCACCCTCAAGCTTGAACACCGCTAATACAACTTTACGTTCATCATCGCTCCTTGAACCCAATGGTGCAAATATTTTCTCAAGTGTTCGATCAGCTCGGCTTCATTTGCGTCGGCTCTCCATTAAATTGCCTCGGCTTTAACTTCACAAATCTTTCAAGCATAGAATTATCATTATGCCTAGCCTCTTGCCCTCGGTCTCTCTACACACGTGGCTCGGTGCGTGGTTACGCCGTGGTCCCCCTTGTTGCTCCACTCTGCCAAAACCTCTTTGATTCATCTCGTTCATCAAATCAAGCATGCCACGATACATATTTGCCATCGCCTCATCTTGCTCTTACGGTGTTCGCGGTGGAGGAATATCGTTGGCGATTATCGTTAGCATTTACGCCACCGCCAATACCTCTACCGGCACCTCTGCCGGTGCCACCTCAGGAACTAGCTCTGCTCTAGTATCCACCATTAAACCTACAATAACACTCGGCGTTAATAAAATAAATCTATCACACAAAACCAACCCCAAAGCCAAGGAACCTATCAGTGAAAAGCTAAATCTATAATCATAGCTCGATACCAAGCTGGACAGGCGACCGACCGGATCCCAAGGCGAAATCCCAAGGTCGTGCTTGGAAAGAACAATTAACAACAAACAAGTAACAAATAATGGGTAGGGCCATAACGGCGATACACCGACAACTTAAAACACATGCGGAAGCAAATGAAATAAAAGCAGTGGCGCCCAGAGCTAACAAGCTCAAACTAAAACAACCAAAGAGATGATTAATCTCTCGGTCCAAAAATTCGACTCGCGTGCATAACATTGGGCACGTAGGACAAACTCCCTGTTATGCAATTCAATAATAAGCATAAAATAAAAACCAAATCAGCGAAACTACGGTGGAACCCAACATTTAATACATCTTGGGAGAACAAACATATTATTAACTAGCAATATAGCATGCTAAACATTTTTTTCACCAAAAAACCAGCGCGACTAAAACTTGTCGGCTTCAACAACAAGTACTAACAATTAAAAGTACTAACACAAGTAAGCATATGGACATAAAGCCATAAATATACATCAAGCACAACCACCACCGGTTGGCTACCAAAGAATAAGCTAACATCATAAATACAACATTACAATCATATTAAGGTTTGCTACCCAATCATGAAGTTTACATAACTTCATCATCCCAGGACCTCACCAAAAACAAAATGAACGACTATGTAGCTTAGCCTTGCCAAAGAATCCTTGCCAACGTAACCTCACGGATTTACTTGGATCGCTTCGGCGACTCGGATCTGAAACACAACCAACAAATAAAAGTAAGTCACAATGACTTAGTAAGTTACTAACCATAACTTCCTATCATGGCAAATGCTCGATCATAAAATATGTCATGCTATCGTCATGAAATAACCGTATATAAATTCATGTCATTGGCATCCATGCTCGACATTAAATAAATATGTTATCGTTAAAGTATAACATCTCATCATAAAACCATGTCCAAGGCATTTTTAGTCTAAACAAACAATAATTATACCTTTGGCATAAAACAACATTCCCATAATATTCATGTGGTAGCATATGCTTAACAACTTAAATCAATATGTTATTTATTAAGTATAACATGTAAGAAACCAACACAAACATCATATCATATCCAAATTCACCAAAAATAGCAGAATCATATAAGCTCTCGCCAATCAAGTGTGGCTTCACACACTTCAAAACTTCTTGGAGCCTCGACCTCCATGAACTCTACCCCAAAATTCCGTGGGACTTAAAAGTTATAGTTCTAAGTTCATACTAACCCAAAGGTTAACTTTCAGTTGAGTTGATCTAAGTTTTGCGAAAATTCAGGATTAGAAGCTTAGGCTTCATCGACCCTATGTTCATAACTATCGCCCCAAAACCACAATCCCAATGTTCAATATACTCATATAAACCCAACAATTCATTTAACAAGGTAACTTAGAACAAATTAATCCTCTTGTGCATAATTTCATCTAAGTCATCATACCAATCATAACCTTCAAAACATGATTAAAATTTCTAACATGGTTTAATATACTCTATTGAGCATTTAGAACATTTAAGCAAGCTCACATCAATAATTTGTAAGCTAACACAAAATTAGGAGCAGGCACCACTCAAGAATCTCCAACAAACCAACATCAATCCACATGAAAAATCTAAACATAATCAAGTTAATAGGCTAATTAGAACATGAATTTCACATGAGCATGGTCTCACATTAGGCCAATCAAATTCTATCATGAAATTGAAATCCTGGGTTCATACATCCTCTATAAACCTAACAATGGCTTCCATTGACCCAAATAGCATAAATGGTTGTTTCCCTAGGGTCAATGGAGCCTAAAAAGGAGAAAGAAAGGTAGAAACTTACCAAACTTAGCCCTAACAAGCCTGAGAATTCGCGGCCCTAACAATGGGTGTTTCTCAACTCTTTCTTCAAACTTGAAGGTGAAATGGGGAAGAAGAAGACTCCATTAATGGCCTCCAAGATCAGCCCTTCAAGACCCACAATCTCCTTCTCAAGCTCTCTCTCAAGCTCTTTGTGTGCTCGACTCGCAAGAAGAGAAAAAAGTCGACCTTTCTACCTTGGCCGAACTATGGAGAGTGAGCGGCTGTTGGGTTTTTATATGATTAAATCCTCTAATTAACCACTGATTAGCCCCTAATACTCTAATAGGTGTTTAGGATTAGTATTAGGATAAATAAGTAGGGTTAGGATAAGGGTTTG
>CM028381.1:27258166-27306698 GCA_013146195.2 Codonopsis lanceolata | reverse complement strand
TCCATATGAAATATGAGAGAAGATCCCCAAACATTGGATTTCTTAAAATTTCTATTATAAATGTTTTATTCTTTATAATGGAAAAGAATATAGAGGAAAATTTGATGCAAAATCGCATTTAAGGAATTTTCTGGGTATTCCAAACATTCAAAAGCATTTCATTTTCAAGAATCTAACTTAAAAATCTTAGAATCCAGGCATGTTTCTTTTGATGAATATGACTTGTTAGAGCCTAGAATGGCTCGAACGTTGCTAATGATTCTGAGCATCGATGAGACACAAATACAACATCTACTTCTACTCCCTTTATCAAAACAAAATGAACCCATGAATACCGATAACCTTCACCTGTAGATGAGACTTACCGATACCGATAACAACTCATCCGTTGACCCCGAACCCATCTCTTTCCTGCTTACCCCAAGCACCTTTGCTCATCTCTTCTGTTCACCGGAAAATGAAAGTTTTGAAGACTCTATTTCTTCTCGAACTGATTTTGGTGAATCTCCTCTCAACCAACCTTTAATTTTAAGGAAGAATCCACCTAAGTGATCTTCCTCCAACGTTATTGAAGCAAGAGATCATCCCATTTCAAATAATTGGTGATCTCAACTCAGAGTCAGATGAGAAATAAGGTTCGAGAAGAAACTTTGTTTGTATATATTTGTATCTAACTCGAACTCAAAGTAGATTGATGAAGCCATCGAAGATCATAATCGGATTGAAGCAGGTAAGAAGAGCTGAACCTTGAAAGATGTAGTTAGTTCATAGACCGACCGATCATCCAACTCATCGGCACCAAGTGGGTATTCAGAATAAAAGAGATGAAGATGGAAATGTCACCGTAAACAAAGCTAGATTGGTTGCTCGTGGCTACCATGTGAAGAAGGAATAGACTTTGATGAAACTTTTGCCCTCGTTGCTACTAGAAGCAATCAATCTTTCTAGCTTGCCCTGCTCATGGACTTCAAAGTGTATCGATGGATGTTAAGAGTGCCTTCAATGGTGATCTTCAAGAAATCAGATACGTGGAATGTTCTCCGTGATTTGTCATCTTAGACAAATCGACCACGCCTACCGACTCAAGAAAGCTCTTTACGACCTCAAGCAAGCTCCTAGAGCTTGGTATGAAACTCTATCCAAGTTCTTAATTGAACAAGAATTCATGAGAGGAAGAATCGATACTACTTTATTCATCCTCAAGCACAAAAGCCATTCTCTTCAAATAAATCTAGATCTACATCATCTTGACTAACCAAAGTTATGCAAAAAGATTTAGAAGTCACAAAGCAAGTTCGAGATGAGCATGATGGTGAACTTACTTATTTTCTAGGGATCAGATACAATGCATTTCGACGGAATCTTCATCGCCCAAACCAAATATGCAAATGAACTAATCAAGAAGTTTGGTCTGATTCACCCAAAGGATTTGAAACTCCAATGTCTACCGATCGTCATCTTGACAAAGATGAAAAGGGAAAGCAAGAGAACATGACCAATTACCGAGGAATAATAGGTTCACTTCTTTACCCATCGCTAGTAGACCGACATTATGTTTGTTGCTTGTGTTTGTGCTAGATTTCGTGCAGCATCCAAAGGAGTCACATTTGCTTGCCGCCAAACGTATCATCGATATGTTTCAAAAACAACAAATCTAGGCACGTATTCAAATCCAACAACTTCAATCTAGTTGGATACTCGTGATGCATTATGCCTTGCAAAGTGAGCCGTATAGCACCAAGGGACTTGTCAATTTTTGGAAAAGACTCGCCTCACGGTCTTGCAAGAAACAAGGATCATGGCAAACTCAACCACGTATAGAATATATTGTTAGCAGTTTGCCTCAACTATGGATGAAGCAACAACTAGTGGACTACAACATCAAGACCGAAAACCGCTCAATCACGTGTGACAACACATCGCCTATCTCAGCTCTCCAAAAATCCAGTTGATGCATTCAAAGGCAAAGCACATTGATATTCGTTATCATTTTCTCAAAGATCATGTGGAAAAAGGTAACATCGGGCCTCGAATATGTTCCAACCGAGCATCAATTGGCGTATTTCTCACCAAACCACCGGATGCCACCAAGTTTGCTTATTTAAGGAGAAATCTTGGTATGATTGATCCTATCGCTTAATTTTAAATTTGTTAATGTTTCTTTCATACCTAGACCCAGATAGTCTAATCTAAGACGTGAATTCTCCTTTACCTAAGACTTCAAGGTTAGTACTCTTACTTAGTCTATTTCGCCGAAGAGGTTTCTAAAGCAATACAAAGGGTCAAGGACAAATTTAGTACTTAAGAAAATATCTTAAGTCCCGCTTTTCAAAACGTATATTTTCGCCTTTAAATAGTCTCAACAATCATTTGCAAACTTTACTTTAAACCCTTGAACAAAAACTCTCTCTCTCTCTCTCTCTCCGAGTAACTACTGCAATTTCAAGTTCTTCTTCTTGTTTCTTCTTCTCATCTTCAACAATGGTACGATCTCTCTACTCTACTGTAATTTTCTATGTACCGTCTCTCGCATTTCATTCTTAACCTAAAATCCTTTGGAATTCAAACGGTCATTTTCAGTTTATACAAGAGTTTCGCCATTGTTGTTTTAAACTTGAATACTAACAATGTTGCTTATTCATTGTTCATTCTTATGAAAACTTATGTTATGCATTTCACGAGTGTGGTTTCTCTAAACATTCTAGGGTTTTAAGTTTTTGCTTCGAAAATTTCAATTTATTTTGGAAAACTTTGAAATTCCTACTTGTTTAGATGTCTAGATGAAAAGCCCCATTTTTATTTTGTTTTTCTTCCGTGCAAGAACTTCAAAATCAAATCGCGACAATGGGAAGGCTGACCCTAAAATGTCATTCCTCCAACTTCAAATATCAACATTCCAGATATCCCATCTATCCCGCCGTCATGACATTATTGTCGCTTGGACCCGGGTTATACATTCCGGCATGTGCATTGACCTTCACCAATCAACTCTTATACCGCCGGCCAAAGCCCTGCGAGATATGGACGCCTGATTCGCCTCTTCCGCCTCAACGACAAAAAATCTTCCCCGGCGTAAGAATTTTATCAACGAATGGAGCTTATGAACTGATTGCTCTTCGCGGTGGATTCGAGGTCGCCCCATCTCTCGTCACCGCTAAATCTATTTCCACCATCATTGGCGCATTACTTGAGAGCTATTTCAAAGCAACCATGGCCGAGGCTTTATGCCCTGAAGCCATGAAGAGCGGGAGCACACTCTCCTGAGCCACAAGTGGAAGATGCTCAAACTTGTTCCTCTGACGCCTATTGCACCTCACCCCCACCTTAGACAAGGGCTTCCTATTCAAGAGTGGAGCGCATGACATGTTTATCGGCCAACGATCATCCCGACTGTCCAAGGCCTGTATTTCTATTACCACGCCTCAACCTGGGGCTCATCATCTTCGACGAGCTAAAGCTAAAGGGTGGAGAAAGCCAAGAGCAACCCCACTTGCAAACCACCCTTCGTCGTGCCTCATCAATGCCCTATTGAGGGATGATGCAAACATCAACTCTTCTTTGAAAGAAGATGAGTTGACACACAAGCGGCCAAGGACAAGCAACTCACAACCTCGCTTTTTCAAGAATACACCGAATACGAGAACAAGCCGCTGATGCGTAAAGTTCACTGGCCCACTGCCGTCTCTTCTTGACAAAGTGGCCAAGCCTCGCACCTATCTTGGTCACCCGCTTCAATATGGAAGCACATGTAGCGGCAAGCAGGTGACCTACAAAAAGGCTCTCGCTAAATTTGACGCTCAAGTGGCCACGACCTCCATCTCAAGGCCAAAGGATCCGCCGATGAGGCAGTAGTCGCTTCTAAGGTCCAAAATAGCGCCTAAAAGCAAAGCTAAGAAGACAAGGCCTAAGTGGCACCTCCAACTAAAGAGGAGCAGTGCCAAATGGATAAGAAGGGAGATGAAGGAAGGCCGAAGAAGAAAGCACCGTGCCAATCTAGCCATTCCTCTCCTCCATCTACCCAAGCCAAGCCATCCTCTCACCATCTACCCAATCCAACCTAACCACCTTTACCAACTCCCCGCACCCTACTCCCAAACCAAAACGAAGGCAAACTTCAGAAACCTTCGAAGACCAGCCCACCCCCTCCAACCTCTACCGATGAAGCAACTGATTGAGTCTCCTATTCAAATTACCGAGGAAGAAAAGGAGAGCTACCTGGCATCCAACCCTCTACCGCCAAATTAACCAACTACCTCTACCGACGCCCAAACCTTACCTATCAACCCTTCATCTATACTGGCTCAACCCTTCATCTATACCGTCAACCCTTCATCTATTCCTTCCGAGTCATCTACTCAGTGGGAATTCACCCTCCTGAGGAGTCTATCCTCTGAGGAGCTCAAAATCGTGAGAGCCAGCCGCCTTAACCCCAACTCCTCCTCCTCCTTCACCCTTTAACTACTCACCCGACCCATCCACACCCTCCTCACCACCCCAATCCCAACCAACTTCTTCAACCACACCACGCCTCTTAGACCTCTGGGGCCGCTAAGTTCTTCGAACTTTCGTCAAGAGCTGCATCTATTCACCCCTACTCATCAACCTCCTCAACCTTCTCAACCTCCTCAACCTTCCCTTCAAAAACCAAAATTCCTATTCTACCTCGCTCTTCTTCTCGGTTCTCTACCGAACCCATTCCCCAATCCTCCCACATCGGAAAATTCTCGACACCGATATGGAACCGATTCCCACCAACTTCACCTCCACCCTCCCCTATAACCATTTCCTCTTCCACCAAAAACCATACCAACCCAAGACTCATCCTCTTCTCGCCTCCTAACTTCCTCTTCACCTCTTCAAAGCCGCAGACTATGCCTCGCCGACACTATTCACATTGGCCAAGCATCTACTTCCCATCACCACCAATGTGAAGTTTTGTCCCGACTAGATGCCATCTACTATCAAGCGTTAGGCGAGCTCACGAGCATATTGTTCCGCTATCGCTATCACCGCCGAAGTAGCCAGCAATAGCCTAGGCCAACAACCGAATCGGCCGCTAATCTTCGATAATTTCAAGAAGATGTCTGACTCGCTTTTGGACGATGCGCAAGACGACTTCACCGATGTCAAGATCAACATCGAAGCTCAACGAGATGAAGGTTGCCAGTGATCATAGGCTCCATTTTCTACGAGTTATTCCACGCCATCACTCTCCATCTCAGCCTACCTGGCCGTATTCTATTATGGAACTTAACAACCTTGCTCGCAACTCGCTCATGATATTATGAATGCCAACGGAGATCGTGATCTCGCCATCACGAGGAGAAGCAAATGAGATCTATCAACGTAATGTCGATGGAAGAGAACAAACCGCCTTCGTGAAGAACCGACTACCGCTCTCGCTCCACCGCACTCCGACCGACGCATGACGAATATCAACGAAGAATGGAAGAGCTAGAGCGAGAAAGAGAGAGAAAAGGAGGTCAGCAGACAAAGGCAAAGGGAAAAGACCTTGGTAGCTTATGTATCTTTTCTTCCCTTTCCTTTGTATTTATCTTATTTTTGAAAACTCTGTTGAAGTGTAAACATCTTGGTTATGAATACAGATGATTAATTGCTTTTTCAAAAATTTACTTTGTTTAAATTCTTGTTGCTTTATTGTTTATCCTAATTAGAATTTAAACATTCGCTTTAAATTTATTTAAACCGCCGCTAACTCAGTGTCGTTTGTTTTGACTCTCTTATTCTTGTATGCACTTAGATTAGTCCCTTGCATCTGAGGTGTTATTCTGTTTAATAGAGGCATGTCTACCGACTACTTAATATATAAAATCTCTAAGACATGTTATTATCTATTAAATAGTCTGTTTTAAAACCCTCATTTGTAGTAATGATGACCAGATATAAATAGGAGGAGATTGTTGATTCTTATGTTAAATTTATATCTGATCAGTACATTACATTAGTTTTATACTTCAGTGGCTAATCGGGTCAGATCGATTAGCGTGGCAACTGTGTATAGAACTTTGCCTTGTATAGTTTTTGTAGGACTTTTTCAGAACATCGAAGACCCCTTCTCAGCCTTCACCGAAGACCCGCTCAAAGCTTAAGATCGGTAGACCTCGTGTCCAGCTGATCTGCTTCTACGTGTCCCCTCCAGCAGAAAGCTAGCTGGATTAATTCAAACTTATTTCCATATATTATTTGAATTAATCCAAGTCATTCCCTGACATGTCAAGCCGCCGAAAGCAACTTTCCGAAAAGCAGGAAGACCTTTTCGTCCTGAACAGTGAAAAGCAGAAAAGCAGACTGTCCCCTACTTTCTGCTTCATCTCTCAGATCTGACACCAAATCGCCCACCTTTTTGAAGATCTCAGAAATGATTATCTGCTCTAGATATCTGTGAAGACGAAAATCCTTGACTGACAGCCCCATGCATTTAATGCATTTTTGAATAGAGTTGTTGAAGTCTTCGCCCTCCAACGGATTCTTTTGAAATGCACCTGCTTTAAATACGCCATTGAAGACTGGAACAAGAGACAACGCATGTAATCAATCGAACACTTAAAGAATTGCTCTGAATCTACACAACTCCAAGTCTTTCAGCTCAGTGCATTCAATAGATCCTCAACAGATCTAGAAGTCCTCGTCAACAACAAGAAGCTGCTCTTCAACATTTATTGCTTTATTCTTCTTGTTGTTAACTTCCATTAACTATACTTCTGCACGAATTAAATATCTTGTATTTACAGATATTTAATTCCCTAGACCCAAACACAAGTCAATATTTTGTACACGATCCATTAGGGATATTCTTTGTAATTGATCTAAGTGGAAAACATAGTGCACAATTTAAATCCAAGGTTGATCGCCTTCGTGGTGGACGAGCACTCATTATAGTGTGAACCATCCCAAAATACTTGTGTTATTTCCTACTGTCTGCTATTCATTTGAACCTGCTTAGTTTCATTGTTTATATTATCCATTTCAGCAGTAACTTAAGTAATCTGTAAAAGGTCTACCCAGTAGTCCTTATCGCGGCATTCGAACAATTTTCTTGAAGGTCTTCCGCTACTTGATTCTTTTCATAGATTGCAAGTAACTTTCAAGGAACTTACTTAAAAGTTTTTAAAGTGTTAATAAGCTATTCAACCCCTCCCCTTCTAGCTTATTATTGTGCTCATTGGGACCCACAGAAATAATTTTAGAATTCTATACCAACCTCGAAAAAAAGGGTCATGTCGGCTAGTGATCCACTTTTTGAAAAAGTTTTTGTTAGGAATCATATGCTAGAATTATCATCATCCCTCATCAATAGACATTGTGGGACACCTAATGTAGATGTGAGTAGGTTTACCTCTTACCTGAACACATGTGTGAAAGAGCTAACTGGTGGCTTGATTACAAAATGGCCAGGAAAAGGGGCCAAGGTTAGTACATCAAAACTAACCTCCTTTTATGTTGTTATGCACAAAGTATGTTGTGCCAACTGGGCTCCAACCTCCAATTCAAATACAGTTACTAAAGAACATGCCAAAATAATGTATCAGATATATCTAGGGCTGCCCTTTAACTTTGGTGACTTTGTGTTAAGGACGGTTGTCTCACTTGGTAATCCGGGTACAAGAGCCTCCCCTATCCTTTTTTCGATTTGACAGCCTACTAGTGCTCAAACGGCATTGTTCCAAAGAAATCGAATGACTCTTATCCTTGATCCCTTCATATTTCCTCCAATTGATGAAGGGGGATAGAATCTGATTCTCGCCTCTAGTTTATCCTAATACATCCAATTTCTAGCACACTGGCTTGTGACGTGTCTGCTCCTCCTATTGTCTCACATCCAAAAGTCCCTGCTCCTGCTCAAGATTCGACCAATGCAGCTGCATCTGGAACTACATCAGCCCGTGCTCCCTTATCTACTATGGTTACTGCTCCTATGGCCTTTTCCTTCGTCATAAAACAGCTGGTGCATATTAGGTCTCAGATTGCACATCTTCAAACTTCGGAAACCAGTATTCTGCATGGATTGCTATGCATTCTGTTCCCTCTTCTCGTCAAACAGGGGAGATGAGACAAGTGTTAATGTTGCTACTGTAGCTGAAGCCTCTGATGCTACTCCTCAAAGGATAGAGGATAAGGACTCTGAGTGAAGCTGGTTGAAGAAAAAGCAAAATTGTGTCTGTTTTAGTATGTAATTGGTTTGGGATATTCAAATATTCTGGATTTTTGGTCTGTATTTTTGCTCTGTCTTTGGATACTCTGTGATTGCCTAGTGATATTTGCATATTTGGTAGCCTACTGCATAATGTGCTACAGTTCTTAACTGATTACAAAATTCAGGGGGAGTTATACTAACAATGCAAGTTTGGGAAAATGGTTGTGTTGGAAAAGCACTTGTCATATACTTTGACTAGAAAGGTTCAATGATCGATGTCTTATTTTAATTATTTCCTTGCAAGTGGACAAGACTATTGTAGAATAGTTTTGGGAAGCAAGGGTCGAACCACAGAGATAATAAGATCACAAATAGCACGATTATAGGTAGCAAATTATTAAACTAAGAGGGTTTTATATTTATTTTCTTCTAAACTAATTAGTATTCTAAGGTTAACTAATTTAGCAGCAATTACAGTTTATGAAGATCTTATGGTGGAAAGAAATCTAGGATTAGGGTTTCACTTGTATCTCCTCTATGACTTATTTTAATAAAGTCTCATTCAATTTCTTGGGTTCGTTCACAAAATATAGATATAGTCTATTGAATTACCGTTCAGTCTCCATCTCCAAATAATTCATCCATTCTATATCCTAGGCACAAGAACATATGATCTAACTATCACTTAGGTCATATATGGAACCGACCCTAATTATCACTCTTTGTTACTGATAGGTTCATTTATTATGATGGTGAGCCGCCATGCGATTATATGCATATTGATCATGCGCATTATCCACACCTCTAGGCCTTTATTATTCACGATTACACTCATTTGTTCAAAGTGAAATAATAGAAGGATTGATAAACACCACAATCAACAATAATTAAATGAAAAAATATATAATTAAAGCATAGATTCGATACAAGTTACCTCTCAACTCCTAGATTAATGGGTGTTTAGTTCATCCTTGAAGATGAACAACGCATGGAGATGGTTGAATACATGAATCGATCTTCAATACTTGTAATTACAACAACTAATTATGTTATACACACTAAATCCTAAGCTAGAACTATCAAAAACTAACTCCCCGTCCCTTGAGCTTTGGCTACCGCCCTTTATTATTTATACCATGAACGAGTGGAAAACTCCCGACTTGCGCTGTCACTACACCCTTGTGTCCGCAAGGGCCTTCATACGGGTCATCTTTTGAACTTCGCTTACCTTGCAGGCAGGTAAGAAATACCTTGCGGCCGCAAGGTGTCCAGCCTTCACCTCTATCCTTTAATCTTTAATTTACACTTTGGCCCCTTCTTGGAATTTTCACCAAAAAGTCTTATAATTTGTATAATTTCACCTAAAACCCTGAAACTCATCAAATCACTGAAAAACACATATCAGTAGCCAAAAGCCTCGTGAAATCGCTCAATTTAAGTCGTAAAAGTATATGAAATCGACGTATAAAATACATCGATCAAATACCCCCAAACTTAAACTTTGCTCGTCCACGAGTAAACAATACTTATAAATACAAAAGCACTTTAACAAAAATAACGAAAATATTTTTGGAGGGTGACACTATTTACACTCCTCTAGAAACCCACAAACTCAAGGAGATTCTAACGAGTTACTCGACTATGCGGATAAATACAAAAACTGATAAATACAAAATAAGGTAAAAACTAAACTAAAAATAAAACAAAATATTTTTGGATTTAACCTCAAGTCATAATCACATGGCATACAAAAGTAGTCTCAGTCAGATGCTCACCACATACATGCAGACTAATCACATAAAACCAACTGACTTATACTTAAAACTGCTACTAATCTTAATTTCTCCATGTGTGTGTGATCACCAGTCTTAGAGAATATCTTAACTAAAACAGTTTTATTAAGCTAAGCACCACATTCATATGAAAATCAGAGTTTAATTAAATCCAATGCATCATAAAGTATGAGATCTACCATCCAAACCCGGTCTATTACAGAAAGAGAGATCACCAAGGATTTAAAAAACTTATACATCCATCCCATGCACTTCTATGTATGACATACACTGCTCTCCTATCCCAATTACTTGTAATAGCTAAGATTATGCTAACACAATGAGCTTTCAAATAATGTGAATATGAAGAGTTAGATCAATTCTACATGCCTTACTTATCAAAGAAAACAAACACAAGCATTGGCAAAAAGATCATTAGGTCCTTAATAGCTTGTAATGTAAGGCCATGGTGTTGGGGGATATGATGGAAAGAGATTAGAATTCAAAGTGAGAGAGCAAGACAACCCTTTTACCCCTAATACTTCCAAACAAAAAGAAGTTCTCTCAATTTACGCTATGACCTGCAAAGACTACAAGTGGGGGGAATTTTTTCTTTTTACTTTTCTTTTTCTTCCCCCCCCCCTAAACTTGTTTTGTACAATATATCAAGCTAAAAATATCTCATCATTTTTTCAGCAGAATTTTTCTAACATATTTTCTCTTGAAAGCTATGCTTTCATTTGAATCTTTTTGCACTCTTCTTCTCTCATTTCATTTTTCGTCGATCTATTTTTTTATTTTTTATTTTTTAACAGGAAGAAGAAGTCTTCAGAAAACTTGCCTTACTGAAAAAAAATGGTCCATAAAATTAATTCCCCACCCACATGCTCCTGTCTCAAAGGGTAGGCTAAAAGTGTATAGACTTTTAGGGTTAAGTTAATGTGGGTAGTAGAAACGATGGCGAATGGGGGTTTAATGTGTGCTTAGCACACTCCATTCTTTTTAAATAGGCTCAAAAGGTGACACTAGGGATATTTTTAGTAAGGGTCAGGGAATATTTAGGCTCAAACGATCCAAAGATGGCCTAAATCATTTCTTAATGCCAAATGCTCATGCAGTTTTTAAAGCAAGTGAGACACACAAAATATCATATCAACTGTGGGAATTGTGGGGTTGAATGTTTAGCATCACTGGATTTCACATAAGCATTCACTAAAACAGATGGTAGGGACAATTGAGACTGACATGCAAACACGGTTCGAAAGTGTGCTTGAGATATATTAGTGAGAAAAATCCAAGGGATCTAACTTATCATGTAATTGACCCTAAGTTACAATTCAATGCAACCATCATGTTCGAACAGCATATTCTTGTGCATATTTTGTTTAAATGAAATGGGTGCTATAAAATTTATAAAACTATTCTGATCAATCCATAATTATGACTGGTGTAGGTGCATGAAGAATTTGGAGAAAATCAAGAGTTTTTTGCAAAATCAAGTAAATTCCAGAAGGATCTATGGAAAAGTTATGTGGTTAATTGCATTAACTCTTCATCGACTAGTACTACCACACCAAGAGACTCGAGGATGAAATTTTTGAATTAAATTTTTTTTTATTTTTTCAATTTTTGAAAAAAAAATTCAAAAAAATTTGGAGATGATGATGACACAATTAATGATGGGTCCCCATAATGGGAATCCACGAGTATCCAATATTATAGTATTCTGGTCAAGGAAACATCTCCAAAAATAAGAAAAATTTTAAAGCAAGAAAGACGGATGAGGAGACGACACGATAGAGGGAAAAGAAATTTTTCCCCACCCTAAAAACGTAGCCCAACTCCATTCCTCCTTAGGCTAGGACCTACTAAGACTCTGGGCTTAGAATCCCCCCCCCCCAAACTTAATTTCTATTTTGTCCCCAAAATTGAGGAACATATGAGAAGATTGATGGGGAAGGACAAATATCAAAAGGACATAACAAGCCTACCTAACGAAAGAGGAAGAAACTTGGGCCTCAACTCACGGTGAGTCGGGAGGAAATAACGAACGAGGACAAAACTCAGGGATTGTGGCAGGTGGCATCCCAAAATATGTGGAGACATTCTGCCCCACCTGGTTGACCCAACCAAAGAAGTCAGTCTGGTTAGCACGCATTTGTGCCAACTGCTGACCCATCATATCATTTTGGAGGACAGCTTCCTCCGACCTGTTGGAGATTGCCTCCAACGGATCCTCCTCCTCCTCGTGAGGAACCCTCTCTCAAGGCTGGCGAACGTGCTCAAACAACAATGCCCTAGTAATGGCGGGCACCTTCCTAATCCTCTCCACATCTAGAGTCCACCTGACTCTAGCCTCACTACAGCGTCTGGTAATCAAATGCGGGAACGCGAATCCCGCATTTGTTTTACCTCTAATCAAGGTCTGAATCTGGCCGTTGATCAAGCGGCCAACATCAACAGACCCACCGGTCAAGATGGTGTAGATCAAAACTATCTTAGCCCAAGTCACCGTGTGTTGGTGACTGGAAGGCATGAGTAGGGAGGTAATAAATTTGAACACGACTCTGGCCGTGTTCGTCATAAAGGACTCCTCCATAGTGTGGGGACCAAATGGTGGGTTTCGGTTCTGGGTCCAAACCACACCAGGCATTGAGATGGTCGCATTGACCACCTCGACAGGGATAGGGGCAGAAAGGTGGCGGCTAAAGTCATCGGCAACGCTCGCAAAGTTAGAGGTGCCATAGCTAAGGTTAATGTTTTGGGACGTAAAACTAACGTCCACACCCCTAACACTAACAACCTCTAAAACATTACCGTCTATGCCAATTCGGCCATTGGCATAGAATTCACGGACAATGGCCACAATGGCCGCGTCCGGAGAAGCAATAAGAGGACCCCACCTATGGTTCTTAAAGTTATTGTGGAGGCCAAAGTCACTAGCCTTAAATCCCCTTTCAGGGATCAAGGTCATGGAGAGCTTCACGGAGTAGCTCTCCGACGCCTCAAAAGAGATGAAGCGGTGGGCATCATAATCTTGCTCTTCCTCGGGGGAGCGAGAAGTGGACGGGCCGGTATTTCTATGTTTTGAGGCCATTTGATTTTTTTAAGCACAAAAATTAAGGCAAGAACTACTCTTTTAAAACTTAAAATTTCAACCTACAACTAAAGCATGCAAAATATAATTTTTACGTAAAATACTCAAGCACCCTAGCATGTAAATATTTTTAATATGTCAAAAATAAAAATGAGAGGGTGAGAGTTACTTGGATTTGCAAGCCTTGGAGATGACGAGGTTGTCGGATTTCGAAGCTTTTCGCCGGAATCAATGGAGGGTCACTCCTTCTTCAAGCCTTAATGGAAGGAAATGAGGGTAAATGGAGTGGTGTAGCTTGAGGGAAAGGGGACCTAGCCTTGGATCTGCACCGGATTTGAAGAGTCTTCGCCGGATTTTTAAGAGAGAAGAGAGTCTGCTGCTGCTTTGAGAGAAATATAGGAATTCGGAATGATCTGTGCTGCTGCCCGGCATTTGCTTAAATAGGGGACCTTGCAGCCACAAGGTCCTTTGAGGCTTGCGTCCGCAAGGTAGGCAGATCACGCGTGGCACGGATTCGGTTGTACTTCCTGCCGGTCACACTTCCTGCATTTAATGGGGCCTTGCGGCCGCGAGGGTGCTTGAGCCTTGCGTCCACAAGGTCGGCAGAACATGCATGCCTTGTGACGACCCGACCCGGACCCCGAGATAGAATCACAAGTCAAGTCGTCCAAATAGTACAACAATACATGCAAAGACACAATTATAGAAAACGACGTGACGCAACATTTCAGATGAAGCGCGACTCGGCACCAAAAGGCCGGAATAATTTAAAACTTTTTACACCTGATATAACAATTAAGACAATTATACCAAATCATCGGCGACTTTACTACCGGAACCCAACACTACACAGTTCATGCAAATATACCTCGACGGCTATAACATGCCGGAGAACAACATACTTAAATAAGAGCTAAAGTAATGCCCAGCGGAAGTTTTAAAACAGATGAACCATAATACAACTATACAAGGCTCGGCGTACATGCGCCGGCACACAAAATAGGATACATGAACTACAAATAAGGACAATAAATCCAAATACACAAAGTTCCCAAGCAAAGTCTATATGACTTGCTATACCCAGCGCCCTTACAAAACAGAACAAAACAAGGACATCTAAAACCACAACCTCGTCGCGTGCGATCACGGACAAGCGAGAATCTGCTACACCTCAACGGCGGTACACGAGCGGCTCGGATCTAAAAGCGATAAAGGGAGGGTAAGTCATAAAGACTTTGTGAGTTAACAATTATGCATGTCATGGCATCATGCAACATACATATCAAGATATCATTTTTAATATCAAGTCAATCAAAGCGTTCATTTAGTAAACACTTAAAACACATATCCATGGTAGCACGTTGTTTCACATAAGTGCTATAAAAGTAAACCACATATAAAGAGGATATGATATGAAACCGGTGCCGCTACGTAGCTCCTGCAATACACAGCGTTAACATTCGTGCCAATGATACCCGTGATTAGTGTATCAAAGTACCGAGCTCTCTACTCGGGTACCAAGCTCTCTCCTTGGTACTTAGACTTTCCAATGTGCTCTCTTGGTTACAGCAAAGGTGCTACTTCCCCCACCTTTGTGGCCAACGGTGGGCGTGTGTGATAAAAACCCGGTATAACAACCCATCACTATCATGAGTCCCATAACTCATGGCGGCGATGCATTGTCACACCAATGACTCAATCAAATATGCCAGTTGGACTCATGCAATGCCAAGTAGATGTTTACTCGTCATGAAATCTCAAATAAGGAATAAGTTCGACAAGAGCGAACTTATTCAACAAGTAGTTGTTTACTCACTTAAGGAATCACACAAGAATTCGACAAGAGCGAATTCAACATGTCAAATAGATTCATTATTCTACAACATGCTCTCAATCATGTATCTACTTCACACGATCACATAAACCGCATAAGACTCAATCGAGTCTTAAAAGCACACAAACCTCAAGGCATAAGCATCAATCCATATCAAAGTATCGAAAGCTAATTCATTAGTCTAACGAACTACATTCGTCGTAGGGATTGATTGTGGAGTCGGTATTGTTCATAACTCCCTAATTTCAACTCCGGTGAGTTTTACTAAAATTCAACCAAGAAGAGTATTGATACTATATGTATCACATTGCCCTTCCTAAGTTCTCCGATCATTTAGAACTTGATAACTAAGCCGTTCATGTTCTCGAACTAGCCTTAAACACAATCTCGAGTTTCAAACCCTAGTTTCGGTGATTTTGTTAAACCTTGAATTGAACCGAATTCTTTCACAAGAGTTATTCCCAAGCTTAATACAAACAACATTCATGCTTTAATAAATGTCAAAATCATAACTTCATAGAGATTTCATAAAATCATACTCACATTTTATATGTTGAATTGAAGGTTGTGTCTTCACAAAAGATGTTCACAATCAACATTAAAACAACTATAATGAAGGGGTCATGCTATTTTGTTTAACATGAAATTCTCAGGGAATTGTCACTCACCTTAGTCCTATGATTAATGGAGGAAAGGTTGATTAAAGAGAGGATTGTTGTAGAGAAGATCGAGCTTCGATTTGGCGGTCTCGGTTCGACAATCGGACCACCGTATCTCCAGGAAATGGTCCTTCAACCTAGGGTTTCTTCCATGGACGAATTTGAGCTTCAAGCTTCTGATTCTCTGGTTTTGTTAGAGCTAAAATGGCTGAAAAGGATGAATTGGGTTTATATACTTCCCCTCAAACTCCCCAATCCAAGTGAAAGGCTTTAAGAGACTTCTAATTGGCCAAGGCATGCTAGCCTTTGATAAGCCATGATCGAGGGTCAATAGGGGTCCTAGACAAGTCAACAAAGGTGGCTTAGACTCACCAAGGTCGGCCAAGGCAAGGGTTCAAGGGTCATTAACCAAAACAACCAAAAAATATCATGTTGCTGAAAGCAGGGAGGATGCGGTCGCATCCTCCCAAGACATGCGACCATGAGGGTCATTCAGTACGCACATTTTGATGTGCTCTCAGCATCTCATGCGAGCCAAGGCCAAAAAATGCAATGCGACCGCGAGGCTCTGACCCTAAAGTTGTCCTAAACATGTCCAAACTCAAAGGCAACAATCCTAAGGTATAACCAAGCCCAAAACAAGTCGGAAACACACCCGAAACACATCCGAGACATGTTAAAACATGGCTGGAACCACTCGACAATTGGCCAGAATCAAACACGAATCAATCCCAACTTAATCTAGGATAGAATGAACATGTATTAGGCTTGTTTAATCATGGTTATGGCTTGTATTCAAGGCCTAGAACTCAACCGAACTTCTCTCGAGGAGCGAAATGAAGGCAATACAAGCAATGATGTAAAACCACAAAACACAAGCGAAGCAACGAAGCTTCTAAACTCCCAACCAAGCATGAAACAACTAAGATGAACATTCTAAAGTCATAATGCAAGGTATTAAGACTCTCATGAGACTTATTAAGGTGCTAACACGTTAATCGAACACCGAAACAACAACAACAAGGCATGCAAGCATGGAAGACCATTACTCTCTTATGACCTTAAAAAATTCAATGCAAGCAAGATATGAATGAAATGAAGTCTCAAATATGTAAAGACATATTATAAACATGTTATAATGATGGCAAACATGAAATGGGGTTTGGGTTCTCACATCCTCCCCCACTAAAAGGAATTTAGTCCCTAAATTCATACCTGAAATCTCGAACAGGTAAGGGTATTTCTCCCTCATCTCAAGCTCAGTCTCCCATGTGGCTTCCTCAATATCATGATTCTTCCACAAGACCTTCACTAAAGGAATCCGCTTGGTCCTCAAGACTTGCTCCTTGGTATCAGAATCCTCACGGTTTCTCAACGTAAGAAAGATCGGGCTCAAGGTAATCTCCTCGTAAGTAAGGACATGTGACTCGTCCTTCAAGTACTTGAAGCATCGAAACATGAAACACATCATGAACACCCGATATAGGCGGTGGTAACGCAAGTCTATAAGCCAAAGAACCAATCCGCTCTAAAATCTCAAACGGACCAATAAACCTGGGAGAAAGTTTCCCTTTCTTCCCAAACCGCTTAGTACCGCACCGAGGCGATACCTTCAGGAACACAAAGTCACCAACCTGAAACTCAAGATCACGTCTCCGGTTGTCTGCGTAGCTTTTACGTCTACTACGAGCGGTAAGCAATCGTCTCTAATCGACTTCACACTCTCGGTATTTGTTGCACCATCTCCGAACCCCAAAACTTAGCCTCACCAACCTCATCCCAGCAAATCGGTGATCGACACTTACGCCCATACAATGCCTCGTATGGCGCCATCTCAATGCTAGGCGATAGGCTTGTTATTATCTGCGAACTTCGCCGAAGCGGTAGATGAGAATCCCAACTACCCTTGAAATCCATAGCACATGCGTAACATATCCTCCAAAATGCGTATCAATCGCTCCGTGACCATCGGGCGTGGGTGAAGCGATCTTGAAATTGACTTCGTACCCAAGCCTCTGCAAAGAATGCGAGAACCTAGAAGTAAATGGGATCTCTATCGACACAATGCTAGCAGTGTACACCACCATGAAGTCTCACAATCTCTGAATGTACAACGGCGCCAAGCGACTCAAGCGTAGGAAATCGCAATAGGGATAAAATGAGAAGACTTAGTCAACCTATCAACGACCACCCAAAGCGCATCAAAGCCTCTGCAGTGCGTGGCAACCACGTAACAAAATCCATGGTGATATGCTCCCACTTCCACTCCGGAATCTCAAGTGGATGAAGCAAACCAGCAGGTCTCTGGTGCTCAGCCTTAACCTGCTGACACGTCAAACATCTCGAAACATACTCAGCTATCTCCCTCTTCATCCCATTCCACCAAAATTGCCTCTTCAAGTCACGGTACATCTTAGTACTCCCCGGATGTATCGTATACTTGGCCTTGTGAGCCTCATCAAGAACCATTCGTTTCACTTCCTCAGAAGAAGGAGCAAACCCTACCCTGAAACACCAAGATCCCATCACTACTTATCGCGAACTCGGGTGTATTATTCTCACCCAATCCATCGATAATCTTCCTCAAAACTGGATCAGTAGCTTGAGCTTCCTTGATCAGCCCAAATAACACTGGTGTAGCACGAACACTAGCAAAGAGAACACTATGCTCACTCACCACAGGACTCCACTCACGGACATCCTCGAGCATCTTCCATTCCCTTATCATCAAACACGACATGTAGGATCTCTACTCAGCGCATCCATGACCACATTCGCTTTCCCGGATGGTACAAGATAGTACAATCATGATCCTTAAGCTTCTCCATCCATCGCCTCGTCTCATATTTAACTCCTTGCGAGAAAGAGGTATTTTAGACTCTTATGATCCGTATACACCTCAAACTTAGCTCCATACAGATAGTGTTTCCACTTATGAAGCGCAAAGATAATAGCTGCCAACTCAAGATCATGAGTCGGATAATTCTGCTCATACGGTGACAACTTCCTAGAAGCATAGGCAATAACCTTCCGTTACGCATAAGCACACAACCCAAGCCTTCCAAAGAAGCGTCACAATAAACCACGAAATTCTCACAACCACTAGGCAAAGCTAAAACCGGAGCTGTAGTCAACCTCCTCTTCAACTCCTGAAAGCTAGCCTCACACTTGTCACTCCAAATAAAAGCCGAATTCTTTCTAGGTAAGATTAGTCATAGGAGTGGCAATCTTAGAAAATCCCTCAATGAACCTACGGTAATAACCCGCCAAGCCCAGAAACTACGGACTTCGGTCACCGTACTAGGAGTCTTCCACTTGGTAACGACCTCGACCTTAGATGGATCCACCGCGATACCATCACTAGACACAACATGCCCAAGAAAAGCAACTTGTTCTAGCCAGAAAGCACACTTGCTAAATTTAGCAAAAAGGCTGTTTCTTACACATGTCTGATAAGAACTTCTCTCAAATGATGCTCATGCTCCTCTCGTGACTTCGAGTACACAAGGATATCATCAATGAACACCACTACAAAGCAATCAAGGTACTCATGAAACACCCTATTCATCAAGTCCATAAAAACAGCAGGCGCGTTTGTCAACCCAAGCGGCATCACAACAAACTCATAATGGCCATAGGCGTGCGAAAGGCGTCTTCGGGACATCCTCGCGCGAACCCTCAGCGGTGATAACCACTCCTCAAGTCTAACTTGGAATACACAACAGACCCACGAAGGCGATCAAAGGTCATCAATGTGAGGTAATGGGTACTTATTCTTTATAGTAACTTTGATTCAAGCGGCGATAGTCAATGCATAACGCAAACTACCATCCTTCTTCTTCACAAACAAAGCGGGTGCACCACGGAGACACGCTCGGTTTAATAAACTCTATCAGCGGTTCACGCAAGCTGCTCCTTCAACTCTCTCAACTCAGCTGGAGCCATCCTATACGGTGCTCTAGAAATAGGTGAAGTACCGGGCAATAACTCAATGCAAAACTCTAACTCTCGGTCGGGAGGTAATGCATAATCAGTCGAAAAGACATCCGGAAATTCATTAACTACCGGCACATCCTCTATACTAACAGTAGACATGCTAGTATCAAGCACACAAGCAATATACCCAGTACACCCCTGAGATAGCAGTTTTCTAGCCCAAAGCGAAATAACATGTATACCTCTCATAGCATGATCGCCAATAAACACAAACTCGAATTCGGGCATGGCAAAAAGTAACCCTCTTGCGGCGGCAATCTACTAAAGCATGGTAAACACATAGCCAATCCATTCCCAATATCACATCAAAATCCGGATAGGCAATACTACCAAATCCGCATGCAAAACCCGATCACAAACAAGTACATCGCCCCTATAAACCTCGGATGCAAGCATACAATCACCCAGCGGTGTAGACACCTCAAGCACATAAGGCAAGCGGGCGGGCAATACGCATAAATGATCAATAAAATGAGATGCGACATATGAATGAGTAGACCGGATCTATAAGAACTCGAGCTCTATGACCGGCGAGAGTGTACCTCCAATCACTGAAGTAGACTCTGGGACACCACGCTGATCAAGCGCAAATACACGTGCCTGCGCCTTCGGTCGCCCATCACTATCTCTCTTGTTCCCTGACTGGGGAACAGAACCCACTGACTGACTAGCACCAGACTTAGGACAATCTCTCCTCAAATGTCCCGTCTCCCCACACCCGTGACACTTAGCGATCTTAGTCCAACAACTTTGCTCAGCTGCGTGCCCGTGCGGCGACAATGAGAACATACTACTGAAGCTGTTCCTCTGTCCTGCTTGCCCTGAGAAGATGGGCGCGACTATCCCGGACTCTCGGGCAGTACCCGGTGTCCCCGGGCTGTCTACCATGGCCACCGTTGCGACGGTTGCCCCTACGATCAGACCGATTCCCGAACTACGGCCTCTCCCGAGAATCTTTGCGAGCTCCCGAGATGGCCCGAGGCGATGTGAAGCTGCCGAGAAGGCTTCGGCTTTGTGCTCCTCAATATCTCTCTCTATCTCATAGGCACGATCTACGCGCCCGATAATCGATCAAGCGAAGAGACAAAAGCTGCCTCTAAACTACGTCTTCAAGCCCTTAACGAACTTGAGAACTCTCGAGGCTCATCAGGTACAAGATGTGCACAATACGCGACAACTCAGTGAACCTTGACGAATACTGAGCCACGGACATAGAACCCTGCTCCAAGTCTTGGAACTCCTTCTCTCTCCTCTGTCTCACTACCATAGGGACATATGAAGCCCTGAACTCCCTCTCAAAGTTAGGCCACACTCTAGGGACCCCATTCAGATTCCAGCTAGCAAGCAAAACTTTCCACCAATGGTTGGCGGCTCCCTCGGCTTATAGGCGGCTAGTACTGACCCTCTCTTCCTCGGTGCGGTCAGGCTGCAAAAATCTTCTCAAGTCCTCAAGCCACAATTCGGCAATACTGGCATCAGACTCACCCTCGAAAGATGGAGGTTTCATCTTCAAGAATCTCTCCAGAATAGCGTTGTTCCTACCTCTAGGATCAACAGGCACATCAATACGAGGTGGCGGCTGCCTCACCTCAGGTTCTGGTGGTGGTGGTGGTGCAAGTGGTACTCCCCCTGGCTGACCTCCCTGGGCCATCTCAGTCATAAAGGCAAGCATACGGCGATACATGTCGCCATGTGCGCATTAAGGGTCAACTTGCTCTGTGAGGAGGTGCGTCACCTGTCTATTCTCTCTGTCACCTTGACCAACACCGCCTCCCTGGCTAGGACCAGTACCTCCGGTATTCGTACCGTGTCTAGTCTCCACCATCGTGAACCTATAAGAAATCACTCGACGTTAGAAATCACACAAATAACCAACCCACCCAGGCCATGGAACCTATCCTGGCCGATAGCTAACCTATAAAGCTCTGATACCAAGTGTGACGACCCGACCCGGACCAGAGATGGAATCACAAGTCAAGTCGTCCAAATAGTACAACAATACATGCAAAGACTCAATTATAGAAACGGCGTGGCCTAACATTTCGGATGAAGCGCGACTCGGCACAGGCGGAATAATTTAAAACTTTTTACACGATATAACAATTAAGACAATTATACCAAATCATCGGCGACTTTTACTACGGAACCCAACACTACACGGTTCATGCAAATATACCTCGGCGGCTATAACATGCTTGGGAGAACACTCCTCACTTAAATAAGAGCTAAAGTAATGCCCGGCGGAAGTTTTAAAAGCAGATGAACCATAATACTGACTATACAAGGCTCGGCGTAGGCACACAAAATAGGATACATGCTTGTAGGCACACAAAATAGGATACATACCCACAAAAGCGAGAACAAAACAAGGACATCTAAAACCACAACCTCGTCGCGTGCTACAAATAAGGACAATAAATCCTTTGTGAGTTAAAATACACAAAGTTCCATTTTTAATATCAAGCAAAGTCTATATGACTTGCTATACCCATATAAAGAGGATATGATATGAAAGCGCCCTTACAAAAGATACAATGTGAGTGAACAAACTCGGGTACAAGGGACATCTAAAACTTCCCCCTTTGGCCCGTGTGTGATAAACAACGGTATAACAACCCATCACTATCTGAGTCCCATAACTCATCGCGTGCATTGTCACACCATGACTCAATCAAATATGCCAATGGACTCATGACAAGTAGATGTTTACTCGTCAGAAATCTCAAATAAGGAATAAGTTCGACAAGAGCGAACTTATTCAACAAATAGTTGTTTACTCACTTAGGAATCACACAAGAATTCGACAAGAGCGAATTCAACATGTCAAATAGATTCATTATTCTACAACATGCTCTCAATCATGTATCTACGATCACATAAACCGCATAAGACTCAATCGAGTCTTAAAAGCACACATCAAGGCATAAGCATCAATCCATATCAAAGTATAAAGCTAATTCATTAGTCTAACGAACTACATTAAATCAGGATTGATTGTGGAGTCGGTATTGTTCATAACTCCCTAATTTCAACTCATGGTTTTACTAAAATTCAACCAAGAAGAGTATTGATACCTTCCCTAAGTTCTCCGATCATTTAGAACTTGATAACTAAGCCGTTTATGTTCTCGAACTAGCCTTAAACACAATCTCGAGTTTCAAACCCTAGTTTCGGTGATTTTGTTAAACCTTGAATTGAACCGAATTCTTTCACAAGAGTTATTCCCAAGCTTAATACAAACAACATTCATGCTTTAATAAATGTCAAAATCATAACTTCATAGAGATTTCATAAAATCATACTCACATTTTATATGTTGAATTGAAGGTTGTGTCTTCACAAAAGATGTTCACAATCAACATTAAAACAACTATAATGAAGGGGTCATGCTATTTTGTTTAACATGAAATTCTCAGGAATTGTCACTCACCTTAGTCCTATGATTAATGGAAGGAAAGGTTGATTAAAGAAAGGATTGTTGTAGAAGATCGAGAGCTTCGATTTGGCGGTCTCGGTTCGACAATCGGACCACCACCGATCTCCCTGAAATGGTCCTTCAACCTAGGGTTTCTTCCATGGACGAATTTGAGCTTCAAGCTTCTGATTCTCTGGTTTTGTTAGAGCTAAAATGGCTGAAAAGGATGAATTGGGTTTATATACTTCCACTCAAACTCCCCAATCCAAGCGAAAGGCTTTAAGAGACTTCTAATTGGCCAAGGCATGCTAGCCTTTGATAAGCCATGATCCAAGGGTCAATAGGGGTCCTAGACAAGTCAACAAAGGTGGCTTAGACTCACCAAGGTCGGCCAAGGCAAGGGGTTCAAGGGTCATTAACCAAAACAACCAAAAAATATCATGTTGCTGAAAACAGGAGGATGCGGTCGCATCCTCCCAAGACCAAGCGACCGCAAGGGGTCATTCCTGCACTCTCGCACATTTTGATGTGCTCTCAGCATCTCATGCGAGCCAAGGCCAAAAATGCAATGCGACCGCGAGGCTCTGACCCTAAAGTTGTCCTAAACATGTCCAAACTCAAAGGCAACAATCCTAAGGTATAACCAAGCCCAAAACAAGTCGGAAACACACCCGAAACACATCCGAGACATGTTAAAACATGGCTGGAACCACTCGGCAATTGGCCAACGAATCAAACACGAATCAATCCCAACTTAATCTAGGATACAATGAACATGTATTAGGATTGTTTAATCATGGTTATGGCTTGTATTCAAGTCCTAGAACTCAACCGAACTTCTCTCGAGACGAAATGAAGGCAATACAAGCAATGATGTAAAACCACAAAACACAAACGAAGCAACGAAGCTTCTAAACTCCCAACCAAGCACGAAACAACTAAGATGAACATTGTAAATCTTGTATGCAAGGTATTAAGACTCTCATGAGACTTATTAAGGTGCTAACACGTTAATACGAACACCCGAAACAACAACAACAAGGCATGCAACGCATGGAAGACCATTACTCTCTTATGGCCTTAAACAATTCAATGCAAGCAAGATATGAATGAAACGAAGTCTCAAATATGTAAAGACATATTATAAACATGTTATAATGATTGCAAACATGAAATGGGGTTTGGGTTCTCACACACAAACAACTCCCGAAACAACTCGGAGCGAAACCGAGAAGAGGTGCAACAACGTGCAACCGAAAAGACGAATGGACTCGCAATTGAACGAGCAATGAAAGGAGACTTTAAGGCAAGTCTAAGGGCTAATAAAGAAGCTTGAATACTTCTAGAAAGTTGAATAACAACTAGGGAAATAAGAATTCCAAAGGAGAGACGATTACGCAACTCGATCCCCGAACTACGCGATAGAGATGAATGCTATCTCCAAAGCTTCCAAATCATCGATAGACTTAAGGAACACCTCCAACTTGAAGTCTAATACATCTAAACATGTTAATAAATCATCATATAAAGGTCTAGGACCAAACCAAGGTCACAAACCCAAAACGCAAGCAAACTCTCAATCGCATCGCATTCCGACTATCGTCGAGTGACGACTTGTGACTTTAGCAAGTCATCAACTATATGGCCTCTCTTAAAAGTGTTTTGGTCCTAATGTGGTCTCTCATACACATCTAGACTCTCTCACAAACCGAACATATCATCAACAAAGGGAGAAAAACGAGTATGGTACGCAAACCGAGCTAACGAAGGAGCGGGGTGCCACATTCTCTCCACCTTAAAAAGAATTCGTCCCGATTCTAAATCATGATACAAACCAACGTTAGGTCCGCACTCAACCACAATACATCGAGACAACGATTATGGTGTCTCTTAATCCCGGGTTAACACTCGATCTGAAAACCACCAATCTTGACTCGAATCTCCGAGTCTACCACCACATACTACACAAGGGTCAAATTGCAATAATCCAAATTCCAAAGTCCGCGAACACTCAATAGTCACAACAATATCAAACACTTAAGATTGAAAATACTATGACCCATACTTGAGTCGCGAATACCCATACGAACGACACTATGCCAATCATGTAAGCAAAACCCCAAATTTCAACATGAAGAACACATTCAAGGACACTTCAACATCCAACTACCGAAACTATTTGTCTTGGGGCACCACATGAAATTCAAGCACAAGAGATTCTAAGTTAAAAGAAATAATAATTGCCTATGGAGCAATTCGAAACAATATCAAAGATAATCAAATCGGCATTTCAAATCATGTAAATCATACTCGCGATTTCCTATCGCGGGTAAGAACACATAAGAGCACATTAATGAAATGTTTTGAAAATTCGTTCCATTTCTGTCCATTCCATTTGGTAACGGGTATAGTCAATTTCTAACTTAATTCTTACCAATCCTAATCCAACGACGAATGCCTTTTGTTCACCAATTCAGGGTACCTGCTGAATTAGCTTCAAAAGTTTCCATCGTAAGGATGCGAAGGTTCATGAATAAAAAGTTTTAAGCATCCTTCAAACAGTCTACTATGCTAATGAAATGAATGAACAAGCGATAATAATTATGAAATGAGAATTTCATATACTACAATGTAAATGCATCAAGTAGGTGTTTCCTACAACTAATGCACGTAACTGAATAAAATCAAGCCAAGTAACAAGGTCTATTACCTTGGCAAACAACAATCATATCAACCACAAAACTCGTGTACCTAGTACACTCAACCAAGATAACTCACTAGGAATCACAAGGAATCGACACGTCTACCGATACTCGTAACATCTATACCTCGCAAGACTATCCTTCCTTAAGCTCTAGACCAAGTCTGCAACCAACACACACTCTAAGCATCCTATCACAACGTTAACTTCTCAATACTCGCGGTAAAACAACATACTTGTTCGTGCAACCATAATCACCCTCTAAATCGCAACGCTTAACCTTCACACCAATCGTGTACATCCTATTCGCATATTAGTTGTTAATAATAATGTACGGTTATACCATACTATTCATCACATTACACATATCTCTATAGCGCACACGAGTACAATACCAAACCAATTAAGTATCATCACACAATTCATACTTCATACATATATACATATATATATTCATATGTATACATACTATGGTCTTTTTATATAACCACACAAAACCACAACCCTATATATAGCATAGTCTTATACATATATAGACTAAACAAGAATCCATACACCACGTGCGATTACCTACCGGTAATTCACAAAACAGACCATATCATATATCGATCTCACATTGGGGTATTATTCCCAATCGAGCAAATAACCAATATTACACAACACACCATATAATGTATGTATGAATGCACATGAGCTACCGATTAAAGCGCGTACTCATAATAACGGTAATAGTAGGAACGTAGAATTTACATATATATATATACAAGAATATACCTACCTATTTCGGATAGGTCCCAAAACTCCGCAATGGCCAACCGCCACGCGCACATGACCTCAAACTCTATGCCGACCATCACCATCTCTCTTGGAGCCACTGGATTGTTGACTAGTACTCCCAGACTGACTAACTCTCATCCTCGGGCAATCTTTACGAACATGATCGCCGCCACAAACAAAGCATTTTCTGTTATACCCCAGCACCTATCCTCGGTGTGTCCTGTTTTCTTACAAAAGTTACATGTCAACTCGTCACCTCGTCGTCTCCGTCTAGAGGTAAAAGTGTCAATCCTAATAATCTCTGAGGTTCTCCATGCTTTCTATCCAAAGTTCTGCTTTAGAAGCATCGGGTCCGCCATCGAAGCTCTCAAGTTTCAACTTCATGAATCTCGCAAGAATGGTAGAATCGTCTTCCAATCCGAACATTTGTTGAGGAGTCACACGTGGATCATTAACATTCTCCCCTCTCTCGTCGCAACGAGCTGTACCCGAATGAGATCTACTAGAACTAGCTCCACGCCAAGTTCCTGACATTATACGCCTACAATGAATACTCGGCGTTAATAACTCAACAATAAACCCAACCCAAACTAGGCCAAGGAACCTATCATGGCGAAATTGCTAACCTATAGCTCTGATACCAACTGTGGCAGCCCGACCCGGACTCCAATGCGGAATCCCAAGGTCGTGCCACCGAGACAAGCTAAAAGACGGACAAGCACCTGTTAAGCATAATGGTGCGAGTCAAGAGTTGAGCCAACAAGCTCAAAACAGGAATATAAGGCCATAACGGCAAAACGGGATAACAAAACTAAAACCTGCGGAAGCAATTCATAGGTGGGACCAAAGCCTATAATTCTAAACCAAGGAGTACAAGGCTGAGAGACAACTATCTCTCGACAAATCTACGACTCGCGTGACGCAACATTGCGCACGGGCAACAAACCATCGGCAAACCTAAGGCCGGCGAAGCAACAAAATACCAACCTGATAAACAACCACTCAACGGCTATAACATGCCGGAGGGACTAATCAACTAAAAGAATAAGAGATTAAACACTAACAACTAAACCAATGTCTCTCGACTAAAGTTGTCGGAGACAGAAATAACAATAACACAATACTAGAACATGCGAGCTAAAACCTTGCTCGGAAAGACAACTGAATAAACTTCTAAATAAATACAACAGCTCGACCAAACAAGTCGGCTCCCAAAATAATACGAAATAAAATACTAACATAACTACCCAAGTAAAGTTTACATAACTTTACATCCGTGTCTCACAAGATAATAAATACAATAATAATAAAATCTCCAGGCTTAAAGCCCGGAAGACCACCTGCTAGAAATCACTATCCGAAGCTGCCAAGCGCACTAACGGGGTCACTGCACACACTAAGGAAAACAAACACACGGAGTCAATCATAATGACCCAGTAAGTTACTAAATGCAACTGTATGGCATATCATGTCATGGCATGGCATAATGCACAAGCATATAGAAGAATCATGGTATCATATTAGTATACCAACAATGAACATATGCTAAGTCATCAAAGCACATAAACTTCGTAAACCACATAGCACATTATTTTTCATATAAGTGCTCATAGTAAGCCACATAAGGGATGGAGAAGATACCCAAATAGTGCTGTTGTGTTGCTCCTGCAATACACAATGTTAGACTGGTTCGTGCCACCGATGCTCTGTGATTACATCGACTTATATCGAGAACCTACTCGATTTAGATAGCAGCCAATGGCACACGTATTATTACGGCAAAGGGGCTACTTCCCCATTGCGGCCAACAATGGAGGGGTGTGTGAGGTCCCAGGTACGGCGATCCATAGCGAATACGAATCTTACGATTCGTATAGGCGATGTATCATCCTACCCTGACGTATAAAACCAATCCAAATAATGCCAGTTGGACTTTTATGCAATGCACAAGTAAATATTTACTCGCATGCTCAAACAAGAATCAAGACCGACCATAGCGGACTTATCAAATCAAGTAGGACATAAAGCTCTACACACCAATTTAACAATGCACATATTTAACAAATCCAACTAACTTATAAGTTTAATCAAGGAACCACATATTGAGGTACTCATAATCCTCAAGTTATCACCCAATCAAAAGTAGCCTATAAGCTCAGGAAATCACAACATGAGGTCTACCGTAGTCCTCTACTCGGGATTAAACCAAAGACTATTATTTTAGTCTAAGAACAATCATAAATCAAGACTTAGCATTTTAGCTTCACCTAAAGGTACACCGGACTCAACCATAGTCCCAATCGTCATATATATTCGACTTCCTCAAAGCCAATCTCAAGGGTATCAAAACTAACCCGTAGTCAAAACCCCGTAAGTGCTTTCGTGTGCACGCGACCAAATTCCCTAAAAGAGAACTCATTCAAATAATCATTTCTTAAAGACATACGAGATCATAGGTTGGTCTCTAATGCTCCGTGCTCCAACGCGCATGCTCTAATAAATCCCCAATGAACCTCTAAATCGTGGGTGTCACAATTGGACACAATTCGAGATGCTCGGGTACTCACAATCATAACCAACCAAACCCGAACATCGTAGGATTTCAATCTAAGGCTCATTAACATTTTATTGAACCTATAACGACTCCATTGAGTCTTAATATCGCATTTCATTAAATACATATTTCATACATCCCCTAATTAACACACCATTCAAATTATAACAAATTTCCCAAAAATAATCCGGGCTTGATTCCCAAGCCTAAAAATCCAAGAACTCATCATAATCATAGTCAAACGAAACCCAAATGTCGTAGGATTTCAACCCGAGTTCATTAACACATCATTGAACCTATTACGACTCCGTTGAGTCTAAATACTAAGTTTCATTCATGACACATTTCATCAACCTCAACATTAATACCCACTTTAATTAACAACAATTTCTCCAATAATTCGGGCTTGATTCTCAAGCCCTAAAATTCACAACAAAACCCAACATAAATCATAACCCATTTCATAAATCACATAATTTCAATTAAATGATCCTACTCATGATATCTAGTGAGTTCACACTTCCAAAGCCCCATTCATAGGCATACTTCCATAATAAACCCAAATAACATGTGGACATGATTTCTAGCATGCTCATAATCCTAGAAACACAAGATGAAGAGTAATCATATACTTCAACAATCATAGAAGCCATTCTACAAATGCTCCTAACAAGTTCATACTTCCAAAAATCCCCAAAATGGGCATACAAAGCATATCAAGTGTCCATTGCCCAGAAATAGCACATAGGTTGTTTTCCTTAGGGCCAATGAACCAAAATAAAAAGAAGGTAACTTACCTAGCTCGGATGAAAACTCCAAAGAACGCAAATCCGATCGGTGAACTTGTTCTACTCGTCGAGGGCTTCACGAATCTGAAGTTTGAAGGCAATCCGACGGTTGGATCGTCATGGATCGAAGAGAGAAGGAAGCTAGGGCTTGAAATCTCCCATGGAATCTCTCTCTCTCTCTCTAATACGTAAGGAGGATGGGGAGAAATGAGGAAAGTTTCTGAAAATTGCAAAGGGATCTGGCTTTTATACCTCCACAAACCAAGAGGGCAAAATAGGGAATTCCTTGGTACAATTAGTAGAGATTAGGATTAGTCACTCACTAATCTAACCTTAATTAACCTCCAACTAATGTTAGGACATGTTTAGGGCTAAGTATGGGAGGTTAGAAAGGGTTTAGAGGGGGTTTGATGAGGGTAGGATAGACATTTCTCGTCAAAACACAAAACAAGGCAAAATAGGGTCGGGGCACCTTGCGGTCGCAAGGTCCCCTAGAACTTGCGACCGTAAGCTCTCCAGCCCTCTCCATGTACAAATTCTGATGACCTTGCGGGGGCAAGGTCCTTCCCCCTTGCGACCGCAAGCCTCCCAGACCAAAAAGGGCTTAGAATTCAACCCCGAACGACCTCAAACACATAACCAAACCTAAAAAGGTTCAAACCTCATCCAAAGTAGGTCTATAACTCCCATAGAACACCGAAAAACAACTCCCGAAACAACTCGGAGCGAAACCGGGAAGAGTTGCAACAACGTGCAACCGAAACGACGAATGGACTCGCAATTGAACGAGCAATGAAAGGAGACTTTAAGGCAAGTATAAGGGCTAATAAAGAAGCTTGAATACTTCTAGAAAGTTGAATAACAACTAGGGAAATAAGAATTCCAAAGGAGAGACGATTACGCAACTCGATCCCCGAACTACGCGATAGAGACGAATGATATCTCCAAAGCTTCCAAATCATCGATAGACTTAAGGAACACCTCCAACTTGAAGTCTAATACATCTAAACAGGTTAATAAATCATCATATAAAGGTCTAGGACCAAACCAAGGTCACAAACCCAAAACGCAAGCAAACTCTCAATCGCGTCGCATTTCGACTATCGTCGAGTCACGACTTGTGACTTTAGCAAGTCATCAACTATATGGCCTCTCTTAAAAGTGTTTTGGTCCTAATGTGGTATATCATACACATCTAGACTCTCTCACAAACCAAACATATCATCAACAAAGGGAGAAAAACGAGTATGGTACGCAAACCGAGCTAACGAAGGAGCGGGGTGCCACATGTCGAACTCAATCCTACTTGATTATTGATGAGAATAATTACTTGTCTTGAACAAGATCGCTCTTGTCGATCTTGTTCTCTACTTGAGAATTTGTTAAGTAAACACTACTTGGCTTTGCATGAGTCCAGCTGGCATATCTGTCCTTGTACACACACACCTCCACTGTGGCCACAGTGGGGAAGTAGCCCCTTTGCTGTAACCATTAGAGCATCATTGGTGTGTCTATTCCGGGCATCTCCTCGGAAGGTCGATGTACTCACAATCATCTGACACCTCACATTCCAGATAACGGTTGTATGAAAGAACTACGTAGCGGCCCGGCTCTCTATATATCCTTATCCTATGTGATTTAATTACGAGCACCTATGTGAAACAATGTGCATTTTGGATATATGATCTCTATGCTTATGTGACGATATCTTTCCTTGTATGTTGCATATTGCCATGACATGCATGATTGATAGCGTACAAGTCTTTACGACTTACCCATTCCCCTTTACCACTTTAGATCCTAGCAAAGCAGGTCCTTCTCGGTGAGGCTTGCAGTGTTCGTGTCTCCTTTATTCCTCTTTTGTTTCGACGTTGCAATTAAAGAGGTGGTTTAGATGTCCTCTTCCTCCCTTTTATATTTTGCAAGGACGATGGGTTAAAGCAAGTCAATTAGACTATGCTTGGGAATATGTATAAAACTTGAACTTGTTACTTTTATTAGCTACTAGTAGTTTTAACACTTGTAGTATTTGTATTCCTTTTGATGCCGGCATTGTGTAAGCCGAGCTTGGTTATCTTGTTAATAGTTCACTACGTATAAGTCTTTCGCTGAACATCCTTTTAGCTCTTATTTAATTCTTGTCCATTAACTGCTAGCTTGGGTTCCGGCATGTAGTGTCGCCGATGACTTGCTTTAATTGCTTAACTGTTATATCAGGAAATGTTTTTAAAATTCTGACCATTTGGTGCCGAGGCGTGTTACGTCTCTAATGTTGCGTCACGTCGTTTTCTTAAATTAAGTCCTTGCATGTTTTATGTGCTTACTTGTTTCCCCCCTATTTGGGCGGTCCGACCCACCGTTCCACCTCGGGCCCAGGTCGGGTCGCCACAAGCAATCTGTCTCTAATAAGTTTCACACTCTCAGCTGACTGTTGTACCATCTTTGAACTCCAAAGCTTAGCTTCACCAACTTCATCCCAGCAAATCGGCGAACGACACTTACGCCCATATAAGCCTCATATGTCGCCATATCTATACTAGTCTAGTAATTGTTATTATACGCAAATTCGGCTAATGGCAAATGAGAATACCAACTACCTTTGAAATCCATGGCACAAGCACACAATAAATCCTCCAATACCTGAATCAATCTCTCCGACTGACCATCACAGTGGGTGAAAAGCCGTACTAAGGTTCAACTTCGTACCCAAAGCCTCCTGTAAGTAATGCCAAAATCTAGAAGTGAACCTGGGGTCTCTACCCGAAACAATACTAACCGGAATACCATGTAATCTCACGATATCCTGAATATACAACGCTGCCAACTGACTCAAACTATAAGTCTTCGCAATAGGAATAAAATGTGAAGATTTTGTCAACCTAACCACAACAACCCAAACCGCATCAAAACTCGGCGAGTACGTGGCAATCCTGTCACAAAATCCATGGTGATAAGCTCCTATTTCCACTCCGGTATCTTAAGTGGCTGTAGTAAACTGGTAGGTCTCTGGTATTCAGCCTTAACCTGCTGACATGTCAAACATCTAGATACATACTCTAATATTTCTCTCTTCATCCCATTCCACCAGAACTGTCTCTTCATGTCCCTATACATTTTGGTACTCCCTGAATGTATAGTATACTTGGCCTTGTGAGCCTCATCAAGAACCATACGCTTAACTCCATCGGTAGAAGGAACACAAACTCTACCTCGAAAAGTTAAAATGCCTTCACTGTTAATAGCAAACTCCGATGTCTTACTATCACCCAATCCATCAATAATCTTCCTTAACTCAGAATTGGAAGCTTGAGCCTTCTTAATCAACTCAAACAATGCAGGCGTAGCACGCAAACTAGCAAAGATAACACTATGCTCACTCACAACTGGACTCCATTTACGGACATCCTCAAGCATCTTCCATTCCCTCATCATCAAGCAATACATATACACCTTCCTACTCAAGGCATCTGCAACAACATTAGCTTTCCCCGGATGGTATAAGATAGTGCAATCATGATCCTTAAGTTTCTCCATCCATCGCCTCTGTCGCATATTCAACTCCTTTTGTGAAAATAGATACTTCAAACTATTGTGTTCAATGAATATCTCAAACTTAGCCTCGTAGAGATAATGTTTCCACTTGTGAAGCGCAAAAATAAAAGCTGCCAACTCAAGGTCATATGTCGGATAATTATGCTCATAAGGTGATAACTTCCTCGAAGCATAGGCAATAACTCTCCCATTCTGCATAAGCACGCAACCCAAGTCTTCTAATGAAGCGTCGCTATAAACTACAAAGTTCTCCGAACCACTAGGCAATGCTAAGATATGAGCCGTAGTCAACCTTCTTTTCAACTCCTGAAAACTAGCCTCGCACTTATCACTCCATATAAAAGAAGATATCTTTTGTGTCAAATTAGTCATCGGAGTAGCGATTTTCGAAAACCCCTCGATAAACCTACGATAATAACCTGTCAAGCCCAAGATACTACGGACTTCGGTTACCATACTAGGCGTCTTCCCCTTAGTAACCGCCTCAACCTTGGATGGATCCACCGCGATACCATCACTAGACACCACGTGCCCTAGAAAAGAAACATGCTCTTGCCAGAAAGCACACTTACTAAATTTCGCATAAAGTTTCCTCTTCCGCAAGATAGAAAGAACCTCTCTCAAATGATTCTTATGTTCCTCTCGTGACTTAGAGTACACAAGAATGTCATCGATAAATACCACCAGAAAGCAATCAAGATACTCATGAAAAACCCTATTCATTAAGTCCATAAAAATTGCAGGTGCGTTTCGTCAACCCAAACGGCATCACAACAAACTCATAATGACCGTAACGCGTACGAAAGTCTGTCTTTGGGACATCCTTCGCCCGAACCCTCAACTGGTGATAGCCACTCCTCAAGTCAAACTTGGAATAGACAACTGAACCCCGCAGTTGATCAAAGAGATCATCAATGCGTGGCAAGGGATACCTATTCTTGATAGTAGCCTGGTTCAACTGTTGATAGTCTATACAAAGCCGTAAACTACCATCCTTCTTCCTCACAAACAACACCGGTGCACCCGAAGGAGACACACTCGGTTTAATGAACTCCCTATCTAGAAGATCCTGCAACTATTCCTTCAACTCTCGCAACTCCGCTGGAGCCATTCAGTAAGGTGCCCTAGAAATAGGCGAAGTCCCTGGCAATAGCTCAATACAAACTCTAGCTCTCGATCGGGAGGTAAAGCATACTCGGTAGAAAAGACATCAGGGAACTCATTAACTACCGGAATATCTTCTAACTTAGCAGTAGACATGCTAGTATCAATTACACAAGCTAAATACCCCATACACCCACGTGATAAAGGTTGTCTAGCCCGAAAAGCAGAAATAACATGAACCCTATTCATAGCATGATCACCCGAAAACACAAATTCCGGAATACCGGGCATGGCAAAAGTTACTCTCTTATGACGGCAATCAACTAAAGCATGATGTACACAAAGCCAATCCATACCAAGAATCACATCAAAGTCTCTAATAGGGAATACTACCAAATCAACATGCAAGACTCGATCATTAACAAGAACATCACAGTCTCTATAGACCTCAAACGCCGACAAGCAATCACCCAACGGTGTAGACACCTTAAGCACATAAGGCAACTGGGCAGGCAATACACATAAATGCTCTAAGAAATGCGATGCAACATAAGAATGAGTAGACCCTGGATCTATAAGAACTCGAGCATGATGACCGAAAACTGAAAGAATACCTCCGATCACAGAAGTAGACTCGAGAACACCTCGCTGATCAAGCGTGAAAACACGAGCTTGCGCCTTAGGACGCCCATCAATGTCCCTCTTGGACCGAGATTGCTGAACTGACCCCATGGACTGAGCTGCTATAGACTTAGGATAGTCTTTGAGCTGCTGACTAGGATCTCCACAACTAAGACAAGTACCAAGCCTGGTTCTGCACTTCTCACTAGAATGCCCAATCTTGTTACAGAAAGAACAAATCAATGGTCCATTACCCTGAGTCTGCTGCCCCTGAGGAGCAGGAGCACTACTACCACAACACTCATACGGACGCCTATTTTGCCCACCAGACTGCTGCCTATTCTGACCACCATTGCGACGGTTGCCCTGATAGCCAGACCGATTCCCAGATGACTGACCCCTACCAGTCGCCTACGAAGACTGCTGCTGAGAAGCGTGCACAGAAGGCTTCTGCATGTGCTCCTCCATGTCCCGCTCATTCTCATAAGCATGTTCCACTGCACTCCAGTAATCTGCCTACTGTAGAGATAACAACTGCTTCCTATACTCTGTCTTCAACTCTTTCATGAACCTATGGGTCATGTGTTACTCATCCAGCACCCGATGTGCACAATAATGAGATAGCTCAGTAAATTTAGAAGAATACTGGGCTACAGACATAGATCCATGCTTTAGCTCCTAGAACTCTTTCTCTCTCCGCTGTCTAACCACATTAGGCACATAAGAATCCCTAAACTCTGTCTCAAAGCTAGGCCACACCTGTGCCACCTGGTTCATCTCCCTACTAGCATGTAGAACTTCCCACCAATGATTGGCGGCTCCCCTCAGCTTATACACAGCTAAAACCACCTTCTTTTCATCCCTGCAGTCACTACTAGAAAATTGCTTTTACGTGATGGCTGAAAGGAATCGTCAATACTAAAAAACCATCGCCTTAGACTATATGCGATGGTCAAAACAATCACCGATTTCATCGCATAAAACCTTGTCGCTAAAACTTTAAGTGATTGTAAAAGTTGTTGCATTATCTCATAGATTTTAGGTGATGACATAAACAATCACCTAACATGAAAAATAATATTTATTTTTTTAATTCATAAAAATATAAAGCCATCGCATAATCTAAGAAAAGACGATTGTTAAACCATCACCTTAGTACTAAATAAGTGATTGCTAAAGCAATCGTCTTCACAATAGACGATGGCTTATTCAATCACTTTAGAGGACGTTAGGCGATTGGTATTTTCATCACGTTATCTTGGAATACACGATTGTTTTAACCATCTTCCTAATGAGCCATAAGTGATTGCTTTGGCCATCACATTATTTAGGAATACATGATTGCTTTAACCATCGTTTTATCTGAGTTAACATATTGATTGATCATCGCTTTATCACCGTATGCGGGATTCCTTTTATAATCGCTTTATTGTGGCATATGTGATTGTTTTTCCCATTGCTTTATCTCCGAATATGTGATTTCTTTGGTCATCACTTTATATTGAAGTACGTGATTGCATTAACCATCACTTTATTGCTATATGTGACATCACATCATTCCTTATACATGATTGTTATTACCATCGTATTAACTCATATTAAGCGATGGCTTCTGTAATCTAATACCCTATAAAATGTGATAGCATTCACCATCACTTTAACGCAATTGATTTTTCCCCACCTAGCTCGATATCAATCATTTTCATAAATTTGTACCACATTTATAAACCAAAAACATACAAAATATTTCAAATCGAACGACTCATAATATTTCATATTAAAGAATTATGTCATATAACCACATCTAGCAAAATATGTTGTTCAATAAGTCAACATCAAAGTACTCGTAACTACCGTTAATAATTTTTAAAAAAGTTAGCTTAAAATCCAACTTTACACATCAAGTAGTACATTGTGACAGCCCGACCCGGACCCCAATGCGAGATCCCAAGTCGTGCCGTCCAAATAGGCAAGATACAAGCATGCACAAGTAGGATAATAAAATTCATGTGGCGCAACATCACATGCAAATAACAACTCGGCTACACTTGGCCGGAAAATAACTTAAAATAAACAAGTCATCGGCGTTACGTAGGAACCCAACAACTACTCCTACAATTTTAACACATGCATATAATATCCTCAACGGCCACAACATGCTGGAGGCAACAACAACAACAATATTTTAAAAGAGCTTAAGCGGAAGGAACGGTAGTGAACCATTAACATATAAACAAGCTCGACATATAAGTCGGCATACAAAAGATTATAAGTATCAAGTAATCAAGTTTACTACAACAACAAAATCCCAAGACAAGTCTAAGTGACTTGCTTCCCAACGTCCTTGCCAAAATGAAAGACTAACTACCAAAAGACCCAAAAGAACAACCTTCTAGCTTGCTAGCAACCAAACGCGGGTATGGCGAATCTAGCGTGAACCGTCTCCTCGGCTCGGATCTAAGGAAAACAAAACAAACAAATAGGGTAAGTCATAAAGACTTAGTAAGTTACTATAAATGCATGTTCATGTTATAGCATGGCATTTATCACATTTATGGCTCATGTTCATCATATAGCACTTAGCACATTATTCACGTAAGTGCGTAAAAATAAATCATACAAGTAGGATATGATATAGGCACGGCCGCTTCGTAGCTCCTGCAATAAAGTTTGTTAACCCAATATCGTGACTACGATGCTCGTGACTTCGCATCGATATACCGAACTCCGCCGGCTAATAGCGGCTGTGACGCACGTATTGTTACGGCAAAGGGGCTACTTCCCCATTGCGGCCTACAATGGAGGGTGTGTGAGGTCAGTGCGGCGATCCATAGCGAGCACGAATCTCTCAATTCGTGAAGGCGTGCATCGTCCTACCCGACATAAAAATCAAACCAAATAGTGCCGGTGGACTTAATGCAATGCACAAGTAGATATTTACTCGTCAAGACCAAATAATGATCGAATTCGACAAGAGCGAACTCGACCGACCAAGTAGGGTATTAATCTCTACCATAAATCATGTCAAGGCAATTAATTGCTCATAACCAAATAATCACAACGGGTTCAAATGCACATAATTAAACTCAACTTAGACTTGAGTAAACCCGACCAAACGGTGTCCAAACTTTGTAGGGATTGAAATTAGAGTTCAACATGTTTAAATCTTCCGTAGAGTCGACTCCGTTGAGTCTTTACTAAAAATTCCAAATTTCGGGTAATTGAAGCTATGTGCTTCATAACTCAACCTAGGCCATTACTAAGTTCATCTAGGTCATAAATTCATCAAGGCATTGTAATGTGATTCATATTCATCATAGGTTCCAATTTTGAGGATAGAACACATAACAACTTCACAACATATCATATAGGCTCAAATTAGGGCATTCTCATATAACACCACTTCCATCAACATATATAATACATGTTTCTAACATGTTCAAAACCTTAAATAGACAAGATGAAAGAGTATTATAAACTTTGATAGACAACAAATCATCCTATACATGCTTCTAACAAGCTCATACTCTCAAAACACAAGATGAAGGCATAAGAAGCAAATATGTGTCCTCATTGACCTCATACATCATAAGCTTTGTTTCCTTAGGGTCAATGAGAACTAAAACAAAGAAGAAGAGAAGTAACTTACTTGTATTCTACACCCAAGAAAGCAAATGGAAAGATTGATCGGTTGGAAATGATCTACTCTTCAAGCTCTACTCTTCTATGATGGTGGCTTGAGCAATGGAAGAGGGAATGAGGGAAGACCAAGATGAATGCTTCAAGAAGCCATGGGAGAGTCTAGAGGGAAAGGAATCCCGTTTTTGGAGAGTGAGGGTGAAAAATGAGAGTCAAACTCTCAGATTGTGGCTTATATTTGGTTAAAAAGCGAGTGGGACAAGTGTCAAGGTATTGTGGTTACTTAAAAATCAGATTTTTGTTGCTTAATTGATCACTAAAGCTCTCTTAATCCACTCTTAAAACTTGTTAGAGATGTTAGGGTATAAGTAAGGAGGGTTAGGGAGGTTTAGGTGGGGTTTAGAAAAGGTTTTGGATATGGGTTTAGGAGCAAAAATCGTAAAGCAGCAAAACAGGGAAAACATGTTTCGGGGGACCTTGCGGTCGCATGGTCCCCATACCCTTGCGACCGCATCCTCCCAGGATGCACAACACACACTTTTCTGGTTACCTTGCGGGGGCAAGGTCATTCCACCTTGCGAGGGCAAGCCCGGCAGACCCAAAATGGCTCAAAACTCAACCTAAAAGACCCCCAAACACTTAGCCAAATCAAGGGGGTTTCAAACCCCAACAAAAATGAGTTTAAAGCTCATCACAAGCACCCTCAAACAACACCCGATCAATCCAAACGAAGGAGGGAAAGAAGGAGAACTAAACAAGAAATCGAACCGGCGATTCAACAAGCATGCAAACACAATTCTAAACATGTTAAGAGCTTCATGAATGACTTATGAATGTTTCTAAATCATATATAGACTAAGTAAACATGCTCACAATCAACAAGAAAGCACGAAGCCAAGCACACAATGTTCATGCAAGAATCCGGGGTGTTATACTCTCCCCTCCTTTAGGAATTTAGTCCCTAAATTCTTACCAAGTTCATCAAACAAATGTGGATGCTTCTCGCGCATGTCCGCTTCCGTTTCCCAAGTCGCTTCCTCTATGTTGTGGTTTCTCCAAAGGACTTTGACTAAGGGGATTCTTTTGGTTCGTAGCACTTGCTCTTTGGTGTCCAAAATCTTCACGGGCTTTTCAACATAAGACATATCCGGCTCAAATGTTATCTCCTCATACTCAAGTACATGGGACTCATCTTTCAAATACTTTCGCCACATGGAAACATGGAGGACATTATGAATCTTCGAAAGTGAAGGTCGTAATGCAACTCGATAAGCGAAAGACCCAACTTTCTCAAGAATCTCAAATGGGCCAATGTACCTCGGTGTAAGCTTCCCTTTCTTGCCGAATCTCTTCGTACCCCTTCTTGGTGACACCTTCAAGAATACGTAGTCTCCCACTTGGAACTCAAGATCCCCTCCACCGATAACCCGCGTAACTCTTTTGTCGACTTTGAGCGGTGCGCAATCTATCTCTAATCAACTTCACGCTCTCAACCATCATTGCACTAACTTCGGAACCCCAAAGTTTCGCCTCTCCAACTTCGTCCCAACAAATCGGTTGATCTACACTTACACCCATACAATGCTTCATACGTCGCCATCTTAATACTCGTTGATAGTTGTTATTATCGCAAACTTCGGCTAAAGGTAAGTGAGAATCCCAGCTTCCTTTAAAATCTACGGCACAAGCTCGAAGCATGTCCTCCAAAATCTGAATCAACGCTCGGGACCGACCATCCGTTTGTGGATGAAAAGATGTCTTGAATTTCAAATCGGTTCCCAAAGCCTCTGCAGCGACCTCCAAAATCTAGATGTAAACCTCGGATCTCTATCGAACACAATACTACAGTGCGCCATGAAGTCTCACGATCTCTGAATGTACAAAGGCGCTAAGCGAGTCAATGAATAAGTGATCGCGATCGAATAAAGTGTGCTTGAACTTAGTCAATCGTCAACTATAACCCAAAGCGCATTAAATCCTCTCGCGTCTTGCAGGTAACCCCGTCACAAAATCCATAGTAATAAACTCTCATTTCCATTCGGGGAATCTCAAGTGGTTGTAGAAATCCCGAGCCTTTGATGTTGGCCTTAACTGTTGGCAAGTCAAGCATCTCGATACATACTCCGCAATTTCCCTCTTCATGCCTTTCCACCAAAATTGTCTTTTCAAATCCAAATACATCTTCGTGCTCCCCGGGTGAATGGTATACCTCGTTTTATGAGCCTCATCAAGAACTAGCCTCTTCAATTCATTACTAGCAGGAACATAAATTCTACCTCGAAATGTCAAAGTACCCTCACTATTAATCACAAAATCAGGCGATACATTCTCGGCCAACCCATCAATAATTTTCTTCAACTCCGGATCATTCCCTCGCGCTTCTTTAATTTTCCCAAACAACACTGGCGTAGCACGAACATTTGCAAAAATTACACCTCTATCATAAATGCTAGGACCCCAATCTCGCAAATCTTCCAACATCTTGTGAGAACCCAAACCCCATTTCATGTTTGCCATCATGATAACATGTTTATAATATGTCTTTACATATTTGAGACTTCGTTTCATTCATATCTTGCTTGCATTGAATTGTTTAAGGCCATAAGAGAGTAATGGTCTTCCATGCGTTGCATGCCTTGTTGTTGTTGTTTCGGGTGTTCGTATTAACGTGTTAGCACCTTAATAAGTCTCATGAGAGTCTTAATACCTTGCATTATGACTTAGAATGTTCATCTTAGTTGTTTCATTCTTGGTTGGAAGTTTAGAAGCTTCGTTGCTTCGTTTGTGTTTTGCGGTTTTACATCATTGCTTGTATTGCCTTCATTTCGTCTCGGGAGAAGTTCGGTTGAGTTCTTGGTCTTGAATACAAGCCATAACCACGATTAAACAAGCCTACTACATGTTCATTCTATCCTAGATTAAGTTGGGATTGATTCGTGTTTGATTCGTTGGCCAATTGTCGAGTGGTTCCAGCCATGTTTTAGCTTGATTCGGATGTGTTTCGGGTGTGTTTCCGACTTGTTTTGGTCTTGGTTACACCTTAGGATTGTTTCCTTTGAGTTTGGACATGTTTAGGACATGTTTAGGACAAGTTTAAGTTCAGAACCTCGCGGTCGCATTGGGTTTTGGAGGCTGGCTCGCGAGGAGATGCTGAGAGGGGGTCAAAATGTGCGAGAATCTTGAAGAGGACCCTGCGTCGCATGGCTTGGGCATGATGCGACCGCATCATGCCTGCTTCAGAATTGTGAGATTTTTAGTTGTCTTGGTTAATGACTCTTGAACCCTTGCCCCTTGGCCGACCTTGGTGAGTCTAAGCCACCTTTGTTGACTTGTCTAGGACCCCTATTGACCCTTGGATCATGGCTTATCAAAGGCTAGCATGCCTTGGCCAATTAGAAGTCTCTTAAAGCCTTTCACTTGGATTGGGGAGTTTGAGGGGAAGTATATAAACCCAATTCATCCTCTTCAGCCATTTTAGCTCTAACAAAACCAGAGAATCAGAAGCTTGAAGCTCAAATTCGTCCATGGAAGAAACCCTAGGTTGAAGGACCATTTCCCGGAGATCCGTGGTCCGATTGTCGAACCGAGACCGCCAAATCGAAGCTCTCGATCTTCTCTACAACAATCCTCTCTTTAATCAAACTTTCCTCCTTTAATCATAGGACTAAGGTGAGTGACAATTCCCTGAGAATTTCATGTTAAACAAAATAGCATGACCCCTTCATTATAGTTGTTTTAATGTTGATTGTGAACATCTTTTGTGAAGACACAACCTTCAATTCAACATATAAAATGTGAGTATGATTTTATGAAATCTCTATGAAGTTATGATTTTGACATTTATTAAAGCATGAATGTTGTTTGTATTAAGCTTGGGAATAACTCTTGTGAAAGAATTCGGTTCAATTCAAGGTTTAACAAAATCACCGAAACTAGGGTTTGAAACTTCGAGATTGTGTTTAAGGCTAGTTCGAGAACATGAACGGCTTAGTTATCAAGTTCTAAATGATCGGAGAACTTAGGGAAGGGCAATGTGATACATATAGTATCAATACTCTTCTTGGTTGAATTTTAGTAAAACTCACCGGAGTTGAAATTAGGGAGTTATGAACAATACCGACTCCACAATCAATCCCTACGACGAATGTAGTTCGTTAGACTAATGAATTAGCTTTCGATACTTTGATATGGATTGATGCTTATGCCTTGAGGTTTGTGTGCTTTTAAGACTCGATTGAGTCTTATGCGGTTTATGTGATCGTGTGAAGTAGATACATGATTGAGAGCATGTTGTAGAATAATGAATCTATTTGACATGTTGAATTCGCTCTTGTCGAATTCTTGTGTGATTCCTTAAGTGAGTAAACAACTACTTGTTGAATAAGTTCGCTCTTGTCGAACTTATTCCTTATTTGAGATTTCATGACGAGTAAACATCTACTTGGCATTGCATGAGTCAGTGGCATATTTGATTGAGTCATTGGTGTGACAATGCATCGCCGTCATGAGTTATGGGACTCATGATAGTGATGGGTTGTTATAGGGTTTTTATCACACGCCTCCACCTTTGTTGGCCACGGTGGGGAAGTAGCACCTTTCTTTGTAACCAAGAGAGCACATTGGAAAGTCTAAGTACCAAGGAGAGAGCTTGGTACCCGAGTAGAGGCTCGGTACTTTGATACACTAATCACGGGTATCATTGGCACGAATGTTACGCGTGTATTGCGGGGAGCTACGTGGCGGCACCGGTTTCATATCATATCCTCTTTATATGTGGTTTACTTTTATAGCACTTATGTGAAACAACGTGCTACCATGGATATGTGTTTTAAGTGTTTACTAAATGAACGCTTTGATTGACTTGATATTAAAAATGATATCTTGATATGTATGCTGCATGATGCCATGACATGCATAATTGTTAACTCACAAAGTCTTTATGACTTACCCCCTCCCTTTTACTGCTTTAGATCCGAGCCGTTCAGGTACCGCTCGTTGAGGTGTAGCAGGATTCTCGCTTGTCCGTGATCGCACGCGACGAGGTTGTGGTTTTAGATGTCCTTGTTTTGTTCTGTTTTGTAAGGGCGCTGGGTATAGCAAGTCATATAGACTTTGCTTGGGAACTTTGTGTATTTGGATTTATTGTCCTTATTTGTAGTTCATGTATCCTATTTTGTGTGCCGGCGCATGTACGCCTGTGAGCCTTGTATAGGCTGTATTATGGTTCATCTGTTTTAAAACTTCCGTTGGGCATTACTTTAGCTCTTATTTAAGTATGTTGTTCTCCGGCATGTTATAGCCGTCGAGGTATATTTGCATGAACTGTGTAGTGTTGGGTTCCGGTAGTAAAGTCGCCGATGATTTGGTATAATTGTCTTAATTGTTATATCAGGTGTAAAAAGTTTTAAATTATTCCGGCCTTTTGGTGCCGAGTCGCGCTTCATCTGAAATGTTGCGTCACGTCGTTTTCTATAATTGAGTCTTTGCATGTATTGTTGTACTATTTGGACGACTTGACTTGTGATTCTATCTCGGGAGTCGTCACGCTTGGTATCGAGCTTTATAGGTTAGCTATCGGCCGAGATAGGTTCCATGGCCCGGTGGGTTGGTTATTTGTGTGATTTCTAACGTCGAGTGATTTCTTATAGGTTCACGATGGTGGAGACTAGACACGGTACGAATACCGGAGGCTTGGTCCTAGAGGCGGTGTTGGTCAAGGTGGCAGAGAGAATAGGGGTGAGACCTCCTCGGCAGAGCGAGTTGACCCTAATGCGCACATGGCGGACATGTATCGCCGTATGCTTGCCTTTATGACTGAGATGGCCCAGGGAGGTCAGCCAGGGGGAGTACCACTTGCACCACCACCACCACCAGAACCTGAGGTGAGGCAGCCGCCACCTCGTATTGATGTGCCTGTTGATCCTAGAGGTAGGAACAACGCTATTCTGGAGAGATTCTTGAAGATGAAACCTCCATCTTTCGAGGGTGAGTCTGATGCCAGTATTGCTGAATTGTGGCTTGAGGACTTGGAGAAGATTTTTGCAGCTCTGGACTGCACTGAGGAAGAGAGGGTTGTACTAGCTGTCTATAAGCTGAGGGGAGCCGCCAACCATTGGTGGAAAGTTTTGCTTGCTAGCTGGAATCTGAATGGGGTCCCTAGAGTGTGGCCTAACTTTGAGAGGGAGTTCAGGGCTTCATATGTCCCTATGGTAGTGAGACAGAGGAGAGAGAAGGAGTTCCAAGACTTGGAGCAGGGTTCTATGTCCGTGGCTCAGTATTCGTCTAGGTTCACTGAGTTGTCGCGGTATTGTGCACATCTTGTACCGGATGAGCCTCAGAGAGTTCTCAAGTTCGTTAAGGGCTTGAAGACAGAGTTTAGGAGGCAGCTTTTGTCTCTTCAGTTGACTGATTATCGGGGCGCGGTAGATCGTGCCTATGAGATAGAGAGAGATATTGAGGAGCACAGGCCGAAGCCTTCTGTGCAGTCTTCACATCAGCCTCAGTCATCTCAGGGAGCTTCGCAGCATTCTGGGAGAGGCCAGAGTTCGGGGAATCGGTCTGATCGTAGGGGCAACCGTCGCAACGGTGGCCATGGTAGACAGCAGTCCGGGGGACAGTCTGGGCAGCCGTCTGAGAGTCGGGATAGTCGCGCTCCATCTTCTCGGGCAGGGACGGAGAAACAGCTTCGTAGTATGTTCTCATTGTCAGCGCACGGGGCACGCAGTTGAGCAGTGTTGGACTAAGACTGCTAAGTGTCACGGGTGTGGGGAGACGGGACATTTGAGGAGAGATTGTCCTAAGTCTGGTGCTAGTCAGTCAGTGGGTTCTGTTCCCCAGTCAGGGAACAAGAGAGATAGTGATGGGCGACCGAAGGCGCAGGCACGTGTATTTGCGCTTGATCAGCGTGGTGTCCCAGAGTCTACTTCAGTGATTGGAGGTACACTCTCAGTTTTCGGTCATAGAGCTCGAGTTCTTATAGATCCGGGGTCTACTCATTCATATGTCGCATCTCATTTTATTGATCATTTATGCGTATTGCCTGCTCAGTTGCCTTATGTGCTTGAGGTGTCTACACCGTTGGGTGATTGTATGCTTGCATCTGAGGTTTATAGGGGCTGCGATGTACTTGTTTGTGATCGGGTTTTGCATGCGGATTTGGTAGTATTGCCTATCCGGGATTTTGATGTGATATTGGGTATGGATTGGCTATGTGTTTACCATGCTTTAGTAGATTGCCGTCGCAAGAGGGTTACTTTTGCCATGCCCGGAATTCCGGAGTTTGTGTTTATTGGCGATCATGCTATGAGAGGTATACATGTTATTTCGCTTATGGCTAGAAAACTGCTATCTCAGGGGTGTACTGGGTATATTGCTTGTGTGCTTGATACTAGCATGTCTACTGTTAGTATAGAAGATGTACCGGTAGTTAATGAATTTCCGGATGTCTTTTCGACTGATTATGCATTACCTCCCGACCGAGAGTTAGAGTTTTGCATTGAGTTATTGCCCTGCATTTCACCTATTCTCTAGAGCACCGTATAGGATGGCTCCAAATGAGTTGAGAGAGAGTTGAAGGAGCAGCTTGCGTGAACCGCCGATAGAGAGTTTATTAAACCGAGTGTGTCTCCGTGGGTGCACCCGCTTTTGTTTGTGAAGAAGAAGGATGGTAGTTTATGCGTTTATGCATTGACTATCGCCGCTGAATCGGTTACTATAAAGAATAAGTACCCATTACCTCACATTGATGACCTTTGATCGCCTTCGTGGGTCTGTTGTGTATTCCAAGTTAGACTTGAGGAGTGGTTATCACCGCTGAGGGTTCGCGCGAGGATGTCCCGAAGACGCCTTTCGCAGCTATGGCCATTATGAGTTTGTTGTGATGCCGCTTGGGTTGACAAACGCGCCCGCCGTTTTATGGACTTGATGAATAGGGTGTTTCATGAGTACCTTGATTGCTTTGTAGTGGTGTTCATTGATGATATCCTTGTGTACTGAAGTCACGAGAGGAGCATGAGCATCATTTGAGAGAAGTTCTATCAGTATTGCGTAAGAAAATTTTTGCTAAATTTAGCAAGTGTGCCTTCGGCTAGAACAAGTTGCTTTTCTTGGGCATGTTGTGTCTAGTGATGGTATCGCGGTGGATCCATCGAAGGTCGAGGTTACCAAGTGGAAGACTCCTAGTACGGTGACCGAAGTCCGTAGTTTCTGGGCTTGGCGGGTTATTACCGTAGGTTCATTGAGGGATTTTTCTAAGATTGCCACTCCTATGACTAATCTTACCTCGTAAGAAATCCGCTTTTATTTGGAGTGACAAGTGTGAGGCTAGCTTGTCAGAGTTGAAGAGGAGGTTGACTACCGCCCAGGTTTTAGCTTTGCCTAGTGGTTGTGAGAATTTCGTGGTTTATTGTGACGCATCTTGGAAGGCTTGGGTTGTGTGCTTATGCAGAACGGAAGGTTATTGCCTATGCTTCTAGGAAGTTGTCACCGTATGAGCGTAATTATCCGACTCATGATCTTGAGTTGGCGCCTATTATCTTTGCGCTTCATAAGTGGAAACACTATCTGTATGGAGCTAAGTTTGAGGTGTATACGGATCATAAGAGTCTAAAATATATCTTCTCGCAGAAGGAGTTAAATATGAGACATAGGCGATGGATGGAGAAGCTTAAGGATCATGATTGTACTATCTTGTACCATCCGGGGAAAGCGAATGTGGTTGCGGATGCGTTGAGTAGGAGATCCTACATGTCGTGTTTGATGATAAGGGAATGGAAGATGCTCGAGGATGTCCGTGAGTGGAGTCCCGTGGTGAGTGAGCATAGTGTTCTCTTTGCTAGTGTTCGTGCTACACCAGTGTTATTTGGGCTGATCAAGGAAGCTCAAGCTACTGATCCAGTTTTGAGGAAGATTATCGATGGATTGGGTGAGAATAATACACCCGAGTTCGCGATAAGTAGTGATGGGATCTTGGTGTTTCAGTAGGGTTTATGCCTCCTTCTTCCGAGGAAGTGAAACGAATGGTTCTATGATGAGGCTCACAAGGCCAAGTATACGATACATCCGGGAGTACTAAGATGTACCGTGACTTGAAGAGGCAATTTTGGTGGAATGGGATGAAGAGGGAGATAGCCGAGTATGTTTCGAGATGTTTGACGTGTCGCAGCCAAAGTTAAGGCCGAGCACTGAGACCTCGGTTTGCTTCATCCACTTGAGATTCCTGAGTGGAAGTGGGAGCATATCACCATGGATTTTGTTACAGGTTGCCACGCACTGCAGAGGCTTTGATGCGCTTTGGGTGGTCGTTGATAGGTTGACTAAGTCTTCTCATTTTATCCCTATTATGATTTCCTACGCTTGAGTCGGCCTTAGCGCTGTACATTCAGAGATTGTGAGATTACATGGTATACCTTAGCATCATGGTCGATAGAGACCCCGTGATTTACTTCTAGGTTCTCGCATTCTTTGCAGAGGCTTTGGGGTACGAAGTGAATGAATTTAGTAATCTAGCTGCTTCACCCAATATCGATGGTCGGCCGAGCGATTGATGCATTTTGAGGATATGTTACGCCAAGCGTGTGCTATGGATTTCAAGGGTAGTTGGGATTCTCATCTACCGTTGGCTGAGTTTGCGTATAATAACTTGACTATCAGAGTCGAGCATTGAGATGGCGCATTAAATGCGAGGCATTGTATGGGCGTAAGTGTCGATCACCGATTTGCCGGGACGAGGTTGGTGAGGCTAGATTACGGGTTCTGGAGATGGTGCAACAACACCGAGAGTGAAGTCGATTAGAGACGATTGCTTACGCCGTAGTAGACAAGCTACGTGAGATAACCGAGACGGATCTTGAGTTTCAAAGTTGGTGAC
>CM028381.1:27219752-27258066 GCA_013146195.2 Codonopsis lanceolata | reverse complement strand
GTCTAGGACCCAAACCGAGGTCACGAACCCAAACGGAGGTAAACCCTCAATCGCGCCGCATTCCGACTATCGTCGAGTCACGACTTGTGACTTTAGCAAGTCAACAACTATATGAAGTCTCTAAATATTGTTTTGGTCTTAATATGGTCTCTCAAACACATCTAGACCCTCCACAAACCAAGCATGCAGTCAACAAAGAAAAGTGCAAGTATAGCATAAGCCAAGACACTTGAAGGAGCGGGCGTCACACCCTCTCCACTTAAAAAAATGGTCGAATTCTAAATCATATTCTAAACCATGCACAAGTTCAAAAACCATCTACCTAGACTGGTTCTCGAGTCTATCACCACAAAGTACACGAGGGTCGAACTAATATAATCGATTCAAAAGTCTACAATTCTCAATAGACACGTCTTGGCACCTTCTATCGGGAACAATATGACTCATGCTTGAGTCACGAATACGTCACGAACAACACTAGACCAAACATGTAGGCAAAATCCCAACCGACATAAGAACACATTTAACTACGAAACTATTTGTTTAGGGCATATCATAATTCAAGCACAAAGATCTAAGTTACAAAATTAATAATTGCTTATGGAGCAATTTACAAACAAATCAAAGATAACCAAATCGGCATTTCAAACTATGCAAATCATACTTCGTGAATTTCTCTATATTGAGGTAAGAACACACAAGAGCACACTGCTTGCCATGTTTTTGAAAATTCTTTCCATCTATGTCGGCTCCATCGCATCAGCGCGATCCACGCCCCTTGGTAATCGGTAAGTAGTGCGGAATAAAAAGGCGCCTACGATAATTCGTCTTCGGGCCTTTCACAAACCTCTCGGTCTTCTTAGCCTCATCGGCATCAAGTAACTACTGATACGAGCTAACTCCATAAACTTTGTTGAATCTTGAGCCACGGTCATATCTCCTGTTCTAACATTAGGAATTCCATCTCTCCTCTTTCTCGAGTTACTCACTGGACCAAACCGTACCATAAACTCCTTGACAAAGTTTTCCCGGACTCGAGGCACTCCATGCGTCTCCAATGATCTCGTATTTCAAGCCACCAATGCTCGGCGCACCATCCAACCTAAACACCGCTAAGGTAACCTTCTCCTCGATGTACAACCCAAAAGCGCAAGGATATTCTCCATGCTTTCTAGCCAATGTTTCGCCTCAATAGTATCTCCGGCTCTCCATCGAAACTTTCCTGGTTTAAACTTCAAGAATCTCGAAGAAGGACAAGAGTCGTCTTCCGATCCAAACATCTGTTGAGGAGTCACACGCGGATCGTTTACATTCTCTCCTCGCCGCCATTTATTTGCCTCGAACCGGGTCTACTACTAGAACTAGCTCACGCCAAGTTCACGACATAATACGCCTACAAAGAACACTCAACGTTAATAACTCAACAATAAACCCAACCCAAACTAGGCCAAGGAACCTATCCTGGCGAAAAAGCTAACCTATAGCTCTGATACCAACTGTGACGACCCGACCCGGACTCCAATGCGGAATCCCAAGGTCGTTCCGTCAAGACGAGCTAAAAGATGGACAAGCACCCGCTAAGCGTAGTGGTGCGAGTCAAGAGTTGAACCAACAAACTCTAAACAGGAATGTAAAGCCATAACGGCAAAACCGAATAACCAAAACTAAAATCTGCGGAAGCAAATCATAAGTGGGACCAAAGCCTATAATTATAAACTAAGGAATACAAGGCCGAGACGACTATCTCTCGACAAATCTCGACTCGCGTGGCGCAACATTGCGCACGGACAACAACCATCGGCAACCTAAGGCCGGCGAAGCATCAAGAACCCAACCTGATAAACAACAACTCAACGGCTAACATGCCGGAGGAATAAATCAACTAAAAGAACAAGATAATCAAATTCTAACAACTAAACCCAAGTCTCACGACTAACGTCGTCGGAGGTGACAATACCAACAATACTAGGATGAGTGAGCTAAAGCATGCTCAAAATAACAAGGGAATAACTTCTAAAAGATACAACAGCTCGACCAAACGAGTCGGCTACCAAAATAATACAATAACAAAAATACTAACATAATCTACCCAAGTAAAGTCTATATAACTTTACAATCGTGTCTCACAAATACAAAACAACTTAATAATAATAATAAACCCAAGCTTAAAGCCCGGAAGACCACCTTCTAGGAATCACTATCCGAGGCCTGCAGACTGCTGCGGGATCACTTGCAAAAACTAAGGAAAACAAACACGAGTCAAATGAGTCATAATGACCCAGTAAGTTACTAAATGCAATGTATGGCATAGCATGGCGTGGCATGGCATAATGCACAAGCATATATAAACTCGTGGCATCTAAATCGTATATCAACAATAAACATGTATTAAATCATCAAGTATCGTGAACTTCATAAGTCACATACCACGTTATCTTTCATATAAGTGCTCATAGCAAGCCACATAAGGGATAGAGAAGTTACCCAAAACGCTCCGTTGTGTTGCTCCTGCAATACACAATGTTACAAGTTCGTGCCGTCGATGTTATGTGAATTCATCGACTCATGCCGAGAACCTACTCGATCTCATTAGCAAGCCAATGCGGCACTTAACTGATACGGCAAAGGGGCTACTTCCCCAGCTTTGCGGCCCAATGGAGGTGTGTGTGAAGTCCCAGGTGCGGCGATCCATAGCAAGCACGAATCCCATAATTCGTGAAGGCGATGCATCGTCCCACCTTGACTCAATAAACAAACCAAATTACGCCAGCTGGACTCAATGCAATGCACAAGTAGATATTTACTCTCATGCTCAACAAGAACCAAGACCGATCATAGCGGGCATACCAAATCAAGTAGGACATAAAGCTCTACACACCAAATTCAACAATGCACATATTTGCACATACTTAATAAATTCAACCAACTTATAAGTTTAGTCAAAGAACCACATAATGAGGTAATCAAAATCCTCAAGCCACAACCCAATCAAACACAGCATATAAGCTCAAGAAATCACAATGTGAGATTTACTATAGCCCTCTAATCAAAATCAAACCAAAGACTATACTGTAGTCTAAGAACAATCATAATCAAGACTTAGCATTTTAGCTTCACTTAACGGTTTACCGGACCCAACCATGGTCCCAACCGTCGTAATTATTCGACTTCCTTAAAGCCAATCTCAAGGGTACCAAACTATGCCATAATCAAATCCTCGCAAGCGCTATCATGTGCACGCGACCAAATTCCCTAAGAGAGAACTCATTCAAATAATCATTTCTTAAGGTGATACGAGATCATAGGTTGATCTCTAATGCTCCGTGCCCTAACGAGCACGCCTAATCAAATCCCCAATAAGCTTCTATGTCGGGGGAGTCACAATGGGACACAACTCGGGATGCTCGGGTACTCACGATCAAAACCAACCAAACCCGAACATCGTAGGATTTCAACCTGAGGCTCACTAACATCTTATTGAACCTAAAATGACTCCATTGAGCCTTAATATCACATTTCATGCAACCCAACTTAGCACATCATTCAAGTTTATAGAAATTATCCCAAAATTAATCCGGGCTTATTTCCCAAGCCTAAAATCCAAGAATTCATCGTAGACATAGTCAACGAAACCCAAATGACGTAGGACTTCAACCCGAGTTCTTTAACACAATATAAAACTCATTACGACTCCGTAGAGTCTAAACACTAAGTTTCATTCTTAAACCTTTCATCCATGTCAACACTAATACCCACTTTATTTAACAACAATATATCCGATAATTCGGGCTTAAATTCTCAAGCCCTAAAATTCATAACAAAACCCAACATAGATCACAACCCTCTTCATAAACCATATAATTTCAACTAAGTGATCATTCTCATAACATATAGAGAGTTCACAAATCCAAAGCCCCAATCAAAGGAATACTTTCATAATAAACCCAAATATAATGTAAACATGATTTCTAGCATGCTCCCAATCCTAGAAACACAATATGAAGGATAATCATTCACATCAACAACCATAGAAGTCATCTACAAATACTCCTAACAAGTTCATACTTCCAAAATCCCCAAAATTGGGCAAACATAGCATACAAGTGTTCATTGCCCACAAATAGCATATAGATTGTTTTCCTTAGGGCCAATGAACCAAAATCAAAAGGAAGTAACTTACCTAGCTTGAGTGAAAACTCAAGAGAACACGAATCCGATCGGTGAAGTCGTTTACTCGCCGAGGGCTTCAAGAATCCAAGTTTGAAGGAAATCGGGTGGTTGGATCATCAAGGATCGAAGAGAGAAGAAGCTAGGGCTCAAGAGTCTCCCATGGAGTCTCTCTCTCTAATATGTGAGAATGAGAGGAAGAAATGAAGAGATTTCAAAGAATTGGTAAAGGGGTTTGGGTATTTATACCCCCAAATTAAGAAGGGTACAATAGACTTTTCCTTGCACAATTAGTAGAGATTAGGACTAATCAATCACTAATCTAACCTTAATTAACTTCCAACTAATGTTAGGACATGTTTAGGGTTAAGTATGAGAGGTTAGGAAGGGTTTAGAGGGGGTTTAATGAGGGTAGAATAGGTATAATTCGCCAAAACACAAAACAGGGCAAAATCCCGTAACAGCATTCTGGAAGTGAGGCGGGCGCCTCACTCCCCTCCATGCGGCCGCCTGGCTTGTTCCTGCACAAAGGATGCTCTCAGTACTTGAGGCGGGCGCCTCACAAGGTGCCATGCGGCCGCCTCGGCCTCTGAACCTCCAAAATTTGATCTAAACTTGTCCTAAATGATCCCAAACTTATGGAAAACCATTCTAAGGTCTAACCCAACTCAAAACAAGTCTAAAACACACCGAAGAACTCCCGAAACAACTCGAGCGAACCGGAAGGGGTGCAACAACGTGCAACCGGGACGACGAACGAACTCGAAATCAAACGAGCAATGAAAGGAGACTTTTAAGGCAAGTCTAAGGGCTAATGAAGAAGCTTAAATACTTCTAGGAAGTTGGATAACAACTAGGGAAATAAGAATCCCAAAGGAGAGGCGATTACGCGACTCGATTCCCGAACTACGCGATAGAGACGAACGCTATCTCCAAAGCTTCCAAAATCATCGATAGGCTTAAGGAACACCTCCAACTTGAAGTCTAACACATCTAAACATGTTAACGAACCATCTTAAAGAGGTCTAGGACCCAAACCGAGGTCACGAACCCAAAACGGAGGTAAACCCTCAATCGCGTCGCATTCCGACTATCGTCGAGTCACGACTTGTGACTTTAGCAAGTCAACAACTATATGAAGTCTCTAAATATTGTTTTGGTCTTAATATGGTCTCTCAAACACATCTAGACCCTCCCACAAACCAAGCATGCAGTCAACAAAGAAAGAAGTGCAAGTATAGCACGCAAACCGAGATAACGAAGGAGCGGGGCGTCACATATTACCCACATTAACTTAACCCTAAAAGCCTATACACTTTTAGCCTACCCTTTGAGAGAGTAGGATGTGGGTGGGAAATTGATTTTTGAGGACCATTTCTTTTCAGTTGGGCTATTTTTCGGAAGACTTCTTCTTTCAGTCGTTGAAAAAAAAATAGAAAAAGAAAAGAAAAGAACAAAATATGTATCGACGAAAAATGAAACGGAAGAAGAAGAGTGCAAAAAGATTCAAATGGAAGCATAGCATTCAAAAGAAATTATGTTAGAAAAATTCTGCTGAGAAAAATGATGAGATATTTTTAGAAGTATATATTTTCCAAAACAAGTTTGGGGGGAAAGAAGAAAAGTGAAAAGTAACGAAAACACCCCCTACTTGTAGTCTTTGCAGGTCCTAGCCTAACTTGGGAAAACTTTCTTTTGCTTGGAAGTATGAGGGATAAAGGGTAGTCTTACTCTCTCACTTTGAATTCCATTCCCTTTCAATCAAATCCCCCATCACTTTGGCCTTACATTACAAGCTAAATAAAGACCTAATGATCTTCTTGCCAATTCTTGTGTTGTTTTAACTGCTAAGTGAGTCATATGAAATTGATCAAACACTTCATGTTCATTATTATTCGTCTTAAAGCTCACTGTGTTAGCATAATCTTAGTTATTACAAGTAATTGGGATAGGAGACCATTGTATGTCATACATAGAAGTGCATGGGATGGATGTATAAGTTTTTGAAATCCTTGCGACCTCTCTTTCTGTAATAGACTGGGATTGGAAGGTAGATCTCATAATTCACGATGCTTGATTTTTAATTAAACTTTGATTTTCATATGAATGTGGTATTTAGCTTAATAAAACTGTTTTAGTTGAGATATTCTCTAAGACTGGTGATCACACACACACGGAGAAATTAAAAGTAGTAGCAGTTTTAAGAAAAGATCAGTTGGTTGTATGTGACTAAGCCTGCATATATGTGGTGAGCATCGAACTGAGACTGCTTTGTATGCCATCTCTTATTACTTGAGGTTGAAGCCAAAAAGATTTTTGTTTTATTTTAAGTTTAGTTTTTATTTGCTTTTGCATTTATCCGATTTTGTATTTATCTGCATAGTCGAGTCACTCGAAAGAGTCTCCATGAGTTTGTGGGTTTATAGAGGAGTGTAAATCGTGTCACCCTCCAAAAAGATTTTCATTTTTGTTATTATTATTAATTAATTGCTTATGTATTTACATGTATTGTTTACTCGTGAACGAGCAAAGTTTAAGTTTGGGGGTATTTGATCGATGTATTTTATACGTCGATTTTATATGCTTCTATGACTTAAATTATGCTATTTCACGAGGCTTTTGGCTACTGATATATGTTTTCAGTGAGTTTTGTAAGTTGCAGGGTTTTTAGTGAAAATATGCAAAACTCCAGGGTTTTATATACAAATTCCAAGAAGGGCCCAAGATGAAAAATGAAGAAGAAACAGAGGAAGTCCAAGCTGGAGACCTTGCGGTCGCAAGGTATTTCAGGCCTTGCCCCCGCAAGGTGGACAGTACAAAAAGAAACCAAGGGTCGGATTGCTGGAGACCTTGCGGACGCAAGGTACCCAACACTTTGCGACCGCAAGGTGGTCAGAATGCGAAAAGTTCGTATTTTCACAAGAGATTCGATTGGATTACAACTCCCTGGTATAAATAGAGATCGTATGCCAAAGCCTAAGATATAGAAAAACGGCTGGAAACAGTTTTTTATAGTTTTAGGATAGTTTTTAGGTTGTATAACATAGTTAGATTGTGTAATTACAAGTATTGAAGATCGAATCATGTTTCCGTTCATCTCCATGTGCTGTTCATCGTCTATGATGAACTAAATCATCCATAATCTAGGAGGTGGGAGGTAACTTGTATCGATTTTATTTTTTAATTCATATTTATGTTCATTCAATTCTTGTTGATTGTGGTGTTTATCAATCCCTCTATTATTTCGCTTTGAACAAATGAATTTAATCGCAAATAATAAAGGCCTAAAGTTGCGGATAACTGCATGACCAATGTGCACATGTCGTACACTGGCTCACCATCACAATAAATTGGACCTATCGAGACACGAGAATAATAAGTTAGGACCAGGTTCATACATGATTTAGGTGACAGATACATCATATGTTCTTGTGCTTAGGATATAGAATGGATGAATGTTGCGGGGATGGAGGCTGAACCAATAGTTCAACAGACTATATCTATCTTTTGTGAACGAACCCAAGAAATTGAATGATAATTATTATGAATTAAGCATAAAGGAGATACAAGTGAAACCCGAATCCTAGATTGCCACCTACCATAAGATCTCCATAACTGTAATTAATGCTAATTAGTTAAACACCTAAATAATAATCTAGATTAGAATAAAATAATTATAAAAAACCCCTTTAGATTAATAATTTGCTATCAATAAATTGTATTGTTCGTGATCTCTTGTCTCTGTGGGTTCGACCCTTGCTTCCAATACTATTCTATAATAGTCTTGTCCACTTGCAAGGAAAATTTTAAAATAAGACATCGATCAGTAAGTCATAAAGACTTAGTAAGTTACCAAAAATGCATGTTCATGTCATAGCATAGCATTTATCACAATTATGGTACATATTCACCATATAGCACTTAGCACATTATTCACTTAAGTGCGAAAATAAATCATACAGGTAGGATATCATATAGGTCGTGCCGCTACGTAGCTCCTGCAATAAACTGTGTTAACTGGTTCGTGCCATCGATGTTTTGTGAATTCATCGATTTGTATCGAGAACCACCTCGATTTAATTAGCAAGCCAATGCGGCACTTATTGATATGGCATAGGGACTACTTCCCCACTGCGGCCCACAGTGGAGGCGTGTGTGAGGTCCCAGGTGCGGCGATCCATAGCGAGCACGAATCTCACAATTGGTGGAGGCGATGCATCGTCCCACCCTGACGTATAAAACAAACCAAATAATGCCAGCTGGACTCAATGTGATGCACAAGTAGATATTTACTCATCATAAACAAATAAGGACCGAATTCAATAAGAGCGAACTCATCTGACCAAGTAGGTTATTAGTCTCTAGCAAAAATCGTGTCAAGGCAATTAATTGCTCAAAACCCAACAATCACAACAACTTGATTGCACAAAAATAGGTTCAACTTTATATTGAATAATCTTAATCAAAACGGTGTCCAAACTTCTTAGGGATTGAAAGTAGTGTTCAACATGTTCAAATCTCCCCTAGAGTCGACTCCGTTAAGTCTTTACTACACATTCCCAATTTTGGGGATTTGAAGCTATGTGCTTCATTAACCAACCTAGGCCATTACCAAGTTCAACTAGGTTATAAATTCTCCAAGGCATTACAATGAAGTTCATATTCATCATAGAGTCAAATTTAGAGGATAGAACACATAACAACATACCAACATATCATGTAGGCTATAATTAGGGTACTCTCATATGGCACCACTTCAAGCAACACATATATTTAATGTTTCTAACATGTTCATAATACTAAATATACAAGATGAAAGAGTATTATAATCTTTAATAACCATAAAATCATCCTACACATGACCCTAACAAGTTCATATGTTCAAGCATATATGTGTACTCTTTGACCTCAAAAATCATAGCCTTTGTTTTCCTTAGGATCAAAGAGAACTAAAACAAAGATGAAGAAGAGTAACTTACTTGTATTTTACACCCAAGAAAGCAAATGAGAAAACTATTCGGTAGGAAATGCTCTACTCTTCAAGCTCTTCACTTCTATGGAGGTGGCTTGAGCAATGGAGGGAGGAACCATGGAAGACCAAGGAAGAAGCTTCACAAAGCCATGGAAGAACCTTGAGGGAGATGAATCCCGTTTTTGGAGAGTGAGGGAGGGAAAGTGAGGTCAAACAATCAGATTGTGGTGTTTAAAGGGTTAGAAACTTAATGGGACATGTGTCACTATGATGTGGTTGCATAAAATCTGATTTGTGGCTTGATTAATCCACTAAAGCACTCACTAATCCTCTCCTAAAACAAGTTACTAATGTTAGGGTATAAGTAATGAGGGTTAGGGAGGTTTAGGTGGGGTTTAGAAAGGGTTTTGGATAGGGGTTGAAGTGTAAAATTCAAGAAATAACAAAACAGAGCAAACCAAGCTCGGGGGACATTGCGTCGCATGGTCCTCCATAGCATGCGACCGCATGCTACTTCCTCCAGCAACACCTCATTTTCTGGTTACCTTGCGGAGCCAAGGCCATTCCACCTTGCGGCCGCAAGCCCGACAGACCCCAAAAGGCTCAAAATGCAACGTAGAAGACCCCCAAACACTGAGCCAAATCAATGGGGCTTCAAACCCCAACAAAAATAAGTCTAAAACTCATCACAATCACCCTCAAACAACACCCGAACAATTCGAACGAAGGAGGGAAAGAAGGAGAACTAAACAAGCAATTCAACCGACGATTCAACAAGCATGCAAACACGATTCTAAACATGTTAAGAGGATTATGAATGACATATAAATGATTCTAAAACATATATAGACTAAGTAAACATGCTTATGAACATCAAGAATGCATGAAGGCAAGCACACAATGCTCATGCAAGAATCCAGGGTGTTACACGCGTGGTGGTTGGCCATTGCAGAGTTTTGAGACCTATCCGAAATAGGAAGGTATACTCTCGTATATATATTATATTGTTGCTACTTTTTATTGTTATTATGAGTACGCGTTTAATCGGTAGCTCATGTGCATTCATACATACATTACATGTTGTATTGAGTATTATTGGTTATTTGTTTGATCGAGGATAATACCCCAATGTGAGATCGAAATGTGATATTGTTTGTTTTGTGAATTGCCGGTAGGTCATCACACGTTGTGTGTGGGTTCTTGCGTAGTCTATATATAAAGGACTATACTATATATAAAGAGTATTGGCGATGGATTTATGTTATGACGATAAGTAATGGATGGTGTTTTGGAGTTATGGTCTCGTAGGCCTATATTAAGGGCCATAGTGTGAGTATATGTATATATACGAATATATATGAAGCATGAATTGTACGATGATGCTTATTGGTTTGGTATGATGTTTGTATATTATATAGAGATATGCTTAATGTGATGAATAATATTATACTATATTATTGTTAGTGGTTATTATACGAGTAGGATACACTCGATTAGTGCGAAGGCTAAGTACTGCGATTTATCGGTTGATTTTGGTTACGCGAGAAAGTATGGCGTTTCACCACGATTATTGAAGTATTGATGTGGTGTGGGGACGCTTAGAATATGTGTTGGTTGTAGACTTGGTCTAGAGCTTAAAAAATGATAGTCTTACAGAGTATAGACGTTACGGGTATTCGTAGCCATATCGACTCATTTTGATTTCTAAGAAGTTTTCTTGGTTGAGTGTACTAGGTACACGAGTTTTGTTGTAGATATGATTGTTGTTTGCCAAGGTAATAGACCTTGTTACTTGGCCTGATTTTATTCAGTTATGTGCATTAGTTGTAGGAAACACCTATTTGATGCATTTACATTGTAGTATATTAAATTCTCATTTCATAATCATTATCGCCTGCTCATTCATTTCATTAGCATAGGAGACCGTTTGAAGGATGCTTAAAACTTTTTATTCATGAACCTTCACATCCTTACGACGAAAACTTTTGAAGCTAATTCAGTAGGTACCCTGAATTGGTGACCAAAAGGTATTCGTCGTTGGACTAGGATTGGTAAGAATTAAGTTAGAAATTGACTATACCCGTTACCAAATGGAATGGACAGAAATGGAATGACTTTTCAAAACATTTCAATTATGTGCTCTTATGTGTTCATACCCGTGATTAGGAAATCATGAGTATGATTTGCATGGTCTAAATGTTAATTTAATTATCTTTGCCCTGTTGTGAATTGCTTCATAGGCAATTATTGCTTCTTGTAACTTAGAATCCCTTGTGCTTGAATTTCATGTTATGCCCCGAAACAAATAGTTTTGGTAGTTGAATGTTTGAAGTGTCCTTGAATGTGTTTTCATGTTACATTTTGGGGTTTTTGTTTACATGATTGGTGTAGCGTAGTTTGTAAGTGTTTTGCGACTCAAGTAAGAGTCATGTTATTCTCGATCTTAAGTGTTTTATGTTGTAGTGTCTATTAAGAGAGTTCGTGGACTTTTGAATTTGGATTATTACAGTTTGACCCTCGTGTATTATGTGGTAGTAGACTTAGAGATTCGAGTCTAGGTTGGTGGTTTTGAGCTCGAGTGTTCACCCGGGATTAAGAGACACCGTAATCGTTGTCTCGATGTATTGTGGTTGTGTAAGACCCCGATTCCCGATTAGCTTGAATTGCGTGCGATGCTCGCATTTCTTCCTAGGTTGATCGCTTGTTTGGTTTGTGAAAGAGTCTAGATGTGTATGAGAGATCAAATTAAGACCAAAATACTTTTAAGAGATTCCATATAGTTGTTGACTTGCTAAAGTCACAAGTCGTAATCCGACGATAGTCGAAATGCGACGCGATTGAGAGTTCACTTGCGTTTTGTGTTCCTGACCTCGATTTGGTCCCAGATCTTTACATGATGATTGGTTAACATGTTTATATGTGTTATAATCCTAGTTGGATGCATTCTTTAAGTCTTGTGATGTTTTGACGGTTCGAGGATAGCAATTCTCCTTATCGCGTAGTTTGAGATTGAGCCGGGTGATCATCTCGTCTTTCGGGAGCTCATTTCTCCTATCTGTTGTTAATCATCTGAGGAGCATTCAGGCCTATTTAATATAGCCTTTTGAAGTGTTTATAACCTTGGGTTGTTGCCCGTCGGTTTGTGGTTTCATTCGTCGTTTCATTAGCGAGTTGTTGTGCCTTCACCCGGTTTCACTCTGAGTTGTTTCGGGTGTTGTTTATGGGAGTTTAGACCTACTTTAAAAGTGGTTTGAGACTTGTTTGGTTTAGCTAAGAGTATGAGGACTTAAAGGGTTGAATTATAGGCCATTTCGAAGCTTTAAGGCTAGCGGTTGCATGCGGGAACGACCGGACGCGAACGAAGATTGCAGAAATTCACCAAGGGCTGAAAGAAGGAGGATGCGGTCGCTTCATGTAGTACCATGCGACCGAATGGGTGCTTCGAACAGCTTGTCCCTATTTTGATTATTTGTTGTGTAATTCATATCCTACCCTTTCTAAACCTCTTCTAAACCCTTCCTAACACCCATACTTAGTTCTAATGTGTCCTAACATATTAGAGGAGTTAATTAAGGTTTGATTAGAGGCTAATTACTCCTAACATTCACTCATTGTACCTTGGAAGTTCCTATTGTGCCCTCATTACTTGGGAAGTATAAATAGACTAATCTCTTCTAGATTGCAGCCATTCTCTTCATTCTTCCCCTTCTTTCTTATACGTATAGAGTGAGAGAGTGTGGGAGACATGGAAGCTTGGAACCCTAGCTTCTTATTCCTCAAATCCATGGAGATCCGACCGTTAGATCGCCTCCAAACTTCAGATTCTCGACGCCCTCGACGAGTAGAACAACCTCACCGATCGGATTTAGATTCTCTTGAGTTTTCACTCAAGCTAGGTAAGCTACTACAATCCTCCTCTTATGGATTTTGTACTCATTGACCCTAAGGAAAACAAAGGGCTTGCTATTTGAGGTCAATGAGTACTCATGTATGATGTGTGTGATTTTATTTTGAATTTTGGATTTTTGGTGAGTGAACTTGCTAGAAGCATGAATAGGTTGATTTATATGTTTAATGAAGTATGTTATTAAGCTTTATTTTGTGAGTTTGGACTTGAAATTGATGGGTACATAATTCCCTAGAAACCTAGGGTTTGATATGATGATTATGTAGTAAATGGGTTCTTGATTATATGAATGATTTTGGGAGATTTTATGGAATGACATGAGTTGTTGGAATCACATATGTATATGTTTAAAGTTTGGGAAGTATACTTGATGAACCTCTATTTTTTATTGTAAGCACGAAAGATGAATTTTTACAATGGATTACATGTTTGAATGTTTCGTTTGACTTTTAAGAATAGAGTTGACTATCATGCATATAAGAGTATGATGCTATCTAATTCATGAATTTTTGGTTGTGAGCATGTATAATGAATTATCATTATGGATTACATGAATAAAATGTAATGTTTGACTTTATTGGGTAGAGTTGAATTCTATGCATATAAGAGTATGATGGTCAACACTAAGTCATGAATCGATGGTTATGAGCCTGCTAGATGAATCTATATCGTGATTATGAGTATACTAGATGAATTTACATCTTGTTTGAATAAATGGTTATTTTGAATGAAAGCATGCTTGATTAAATGCTAACTTGAGATACATGCTTGAAATGTGATGGTTGACTTTAAATGTTAAGTGTTGACCTATGAACCATGTTTTGGGGTTGTTGTTGGGAAGGTATGGATTGTTGGGTTGCACAATGTTGCTAACCTTAAGAACTTAGCCATGAATAATAGCTAATGAATAATAGGAGGGCTATGATGCAAATAGCTTCTATGCCTTCAAATTTGAAAAGAGTAGAAATGTAAGACCCCAAACCTTTGTGTATTTGGCTTTCTCATTTTGCTTGTCGTTTAACCGTGACCTCACTTACTAAACTTGAGGAAAGAACCTTGATTTGTGTAGGTAGGCTATCTAGAAGCCAATACCTTAATTTCATATGTTCCATAGACTTTAACTAGTTAAAGTTACAAGTCGTATACCGACGCTGTTCGTTACTTGACACGGTTGAGAGTTTTCTCGTGTAGTGTGAGAACCCAAATCCCTTTACATGTATAACAGCATTATAGCATGTTTATGGTATGTCTTAACATTCTAGATGTAATACCGCAAATTTTCTTTTATTAATTTTATCAAATATCAATATTTTTGTGGGCTTAACTTTCCAATTTGGAATTTGTATTTTATGGTGTGTGGGCTTGACCCATCAAATTGAGTGGGCTTGATCCTAGTACACTTAAATTCATTTTAGTGGGCTTGGTGTATATTATCTATAATATTTTGAGGTTGGGCTTGGCCCATCAAACTTATTATCTTTAACAAATAATAACTACTAATATTTGAACATATTTTTAATCTTAGCAAAATGATAGTTTAATAATAAAAAAAATAGAAGAAGGAAAAGGAAGGGGTTAGACGCAGGGAGAGACGGCTTGGACGGAAATCGAATCGACGGAAGATGAAACGCCGAAGAACGAATCAATCGACAAAGGATCCGGCGGTCTCTCTCTCGTGACATAAAAGAAGGTGAGAGATGAAGAGATTCAACCTTTTCCAAGCAAGAAACAAAGCGAGAGAGAGAGAGAGAGAGAGTCGGAGCTCGGAAAAGATTTCACCGACAAGACGAACAAGAGGAGGACGACGGAAGAGGAAGAAAGCTGTCGGTGGAGTGGCGAAGCTTAATCGAGGTAACGTTCCTTTCGAACGCGAACACTTTGCTCCGATTTCGTTTTTGTTCTTGTAGAAATTTTGAAATCTTTTGGAACTGGGTTGGTTAGAGAGAGGAATTATTCAATAACAAATAATTATTGGAAAACAAAGGAAAAGATGATGTATGCTGTATGGTGTTCAATGGCGGATTGTATGAGAAAACATTTTAAGATGGAAATGGGTTTTGAATTGATTTATTGAGTGAGAAAGTTGCTCAGTGGGTACTTGTTTGGGTGATAAATGGGTAACTAGTTTCCATAGAGATAATATGAACAATAGTTTTTAAATTTGAAACAGAAAGAAATTGGAATGGCCGGAGGAAATGAAATTGGGTGATCGCAAGTAGTCTCTGTAAGTGGGCTGTGAGTGAGTGTTGTATGCTTACTGATGAGAATGAAAGAAAGAAAAGAATAAGAGAAAGAAATGGATTACTGTAGGAGGAATAGAGAAATGTTAGGAAATGAATTGTTTAATAAGTTTAAAGTCAACTTTCCACAAAAGCATGAAATGGTTGTAAACTTGCAGAGACAAAAACTTGTCTAAATTACTCCATGTACTTCGTGTCTACTTTGTGTTATTTTGGAGAATTGCAGAAATTACCCATAAGTTTTAACAGTTAGAAATAGACCCTATACAATTAAATTAACTATATATTTTGGAAAATTTTTATTTATGTATTAGATTTTAAAGGCTACTAGAAGGCCCCTAAATTTAGAAATTGTTATTTATGTATTATTTTTAAAAGCTATTAGAAGGCCTCTAAATTTAGGTTTTTTATTTTGTATTGTTATGATTTAGATTTGGCTAAGCGCGGGTAGCGGTGCTCTGTATTCGAGCTAATTTTCGTCGCATCACTAAGGTAAGGGATTATACATCATTTAGGTTATTTTGAAAGCTAAATTCCAAAATGTTAGGCTTCCGCTATTTTTCCTTGGCATTACCTTTCTTTGAAAACGTGTGCCAACCTTGGGTTGGTTTTTGAATTTGAAATCTCGTCGCACCCGTTCTTTCGTTATTCTTAATTGTGATATTACCCTATGAATCTCATAATTGTTTGAATTCGATGTGTGACATTTTATTCGGTCATCACTAGTATTTGATTTTGTTGGATTTGAAATTATTATATTTTTGAAATACTCCGTTATGATCACTAAGAAAATTTGAATGACCATTTGGCCTGTTAAGGCGACATTACACCATAGGAACTATGGTGGGGTAATCCGGATATACCATTTTGATTTTGACCCTTTTGGGGTACTTTGATATTTGGGGTTCCTTGGAGCCACTTTTGTTTGGTCTAAAATGACCGCTTATGTGATCATAACATCTTCCTAATTATTTGATATTGATTCTGATTGATCCTTGTGAAATTGTTAATTATTCTTCATGTATTTAATCTTGTGGATATCTAAAAAATATTTCCTTTGACATATCCATAAATTCTTTATTTGATTGCAATATTTCGTTGACTTTTCTTCCCGGTCAACTCCTCCTTAGAAACCGGAGGGGTTGTATATGAACTTACTGGGCTTTTGTTCGCTCACCCTTTTTCCTAAATCTTTTTCTTTCAGGACATAAGTAAAGAACGGGAACATGAACAATTCGGTTCGGTCCAATTGAAGAATTTAGAATTTTGTTATTTTATGAATTCGTATTAGAATTGTTAATTGGATATTTTTGGGAGATTTATTTTAGACCTATGTTTTATTGTAAGTTAATTTTATTAAGGGAATTGTGTTAGAATATTTGATATTTAAGTGGAAGGTACAATTTTACGTTTGGGTTGTAGTATGATTTTTGAGGTTTTTGGTGACGTGACCATTATGTGGGCCCCCATAGTTGGGCCCAAATTTTGGGGCTGTTACACTAGAGACTTCGTCTCATTCATATCTTGCTTGCATTGTGTTGGTTAAGGTCATAAGAGAGTAATGGTCTTCCATGCGTTGCATGCCTTGTTGTTGATGTTTCGAGTGTTCATCGTATCATGATAGCACCTAAATAAGTCTCATGAGAGTCTTAGTACTTTGCATCTAAGGTTTATTATGTTCATCTTAGTTGTTGTGTGCTTGGTTGGAAGTTTAGAAGCTTCGTTGCTTCGTTTGTGTTTTGTGATTTTTCATCATTGCTTGTATTGCCTTCTTTTCATCTCGAGAGATGTTCGGTTAAGTTCTAGGCCTTGAATACAAGCCATAACCATGTCTAAACAAGCCTTATACATGTTGAACTTATCCTAGATTAAGTTGGGTTTGATTCGTGTTTGATTCGTTGGCCAATTGTCGAGTGGTTCCAGCCATGTTTTAACTTGATTCGGATGTGTTTCAGGTGTGTTTCCGACTTGTTTTGAGTTGGGTTACACCTTAGGATTGTTGCCCATGAGTTTAAGATCATTTAGGACAAGTTTAGATGAAGTTTAAGTGTTGAACCTCGCGGTCGCATTGGTTTTTGGCCATTGGCTCGCATGAGATGCTGAGAGCACCAACAAAAGTGCAGAATTCTGGAAGAGGACCCTTGCGGTCGCATGGGTCATATATGATGCGACCGCATCATTGCAGTTTCAGCCTTGGTGAGTTTTTGAGTGGTTTTTGGTTGTTGACCCTTGCACCCTTGCCCTTGGCCGTCCTTGGTGACTCAAAGCCCTCATTGTTGACTCTCCTAAGACCCTTTTAAGCCCTTAGATCATTCCTTATCAATGGCTTGCAAGCCATAGCCAATAGAAAGCCAAATAACCCCCTTCACATGGATTGGGGTTTTGTTGGAAGGTATAAAAGAGACTTTCAGCCCTTCCAGCCATTTTTGATCAACAAGAACCAAAGAATCAGAGCTTCATCCACCATTTTCGTCCATGGAGGTCACCCCAACTTGAGAGATCATTTCCCGGAGTTCCGGTGGTCCGATCGGCGATCCGAGACCGCCAAATCGAAGACCTTGATCTTATCTACATCAATCCTTGCTTTGATCATCCTTTCCTCCATTAATCTTAGGACTAAGGTACGTTGACAATTCCCTGAGATTTTCATGTTCAATAAAATGACATGACCCCTTCATTATAGTTGCTCTATTGATGATTATGAACATCTTTTGTGAAGACAAATCCTCCAATTCAACCTAAGAAATATGAGTAGGATTTTATGAATTCTTATTGAAGTTGTGATTTTGACTTTATGCAAAGCATGAATGTTGTTTATAATGAGCTTAGGAACAACTCTTGTGAAAGATTATGTTTCAATTCAAGGTTTAACAAAATCTCCGATTCTAGGGTTTGAAACTCGGGATTGTGTTTAAGGCTAGTTTAAGATCATGAACGGCCTAGTTATCGAGTTCTAAATGAAAGGAGAACTTAGGAAAGGGCAATGTGATGCATATAGTATCAATGCTCTATTTGGTTGAATTTTAGTAAAACTCACCGGAGTTATTGAACAATACCGACTCCACATTCAATCCCTACGACGTTTGTAGTGCGTTAGACTAATATATTAGCTTACGTGACTTTGGGATGGATTGAAGGGCATGTTTGATATGGGTGATTATAAGACTCAATCGAGTTCTTATGTGGTTTATGTGATTGTGTGAAGCAAATGCACAATTGAGAGTATGTTGTAGAATGATGTATCTACTTGACAAAGTTGAATTCGCTCTTGTCGAATTCCTACTTGATTCTTTAATGAGTAAAAACACCTACTTGTTGAATAATGAATTTGAGGACTATTCTATGAGAAGATTTGGATTGGGGCTTTCTTAGTACTCTATACATGGAGTCTACTTGTATAAGTCGCTAGGATGACCATGTTGTTATCTAAGACTCACCGGTATGATTTGACCTTACGGGTTATTACCGCTCTAGTGTTGCTTAAGTCTTTGACTACCATCGACTTTTGTGTTATTGAATGAGTTACTACTCTAGGAAGAGTTTAGTAAATGGCTTCATGATCCGAGACTAACGGAGTAGTCTTGGATAGTACTTAATGGACTGATGGTTAAGTTGTGACTCTGTTGAATTTCATAGGTGAATATGGAATACTGTGTATATTTTATATTATGACTAAATGCATGATTTCCTACCTTGTCAAGAATTGATTCTTCTATGTGTTTCTATGATATGACTTATGAGCATATTGAATGTATTTGCCTTCGTGCCTGATCTGTTCTACAGTTAATGAATTGTGGTGAACTTGGATTCTACTATTAAGCGGAATTATGAATCAAAATTGAACTAAGCTTGATTTCACAATAATCAACTTGGGCTTCCCTTATATAATTGACTTGGGACTTGAACTAAGATTCCTAAATGGAATGAGAACCTTGCTATGCCTCAAACGAGAACATAGAAAAGAGTCTTGGAACACATATAGTGTTCAAACTCTATTTGGTTGGAATTGTAGTAAAGACTCAACGGAGTCGAGTTAAGGAACAATTGAACCTTACGAGGATCGTGGTGAGATCCTATGATAATTATATTCCATTTGACTAGATTACTAACTTTTGGGACTTGAATCGAATAGAGTGAACAACTTGACACTTATGATTTAGAGACTCAAATGAGCTCCTATTATGGTTTTGTGATTATTGTAACAATGTGCATAATCGTATGAGTTTAGTAGATCATTATATCTACTTGAGAATTAGCAAGTAAACATCTACTTGTGCATTGCATATAAGTCCAACTGTCATTACTTGAGTTTTCATGATGATGGTGGGACGATGCATTGTCTTCACGAATTATGGGATTCGTGGTTGCAATGTATCGCCGTACCGGATTCGGGTTTCACACACACCTCCACTGCTAGCTACAGTGGGGAAGTAGCCCCCTTTGTCGTAACCAATTGAGCACATTGGCTAGTGCTATTTTCCTGAGTAGGGAGCTCACACCCGAGAAGAGAGCTCGGTACTTTGATACCTGAACACGGGTATCATTGGCACGATATGATTAACAGTTGTGATTGCAGGAGCAATATGACGACAGTGATTTAGTATCTTCTCTATCCCTTATGTGGCTTCCTATGGGCACTTATGTGACAACAAAGTGTTTGTTGAACATGAGATCTTATTGACCATGTTTGTATTGGCTAATGTTATATGAGAGATTTAATATGTATATATAGAGATATGCATACTTGTATATGAGATATATATATATATATATGAAAGACTTGATGTGTATATATATAGATATGCACACTTATGCATGATGATTGTATGGGAGATTTGATATGTATATGTAGAGATATACATACTGATATGGGTGTATATATATAAACATGCACCCTTACACGTGGTAATAGTGTGAATAGCTTGATTTGTATATATAATGATATGTATACTTGCGTATGATGTTTTGTGGGAACTACCTTCTAACTTGTTTAATCTGTGTTTGAACAGGGAATTACACCCTGGTTCATTTGGACGTTTAGTAAGTAAGAAGAAATGGATATCTTGAGGAGTATCGAAACGATACGACGCCTCTTCACGGGTTTTTCTGTCATATATAAAATGACACCCTGGTTATGTTTATGTTACATAATTATATGTTGCATATATATTGTAGTAGCGTACTGGGTCATTATGACTCATCTCATACTTGTTTTTTTTTTAGTTGCAGTAACTGATAGCTGCACTGAGGTCGAGTAGATCGTGACTGTAGCAGGGCGCAGCTGGTCGATAGATCGAGGTTAGATCGTGTGGTTCGTGTTTGTAGCAGTCGACTTTCCCGAGTAGCAGCTTGTGGAGTCTTGTTCCTTTTTAGCATTGTCATTGATTTCATGTACTTTGCTATTCTTGTGAGATCGACATTTTGTAAAGTTATTTAGACTTTACAGTCGGGTAGAATACTTGGGTATTTGTATTGGTTATTTCTTGGGCCGACGTGTTGTGTCGTGCCTTGTTTGTGGTTTTAGTATTTATTTCAGTTGTCTCTCGGGCACGCAGTAGCTTTGTGGAATTTCCTTATTCTAGTTTTAATAGTTGTTGGTTAACCCCGGTATGCTTTAGCCGTTGGGTAATTGTTATATCAGGTTGGTTCTTTGTTGAAACGCCGGCCTGGAGTGTCGATGGTTTAATTAGCGTCTGCAATGTTGCGGCACGCGAGTTTTGTTTTTCCTCCTTTGAGAGATTTTGTCTCTCTTGGTTTCATTGTCGTTGGTTTCGAGCTTCATAGCTTGGGACTTCTTTTCTTATATTGCTTCCGCTGGTTCGATTTTTGAAATACCGTATTTTAGTGCGGCTTTATGTTCATGTTTTGAGCGTGTTAGCTCGACTGGTTGACTAGCACTACTGTTTATCAAGTGCTTGTTGTTGATTCTTATGTTAAATTTATATCTGATCAGTACATTACATTAGTTTTATACTTCAGTGGCTAATCGGGCTGCGTATCGATTAGCGTGGCAACTGTGTATAGAACTTTGCCTTGTATAGTTCTTGTAGGACTTTTTCAGGAACAACGGAAGACCACTTCTCAGCTTCACCGGAAGACCTGCTCAAAGCTTAAGATCGGTAGACCTCGTGTCCAACTGATCTGCTTCTACGTGTCCCCTCCAGCAGAAAGCTAGCTGGATTAATTCAAACTTATTTCCATATATTATTTGAATTAATCCAAGTCATTCCCTGACATGTCAAGCCGCCGAAAGCAACTTTCCGAAAAGCAGGAAGACCTTTTCGCCTGAGCGATTAAAAGCAAAGAAGCAGTGTCCCCTACTTTGCTTCATCTCTCGATCGACACCAAATCGCCCACCTTTTTGAAGATCTCGAAATGATTATACGCTCTAGATATACGTGAAGACGAAATTCCTTGATCGACCCCCATGCATTTAATGCATTTATGAATAGAGTTTGTTGAAGTCTTCGTCCTCTCCAACGGATCCTTTTGAAATGCACTGCTTTAAATACGCCATTGAAGACTGGAACAATAGACAAGCATGCATGAATCAATCGAACACTTAAAGAATTGCTCTGAATCTACTCAACTCCAAGTCTTTCAGCTCAGTGCATTCAATAGATCCTCAACAGATCTAGAAGTCCTCGTCAACAACAAGAAGCTGCTCTACAACAATTATTGCTTTATTCTTCTTGTTGTTAACTTCCATTAACTATACTTCTGCACGAATTAAATATCTTGTATTTACAGATATTTAATTCCCTAGACCCAAACACAAGTCAATATTTTGTACACGATCCATTAGGGATATTCTTTGTAATTGATCTAAGTGGAAAACATAGTGCACAATTTAAATCCAAGGTTGACTGCCTTGGTGGTGGACGTAGCACTCATTATAGTGTGAACCATCCCAAAATACTTGTGTTATTTCCTACTGTCTGTCTAATTATTGAACTGCTTAGTTTCATTGATTATATTATCCATTTCAGCAGAACTTAAGTAATCTGTAAAAGGTCTACCGGTAGTCCTTATCGGCAGACCTGGAACAATTCTCTTGAAGGTCTTCCGCTACTTGATTCTTTTCATAGATTGCAAGTAACTTTCAAGGAACTTACTTTAAAAGTTTTAAAGTGTTAATAAGCTATTCAACCCCCCTTCTAGCTTATTATTGTGCTCATTGGGACCCACACTTGTCCTCTTCTTAAGTTAGTTCCAGCGGCACGACCTTGGGATTTCGTGTTGGAATCCGGGTCGGGTCGTTACAAGAAATGACTCAACGGAGTCGATTATTGGACTAATATGAATATAGTAAATCACATATTAAGATCCTACGGAATTTGGGGTAGTTTTAATGGAGGTTAAACCTCCGAGCGTTTTCAAGTGTATGAAGAACACTTGGGTATTAGAGACTTGATATTATCACTCTAAGATGTTTATGTGTTAGTTAGCATAGAAATGCATAACTATGTGATTTATAAGTAAATATCTACTTGAATAGATTAGTACGGTGTGTTGTACTTTTCCTTTATTGAGCATGCGAGTATATATTACATGTGCTTGAGTTTGAGTCCAGCTGGAAGTTTTTGGTTTGAGTTTTTGGCGGGACGATGCATTGTCTTCACGAATTGTGGGATTCGTGATCGCAATGGATCGTCGCGCCGGGTTTGCACACACCCCTCCATCGATGGCCACGGTGGGGATGTAGCTGATCATACGATCCACAGCGCCTCGATACTCCGTGAGCTGTAATGGAATAAGCTGGCTACGATATTTCATCTTTAGGCCCTTCACAAACCGCTGGGTCTTCCTAGCCTCATCTGGTACTAAGTAACCACAGTAACGAGCCAACTCTGTAAACTTCGCTGAATACTGAGCCACAGTCATATTTCCTTGTTCTAACGCTAGGAATTCCATTTCTCTTCGTTTCCGAACTACTGCTGGAATAAACTGTACTATAAACTCCATGACAAAGTTCTCCCACACTCGAGGCACTCCATGTTGTCTCCAGTGATCTCGTCACTCAAGCCACCAATGCTCGGCCACGTTATCCAATCTAAACACCGCTAAGGTCACCATCTCTTCTTATGTACAACCCAAAACTGCAAAGGTCTTCTCCATGCTTTCTAGCCAATGCTCCACCTTAGTAGCATCTGGCTCTCCATCAAAACTTTCCGGTTTCAACTTCAAAAATTTCTCAAGAACCGTGAAATTGCTTTCCAGTCCAATCATCGGTTGAGGAGTCACACGCGGCTCACTAACGTTCTCTTCTCTCTCATCGCCACGAGTTGTACTCGAACGAGGTCTACTAGAACTAGCTCCACGCCAAGTTCCTGACATAATACGCCTACAATAAACACTCAGCGTTAATAACTCAACAATAAACCCAACCCAAACTAGGCCAAGGAACGTATCCTGGTGAAATAGCTAACCTATAGCTCTGATACCAAGTGTAACGACCCGACCCGGACTCCAATGCGAAATCCCAAGGTCGTGTCGTCAAGACAAACTAAAAGACGGACAAGCACCTGCTAAGCATAATGGTGCAAGTCAACAGTTGAGCCAACAAGCTCTAAACAGAAATGTAAAGCCATAACGGCAATACGAAATAACAAAAACTAAAACCTGCGGAAGCAAATCATTAGATGGAACCCAAGCCTTCAATTCCAAATCGTGATATACAAGGCTGAAAGACGACTATCTTTCCACAATTCTACGACTCACGTGATGCAACACTGGGCACGGGCAACAAACCATCGGCAAACCTAAGGCCGGCGAAGCAACAAAATACCAACCTGATAAACAATCACTCAACGGCTATAACATGCCGAAGGGACAAATCAACTAAAAGAATGAGAGATTAACTACTAGACAACTCAACCAAAATCTTACAACTAAAGTTGACGGAGATAGAAACAACATTAACACAATACTAGAATACGCGAGCTAAAACCTTGCTCGGGAAGACGACAGAATAACGCCTGAATAAATACAACAGCTCAACCAAACAAGTCGGCTCCCAAAATAATACGATAATAAAATACTAACATAAACTACCCAATTAAAGTTTAAATAACTTTACATCCGTGTCTCACAAGATAAGTAAATACAATGCTAATAATAACTCCAAGCTATTGCCCGGAAGACCACCTGCTATCAAATACGCACCCACAGCTGCAACACGCACTAACGAGCTCACTGCACAACTAAGGAAAACAAACACACGAAATGAGTCATAATGACCCAGTAAGCTACTAAATGCAACTGAATGGCATAGCATGGCATGGCATGGCATAATGCACCAGTATAAATATAATCGTGGCATCATAATAATAATATACCAACAATAATCATGTACAACTAGAATACGGGCCCAGCCCTTAATAATTAAACCATGGGTTCAACCCTCAAATGATCACAACATGGGTCCAACCCTCAATGATCACAATTTGCACATAGCATGTTGTTCACATAAGTGCGAGTATTAAACCATACAATAGGATATGTTATGGGCCCGGGCGCTACGTAGCTCTTGCAACAAAAACATTGTTAACCTAATATCGTGACTACGATGCTCGTGTCTTCGCATCGATATACCGAACTCTACCGGCTAATAGCAGCCTGTGACGCACGTATTGATACGGCAAAGGTGCTACTTCCCTATTGTGGCCAACAATGGAGGGGTGTGTGAGGTCCCAGGTACGGCGATCCATAGCGAATAAGAATCTTACGATTCGTATAGGCGATGTACCATCCCACCCTGACATAAAAATCATACCAAATAATGCCAGCTGGACTCAATGCAATGCACAAGTAGATATTTACTCGTGAAGACCAAATAAGGATCGAATTCAACAAGAGCGAACCCGTCTGACCAAATGCTCAAGTAGGTATTTACTCAACATAAACAAATAAGGAATGAATTCGACAAGAGCGAACTCGTCCGACCAAGTAGGTTATTATTCTCTACCATAAATCAAGTCAAGGCAAGTACATTACTCATAGCCAAATAATCTTAAAAGATCTCAAGTTACCAATTAAATCAAGAATAGCATATAAGCCCACCAAGAATCATATTATGAGGTCTATAATGGAACTCTACTTGAAATCAAACCAAAGACTACCCCGTAGTCATAACCCGCAAGTACGTTCATGTGCAAGCGACCAAATTCCCCAAAAGTGAGAACTCACTCAATAATTATTTTCAACCATACTCAAGACCATAGGTTGGTCTCTAATGTACCGTGCTCTCCCGAGCACGCTCTAAATAAATCCCCCAATAAATCTCTATAACGTAGGTGTCTCAATTGGACACAAATCGAGATGCTCGGGTGCTCACCATCATAACCAACCAAAACCCAAACATCGTAGGAATTCAACCCAACGTTCATTAACATATTATTGAACTTGTAACGATTCCGTTGAGTCTTATAACTACATTTCATTATTTACACATTTCATAAATCCCCAAATTAACACTCCATTCAAATTTATAACAAATTCCCAAAATCATTCGGGCTTGATTCCCAAGCCTTAAAATCCTTAAAATTTAACATAGTCTTATACCCATTTTATAAATCATATAATCTCAACTAAATGACCCTACTCATGATATTTAGTAAGCTCACACATCCAAAGCCCCAAACATGGGCATACTTCCACCATAACCCCAAATAACCTGTTGACATGATTTCTAGCATGCTCACAATCCTAGAAACACAAGATGAAGAGTAACAATATACTTTAACAATCATAGAAGTCATCCTACATATGCTCCTAACAAGTTCACATGCTCAAATCACAAGTTAAAGGCACACAAAGCAAGTATGTGTACTCATTGACCTCAAATAGGATAGAGTTTGTTTTCCTTAGGATCAATGAGTACAAAATCAAAGAGAGAAGAAGTAACTTACTGTCAAACTCCAAACAAGAAAGAAAAACGGGAAAGCAATCGGTTGGAAGTAATCTACTCGCCGAGCTCTTCGATTCTACTGTTAGGGCTTGAGCAATGAAGAAGAGGAACCATGGATGACCAAGATGAACCTTCAAGAACTCAAAGGGGAGCCATGGGAGAAGCTCTCCACGTTTTTGGAGAAGGAATGCAGTAAATGGGGGTCAAAATGGTTGTTGTGGCTTATATTGGAGCCATCAATTGAGTGGGACAAGTGTCCAAACCATGTGGTAAGTTACAATCAGATTTTTGTGGCTAAATCACTCCAAATACACCCACTTAAAAACACTTAAAAACTAATTAATCAAGTTAGGTTAGGCTTAGGACTAATAAGGAAGGTTTAGGAAGGTTTTAGAATAGGTTTGGGTATGATTAGAATAGTCAATTTTCGTCACAAAGCAAAACACCCCGAAACAGAATCTGGCACCATACGGCCGCATGGCCCAAGGACCATGCGAGCGCATCCTCTCCAGCACTCTAATGCCAAGAATCCTGCTTACCTTGCCGGGGCAAGGTCCAAACCCCTTGCGGCCGCATGCCCTCGAGTGCTCAAAAGGTCTAGAATTCAACCTAAAATGACCCCAAACACTCAACCAACGTAATCAAGGTTCAAAACTCATTAAACGTAGGTCTAGAACTCCCAAAGAACACTCATAAACAACCCCCGAAACAACTCGGAGCGAAATCGGGACAAGGTGCAACAACGTGCAACCGAAACGACGAATGAACTAACAATCGAACGATAAATGAAAGGAGACTTAAAGCAAATATAAAGTCTAATGAATAGGCTCAAATTCTTCTAAGAAGTTAAACAACAACTAGGAGAATAAGGACTCCAAAGAAGAGATGATTACGCGACTCAACCTCGAACTACGTGATAGAGGCGAATGATATCTCCAAAGCTTCCAAATTATCAATAGACTTAAGGAACACATCCAACTTGAATTCTAATACATCTAAACATATTAATCTATCATCATATAAAGTTCTAGGACCAAACTGAGGTCACGAACATAATACGCAAGTAAACTCTCAATCGCGTCGCATTCCGACTATCGTCGAGTTACGACTTGGGACTTTAGCAAGTCAACAACTATATGGAATCTCTTAATAGTGTTTTGGTTTTAATGTGGTCTCTCATACACATCTAGACTCTCTCACAAACCAAGCATGCAGTCAACAAAGGAAGAAGTACGAGTAGTGCACGTGAATCACGCTAACGAAGGTTCGGGTTGTTACCTGATCAGCCATTAAACCCTCCATTGCAGTAAATTTCTTCTCTCTCTTCCCAAGCTCTTTTGTGTGAATGGAGAGGGGAGATTAGTGTGTGTTTCCTCCATAACTTGAGCTCCCAAACTCCGACTGCCAATCCGATACCACCAAATTGAAGTTATCGACGAGGAGCACGATTCTATCCGATTAGATTTTGTTCATTTCATATTTTTCCTTTGTGTAAGGTAAGCTATTGATTCCCCTTAGGATGTATGCTAGAAATGCCATGTTATCCCCTTTTTTCTTATGATTCTCATGCTCCTACCATGTCTATACCTTGTTTGATGATGATTTGAGTTTATAAGATTTTTGAATGATGAGTTCATCTTGTTGTTTTGGTCTTAAGCCTAGAATTAAAAGTGTTCTATGCCTCATTTGGAATAACTATTGTTTTTGGACCATTGACTTTTGACAACCTTTAGAGATTATGATTCTAGGGTTCCATAAGCTATGAATTGTTCATCTTGTTGTTTTGGTCCTAAACCTAGAGTAAAATATGTTCTATGCTTCATTTGGAATAATTATTGTTCTTGGACCATTGACTTTTGACAACCTTTAGAGATTATGATGCTAGGGTTCCATAAACTATGATTTGTTCATCTTGTTGTTTTGGTCCTAAGCCTAGAGTAAAATGTGCTATATGCTTCATTTGGAATAACTATTGTTCTTGAACCATTGACTTTTGACAACCTTTAGAGATTATGATTATAAGGTTCCATAAACTATGAATTGTTCATCTTGTTGTTTTGGTCCTAAGCCTAGAGTAAAATGTTTTCTATACTTCATTTGGAATAACTATTGTTCTTGGATCATTGACTTTTGACAACCTTTAGAGATTATGATTATAAGGTTCCATAAACTATGAATTGTTCATCTTGTTGTTTTGGTCCTAAGCCTAGAGTAAGTTGTATTCTATGCTTCATTTGGACTAACTATTGTTCTTGGACTATTGACTTTTAATAACTTCTAGAAATTATGATTCTAAGGTCCCATAAGTTATGAATTGATGATAATTCTTGGCTATGGTTATTATTTGGATTAATAGTCTAGTCTATCCTATACGAGAACTTAGAAAAGTGTTTAGAATGCATTAATTAGCGTTTAAACTCTATTGGTTGAATTTATAAAGATGACTCAACAGAGTCTATTTTAGTGAGCCATTGAACAATATCGGCTCAATGATCAATCCCTCACGTTTCACGTTCTAAATGAATTTCTTGAATTGGATTGATTACTAAGAATATTAATTTTAGACTCTTGATGCTTGATTTAGATGTCATATAATAGAATGCCTATTTGATATGTTGAGTTCGCTCTTGTCAAACTCAATCCTACTTGACGATTGATGAGAATAATTACTTGTCATGAACGAGATCGCTCTTGTCGACCTCGTTCTCTACTTGAGAATTTGTTAAGTAACCACTACTTGGAATTTGCATGAGTCCAATTGGCATACCTGTCCTTGTACACACACGCCTCCACTTGTTAAGTAACCACTACTTGGGAAGTTTGCAGCCCCTTTGTTGTAGTCCAATTGGCCATTAGAGTGCATTGGTTTGTCTATCCTGTGGCCACTATCTCCTCGGGAAGTAGCCCCTTTGATTGTACTCACAAACATCGAGTGCACCTCACATTCCGGTTTGTCTTGTATCTACGTAGCGGCACTGGCTTTCCATATATTCTTATCATATGTGATTTAATTACGAGCACCTATGTGAAACAATGTGCATCTTGGATATATGATATATATATATATATGCTTATGTGATGATATCTTGTCTTGTATGTTGTATATTGTCATGACATGCATGATTGATAGCTTCCAAGTCTTTATGACTTACCTATTCCCCTTTACTGCTTTAGATCCTAGCAAAGCAGGTCCTTCTCGCTGAGGCTTGAAGTGTTTGTGATTCCCTTATTTCTCTTTTGGTCTGACGTTGCAGTTGAAGAGGTGGTTTAGATGTCATCTTCCTTTCTTTTGTAATTTGCAAGGACGACGTGTTTTAAAGCAAGTCATTTAGACTATGCTTGGGAATGTGTTTAGAACTTGTACTTGTTTCCTTTATTTAACTACTTGTAGTGTTATCACTTGTAGTACTTGTAATCATTTTGATGCCGACAATGTGTAAGCCGAGCTTTGGTTATCATATTGATTAGTTCACTACGTATAAGTCTTTCGTTGAGCATCCTATTAGCTCTTATTTAATTCTTGTCCATTAACTGCTAGCTTGGGTTCCGGCATGTAATGTCACCGATGACTTGGTTTAAATTGTTTAACTGTTATATCAGGAATGTTTTTAAAATTCCGGCCTTTTGGTGCCGAGGCGTGTTACGTCTCCAATGTTGCGTCACGTCGTTTTCTTAAATTGAGTCCTTGCATGTTTATGTATTTACTTGTTTCCCCCTATTTGGGTGGTCCGACCCTCGGTTCCACCTCGGACCCGGGTCGGGTCGCCACAGTTGGTATCAGAGCGTTATTGGTTAGCTATCGGCCAGGATAGGTTCCATGGCCTAGTTGGGTTAGTTCTTGTGTGAATCATGACGTTGAGTGTTCTGTTTCATGCCTTATTGGCAGATTCTTTGTGAATGAATAGGACTTAGCGTTCTAAGTTCATTGTAATCTAGATTTTCGTGAGTACAGTGTTCGTGTCAAGGAATATTACCTTTCTCCCATTTTACTTTCAAGGCGTAGTTATACCAAGAGTAGGTGTTACGCTACTATAGATCCATTGTTTCCTTGCTTCGTTTCTTGAAATCATAGAAATCAGTTTATCGGTCCCAAGAGTGATCGTCGTGGAATTCACTACAGCCAAGATTCGTTGTACGTGTTTTGAGAGCGGAATGGCTTAGTATCCCGTAGTACTTATTAATATTTCATAATTGCTATATAAATACTTGTACCCATTGTAGTTCTCGATCATGTGCTCAAGTCTTGCTTGCTTGGAGGAAACTTGAGTACTTGCTTCCTGATATTAATTTTAGTTAAGGAGATTATCCCAAATAATGAAAGATTTTCATTCATGGTCTGTTAAAATTTGTGATAAGCCAAGAGTTAATCACGTGCCACATGCTCGAAATTGTTTTCAACCTATACGTGTTTTCATGTGAAAGGATTAGTAGTGTGTATGTGGTTAAACATATTCTACCTACTGATTTTGAAATTTTGTTCTTGCCTTATTGTTAACCTAATATATTAGGAAAGTATTAGCTTTGGGTATTGTGTTGTGCCTACCATTGACTAGCTTGATTGTCGACCGTATACGGGTTGACTTATAATGATTAAGAATATACTAGTAAGTAATCTCATGCTATACGTTAATGTCCGTGATTTTGTTCATGCTTAACATCGTGATGTTCCCATGCCTACCATTGATAAGTGGTTAAAAGTGTGATTAATAACATACGTGAATTTTCTTGAACTTGGATATCGAAAACTACTTAGTAGATTCCTTGAAATGAGCTAAATAATATTAGACCACCTTACCTTGCATGAATGTGTATATGTATGATAATAACACGATTATTCCATACTTGTTATACTTGCATAGTAGAGTTAAAATACTATGTTACATGGCATTTGTACCCTATATATATGCATACATACTTATTTGAGACCGAATTGGAAGATGCTTGTATTTGAATCACAAACACCCTGTATCCTATACGACGAAAGTTTTTGAAGTCATTTCAGAGGATCTCTGACTTGGTTATCAAGAGGTCTTCGTCGGGGTACTAGAATGGTATAAGTTAGGATTGAAATTGACTGAACCCATTACCAAAATGGAATAGAACAAGTAAATGGTGCATTGTTATACTTGTACAAATATGTGCATTTTGTATATGAAATTCTTATAAGTGTAATTATGATATATCCATAATAAGATAGTTACATCTGATATGCCCGGTATACCGGAGTTTGTGTTTATTAGTGATCATGCCATTAATAATATACATGTTATTTCTACTTTGTGGGCTAGAAATTTTTTAACGCAAGGTTGTACTTGTTATCTCACTTGTGTACTTGAGACTAGCATACCTACTTCTATATTATAAGAAGTTCTAGTTTTTCATGAAGTTCTGGTAATTAATGAATTTTCGGATGTTTTTCGACTGAGTATGCCTTACCTCCCGACCGAGAGTTAGAGTTTTGCATTGAGATATTACCAGGAAACTTCGCCTATTTCTAGAGCACCTTATAGAATGGCTCCAGCTGAGTTGAGAGAGTTGCAAGAACTTCTTGATAGGGAGTTTATTAGACCGAGTGTATCTCCGTGGGATGCACCAGTGTTATTTGTAAATAAGAAATATGATACTTTGGGATTATGCATTGTGCGCGCCTTGAGTTAAACCAAGTGATTATAAAGAATAATTATCCTTACCGCATATTGATGATCTCTTTGATCAACTTCATGGACCAGTTGTATATTTCAAGCTTGACATGCGTAGTGGTTACCATCAGTTATGATTTCAATAGGAAGATATTCCGAAGACAACTTTTCCTTCATGACATGTCCTTTATGAGTTTGTTGTGATGCCGTTTGAGTTGGCAAACGCGCCTACAGTTTTCATGGATTTAAATAATCGAGTATCCCATAATTATTTGGATTGCCTTGTCGTAGTTTTGAATGAGGATATTCTTGTGTACTCAAAGTCATGAGAAGAACATGCGGATCGTTTGAGAGTGGTTCTTTCTGTTTTGCGTGAGAAGCAACTTTTTGCTAAATTTAGCAAGTATGCATTTTTACTCGAAAATGTCTATTTTCTTGGGCACGTAGTTTCTAGTACTGGTATTTACTTGGATCCATCGAGATTGGAAGCGGTTGCTAAGTGGAAGACTCCTAATTTGTTTATCGAAGTCCGTAGATTCATTGAAGGATTTTTAAAGATTTCTACTTCTTTGACTAATTTAAATAGAAGAAGTCTACTTTTATTTGGAGTGGAAAATGTGAAAACAGTTTTCAAGAATTGAATATCTTAGCATTGCCTAATGATTGTGAGAATAAGACTCCTGCGTTTTCTTTGAACAATGATAGTATCTTGACTGAGGCAGAATTTGCATTCCTTCTATCGATGGAGTATTACGACTAGTTCTTGTTATGGATGAATTGACTAAATCGTCACTTTTCATACCTATTGCGATAACCTATAGTTTGAGCCAGTTAGCATTTAATCGGATAAAGATCCCAAATTTACTTCGAGATTCTGACATTTATTACATGAGGCTATGTGTACGAGACTTAATTTCATTGTTGCCTTTCATCCTCAGTCACATGGTCAATCCAAGGGATTGATATTGATATTAGATGACATGTTACGTGCTTGTACCATTGACTTCAAGGGAACTTGAGATTCACATTTACCATTGGAAGAGTTTAATTATAATAGCAGTTATCAATCCGGTATTGTGACTTAGTGTTCTTGAAAGTATCTCCATGCAGGGTTAAGAATAATGCTAGTAGTGCACGGCAGACTACCCAGAACAGTAATCAGGGCAACAATTCAGGTAACATAAGGGGATATCAAGGGAACCGTGATAGGAAAGGAGGAGGCCAGAGTAGGCCAATCACGGGAAACAAGGTAATAATACTTCATCTAAGGGGCAACAAGGGCAGTAGTGGGGAGTATGACTTGCAGTTATTGTCAGAAGCTAGGTCACACAGTTGATTGGTGTTGGGCAAAGCTTGGAAAGTGTACAATTTGTGGAGATGGTACTCATTTTAGGAAGGAGTGCCCGAAAGCTGGGGCGACTCAACCGGGAAATGTGGCTCAGGCTGGAGCCAAGAGAAGTGTAGATGGGAAACCCAAGGTTCAAGGCCGGGTGTTTGCGCTTGATCAGCGCGAGGTTCAGGGGTCTACGGCAGTGATTGGAGGTACTCTTTCTATATTCGATCATAAGGCTCGAGTTCTCATAGATCCAGGGTCTTCGCATTCATATGTTGCTTCGCACTTTATTGAGAATCTTTGCGTATTGCCTCAACCTTTGCCATATTTGCTTGAAGTGTCTACCCCGCTCGGGGAATATATGCTCGCGTCTGAAGTGTTTAAGTCTTGTGATGTTTTGGTGGGTGACCACACTTTGCATCTTGATTTGGTAGTTCTTCCTATACGTGATTTTGATGTGATTCTTGGCATGGGTGGTTATGTGCTTATCATGCTATAGTTATTTGCCATAGAAAGAGTTACCTTTTATATCAAGGTGTGCTGAGTTTACTTTTGTGGGTGATCATGCTTCGAGTGACGTACACTTTATTTCTGCATTAAGGGCTAGAAAATTATTATCTCAAGGGTGTACGGGTTATCTTGCATGCGTAGTTGATAAGAGGAAGTCTTCGCCTAACTTAGAAGAGGTCCCGGTAGTGTGTGAATTTCCCGACGTGTTTTCTACCGATCATGCTATGCCACCCGATAGAGAACTAGAATTCTGTATTGAGCTTATTCCGGGGACTTCACCGATTTCTAAGGCACCGTATAGGATGGCACCAGCGAGCTTAGGGAGTTGAAAACTCGGTTGCAAGAACTCCTAGAGATTGGTTTTGTTAAACCAAGTGTGTCGCCTTGGGGCGCACCGGTCTTATTTGTGAGGAAGAAAGATGGGAGTTTGCGGTTGTGTATAGACTACCGAGAATTGAATAAGGTGACTATTAAGAATAAGTATCCTCTACCCCACATCGATGACCTTTTTGACCAGTTGCAAGGGTCCATTGTCTACTCTAAGCTTGATTTGAGATGGGGTTACTACCAGTTGAAGGTTAGAGAGGAAGACATTAGAAGGCGGCTTTCGCACTAGGTATGGGCATTTTGAGTTTGTGGTGATGCCGTTTGGGTTGGCGAATGCTTGTGTGTTTATGGATTTGATGAACCGTGTTTTTCACAGTTATCTTGATTGCTTTGTTGTAGTCTTTATTGATGATATTTTAGTATATTCGAAATCTCGGGAGGAGCATGAGAAACACTTGAGAGTTGTGTTGTCTATTCTTCGGGAGAAGCAGCTTTACGCAAAGTTTAGCAAATGTGCCTTTTGGCTTGAGGAAGTATCTTTCTTGGGGCACATAGTTTCGGCAGGGATAGCCGGATTGATCCGTCTAAGATTGAAGCGGTGGCAATTGGAAGAGGCCTAGTTCGGTTACCGAGGTTCGGAGTTTCTTGGGGTTAGCGGGTTATTACCGAAGGTTTATTGAGGGTTTCTCTAGGATTGTGACTCCTATGACGAGATTGACACAGAAGAATGTACCGTTTGTGTGGAACGAGAAATGTGAGTCTAGTTTCCAAGAGCTTAAGAGTCGGTTGACATCGGCACCTATTTTGGCTTTGCCTAGTGGAGGAGACAATTTCGTGATCTATAGTGATGCCTCTAAGGAAGGTTTGGGTTGTGTTTTGATGCAGAATGGGAGGGTGATCGCCTATGCATCGAGGAAGTTATCTATTCATGAGCAGAATTACCCGACACACGATATGGAGTTGGCTGCGATTATTTTCGCGTTGCATAAGTGGAAACACTACTTGTATGGGTCTAAGTTTGAGATCTTCACCGACCATAAGAGCTTGAAATACTTGTTTTCTCAAAAGGAGTTGAATATGAGGCAGCGTAGATGGATGGAAAAGTTAAAGGACCATGATTGTACTATCTTGTATCATCCGGGGAAGGCAAATGTTGTAGCGGATGCCTTGAGTAGAAAAGTTCATATGTCGTGTATGATGGTGAAGGAATGGAAAATGTTAGAGGATTTGCGGGATTGGAGTCCTAGTGTTGTTGATAGAGGGGTGATTTTTGCAAATATTCGTGCTACGCCTGTTTTATTTGGGAAAATTAGAGAAGCGCAAGGGAATGATCCGGAGTTGAGGAAAGTTATTGATGGGTTGGCTGAGAATGTATCGCCAGACTTTGTGGTTAATACCGAGGGTACCTTGACTTTTCGAGGTAGGATTTGTGTTCCTTGTAATGCGGAATTGAAGAGGTTGGTTCTTGATGAAGCTCATAAGACGAAGTATACCATTCACCCGGGGAGCACGAAGATGTACTTGGATTTGAAAAGACAGTTTTGGTGGAGAGGTATGAAGAGGGAAATCGCGGAGTATGTGTCAAAGTGTTTGACTTGTCAGCAGGTTAAGGCTGAGCATCAGAGACCTGCGGGATTTCTACAACCATTGGAGATTCCTGAGTGGAAATGGGAGTTCATTACCATGGACTTCGTGACAGGGTTACCGCGCACGCGGAGAGGTTTTAATGCAGTTTGGGTTATAGTCGACAGGTTGACTAAGTCTGCACACTTCATTCCTATAGCTATCACGTATTCATTGACTCAGTTAGCAGCTTTGTATGTCCAGGAGATTGTGAGACTTCATGGCGTGCCAGTTAGTATTGTGTCCGATAGAGATCCGAGGTTCACGTCAAGATTTTGGAAGTCATTGCAGGAGGCTTTGGGGACTAGATTGGACTTCAGTACAGCTTTTCATCCGCAAACAGATGGTCAGTCCGAGCGTTTGATTCAGATTTTGGAGGATATGCTGCGAGCTTGTGCCGTGGATTTCAAGGGAAGCTGGGATTCTCACTTACCTTTAGCCGAGTTTGCGTATAATAACAGCTACCAGTCGAGTATCAAGATGGCGCCATATGAAGCTTTGTATGGGCGTAAGTGTAGATCGCCAATTTGTTGGGATGAAGTTGGAGAGGCGAAACTTTGGGGTTCCGAGTTAGTGCAACAGTCGGTTGAGAGCGTGAAATTGATTAGAGATCGTTTGCGCACCGCTCAAAGTCGACAAAAGAGTTATGCGGACAATCGAAGACGGGATCTTGAGTTCAAAGTGGGTGATTACGTGTTCTTGAAGGTAACACCGAGGAGAGGTACTAAGAGGTTTGGCAAGAAAGGGAAGCTTACACCGAGATACATTGGTCCATTTGAGGTTCTTGAGAGAGTTGGGACCTTAGCGTATCGTATAGCATTGCCACCTTCACTTTCGGAGACTCATAACGTATTCCATGTTTCCATGTTGCGAAAGTATTTGAAGGACGAGTCTCATGTACTCGAGTATGAGGAGATCACGTTTGAGCCGGATATGTCATACGTTGAAAAGCCCGTGAAGATATTGGATACCAAGGAGCAAGTTCTACGAACCAAGAGAATTCCCTTAGTCAAAGTTCTTTGGAGGAATCATAACATTGAAGAAGCGACTTGGGAGACGGGCGAGATGCGCGAGAAGCATCCACATTTATTCGACGAACTTGGTAAGAATTTAGGGACTAAATTCCTAAAGGATGGGAGAGTGTAACGCCCCATAATCTTGCATGTGCATTGTATGCTTGTCTTCTTACTTTCTTGGTTGATTGTGAGCATGATTACTTGTTATAAAAATGTTTTAGAATCATTCATAGATCATTTTAGAAGTTCATAACATGTTTAGAATCATATAAACTTGTTTGTAGAATCGCCGGTTTGATCGCGTTGAATTTGGCCTCCAGCGATTCCTCGCGTTGCTCGTATTTGCTTCTATTTCGACGCACGAAGTGTTCGTTTGAGTTCTTAGCTTTATATTCAAGTCTTATTCATGTTGAAACAAACCTATTTCATGCCCAAGACATCCTAGTTTGATTGGCGCTTGATTTGAGTTTAATCCGTTGTTCATTAAATCGCCAGTGGTTCGCGCCTTGTCCTAGCTTGTTCCGGAGTTGTTCGGTGTGTTTCCGACTCATTTTGAGTAGGGTTAGACCTTAGAATGGTTGCCCAAAAGTTTGGGACCATTTAGACCAAGTTTAGATCAAGTTTTAGAGGTTCTGAGCCGAGGCCGTGATGGAGCCGGTGAGGCGCCCGCCTCAAATGCCGAGAGTAATTTCGATTGGTCTGAACTTGGGGGAAGCCCCAGATGTTGAGGCGGCCGCATGGCCCTTGGTGAGGCGCCCGCCTCACCTGGTTTGCTGCTACGGGCTGATTTTCCCCTGTTTCGGAATTTGACGATTTGTTCACTTCCAACCCCTACTTAAACCTATCCTAAACCTCCCTAACCCTTCCTACTTAAGTCCTAACATCCCTAACTAGATTTTTAAGTTGGATTAAGGGTCCATTAGTTGGTCATTAAGCCCCAAATCGATTGGAAAAGGGACCACAAGTGATTGACACTTGTCCCACTCACCCACTTGACCTTTTTAAAGCCACAATCACCTCTTTACCCCTCATTTCTCGATAGCTCTCTCAAAAACGAATTTCACTTTCTCTAGCTCATCCATGGCTTCTTGGAGCTAAACCCTTCATCTTCAATCATCCATCCATCATTTGGCCAAGACTCTTTCATTAAAGTTATAGAGCTCATCAAGGGGAGCATTTCCATCCGAATAGTTTCTTCTATTTCTTTCTTTGGTGTGTAACAAGTAAGTTACTCTTTCTTCATCTTCTTCTTAGTTCTCATTGACCCTAAGGAAACAAAGCCTATGGTGGTTGAGGTCAATGAGGACACATGTTATGCTTCCTATGCTATCTTCATGTATGTTGGGATTTTGAAAATGATAGAGAGCATGTATAGAAATGTTTGCCTATGAAAGTATATAAAACTCTTTGTATCTTGATTATGTAGGGACTTTTGAACATGTTAGAAACATGTATGGTAATTGTTGATGATAATGTTGTTAAGTGATAATGGCCTAAATTGAGCTTACATGAGATGGTATGTTGAATGTGTTATATCTTCAATTTTGACTCTATGATGAACATGTATCATATTCTTATGCCTTGTAAATTTATGACCTTGAAGAACTTAGTAATGAACTAGGTTGAGATATGAAGCACATAGCTTCAATTACCTAAATTTGGGAATTTAGG
>CM028381.1:27190976-27219652 GCA_013146195.2 Codonopsis lanceolata | reverse complement strand
TAAAGCTCGGGAATATATGCTGGCGTGAAGTGTTTAGAATCTTGTGATGTTTTGGTGGGTGACCACACTTTGCATCGGTTGGTAGTTCTTCTATACGTGATTTTGATGTGATTCTTGGCATGGGCTGGTTGTGTATTATCATCTTATAGTTATTTGCCATAGAAGAGAGTTACCTTTTATATGCTGGGTGTGCTGAGTTTACTTTTGTGGGTGATCATGCTTCGGTGGCGTACACTTTATTTATGCATTAAGGGCTAGAAAATTATTATCTCAAGGGTCATGCGGGTTATCTTGCATGCGTAGTTGATAAGAAGGAAGTCTTCGCCTAACTTAGAGAGGTCAGGTAGTGTGTGAATTTCAGCGTGTTTTCTCACAGATCATGCTATGACGAGGGAGCTAAATTAAATGATTGAGCTTATTAGGGGACTTCACGATTTCTAAGGCAGGTATAGGATGGCACCCGGCGGAACTTAGGGAGTTGAAAACCCGATTACAAGAACTTCTAGGGATGGTTTTGTTAAACCAAGTGTGTCGCCTTAGAGGCGCAGGTCTTGTTCGTGAGGAAGAAAGATGGGAGTTTGCGGTTGTGTATAGACTACAGAAATTGAATAAAGGTGACTATTAAGAATAAGTATCCTCTACCCCACATCGATGACCTTTTGACCGATTGCAGGGTCATTGTCTACTCTAAGCTTGATTTGAGATGGGGTTACTACCGTTGAAGGTTAGAGAGGAAGACATTAGAAGGCGGCTTTTCGCACTAGGTATGGGCATTTTGAATTTGTGGTTATCCGTTTGGGTTGACAAATCGCCGGCGGTGTTTATGGATTTGATGAGCAGGTGTTTTTCCACGATTATCTTGATTGCTTCGTTGTAGTCTTTATTGATGATATTTTAGTATATTCGAAATCTCGGGAGGAGCATGAGAAACATTTGAGGATTGTGTTGTCTATTCTTGAGAGAAGCGACTTTACGCCAAGTTTAGCAAATGTGCCTTTTTTGAGGAAGTATCTTTCTTGGGGCACATAGTTTCGGAGGGATAGCCGTTGATCCAATCTAAGATTGAGCGGTGGCAATTGGAAGAGGCCTAGTTCGGTTGCAGGAGTTCGGGAGTTTCTTGGGGTTAGCGGGTTATTACCAGAAGGTTTATTGAGGTTTCTCTAGGATTGTGACTCCTATGGCCGAGATTGACTGAGGAAGATGTACCGTTTGTGTGGAGCGAGAAATGTGAGTCTAGTTTCCAAGCTTAAGAGTCGGTTGACATCGGCACCTATTTTGGCTTTGCCTAGTGGAGAGACAATTTAAGTGATCTATAGTGATGCCTCTAAGGAAGGTTTGGGTTGTGTTTTGATGCGGGGAATGGGAGGGTGATCGCCTATGCATCGAGGAAGTTATCTATTCATGAGCGAATTACCCGACACACGATATGGGTTAGTTGCGATTATTTTCGCGTTGCATAAGTGGAAACACTACTTGTATGGGTCTAAGTTTGAGATCTTCACAGGCCATAAGAGGCTTGAAATACTTGTTTTCTCAAAAAGGAGTTGAATATGAGGCGTAGATGGATGGAAAAGTTAAAGGACCATGATTGTACTATCTTGTATCATCAGGGAAGGCAAATGTTGTAGCGGATGCCTTGAGTAGAAAAGTTCATATGTCGTGTATGATGGTGAAGGAATGGAAAATGTTGAGTTTGCGGGATTGGAGTCTAGTGTTGTTGATAGGGGTGATTTTGCAAATATTAGGTTGCTTCCTTTGTTTTTGGGAAATTAGAAGCGCGAGGAATGATCAGGAGTTGAGGAAAGTTATTGATGGGTTGGTGAGAATGTATCGCGGACTTTGTGGTTAATACGAGGTACCTTGACTTTCGAGGTAGGATTTGTGTTCCTTATGTCTTGCGGAATTGAAGAGGTTGGTTCTTGATGAAGCTCGTAAGGCGAAGTATACCATTCACGGGGAGCACGAAGATGTACTTGGATTTGAAAAACGGTTTGGTGGAGAGGTATGAAAGGAAATCGCGGAGTATGTGTCAAAGTGTTTGACTTGTCGGCGGGTTAAGAGGCGAGCATCGGGACTGCGGGATTTCTACAACCATGGAGATTCTGAGTGGAAATGGGAGTTCATTACCATGGACTTCGTGACAGTGCAGGAGGTTTTTCTGGGTTTGGGTTATAGTCGGCGAGGTTGACTAAGTCTGCACACTTCATTCTATAGCTATCACGTATTCATTGACTCGGTTAGCGACTTTGTATGTCGAGGGAGATTGTGAGACTTCATGGCGTGCCGATTAGTATTGTGTCAGATAGAATCAGGAGGTTCACGTCAAGATTTTGGAAGTCATTGCGGAGGCTTTGGGGACTAGATTGGACTTGATACAGACTTTTCATCCATAAGCAGATGGTCGGTCAGGCGTTTGATTGAGATTTTGGAGGATATCTTTGCGAGCTTGTTAGTGGATTTGAGGCTGGGATTCTCATTTACCTTTAGCCAGAGTTTGCGTATAATAACAGTTATCAGTCGAGTATCAAGATGGCGCCGTATGAAGCTTTGTATGGGCGTAAGTGTAGATCGCCAATTTGTTGGGATGAAGTTGGAGAGGCGAAACTTTGGGGTTCCGAGTTAGTGCAGATCGGTTGAGGCGTGAAATTGATTAGAGATCGATTTGCGCACCGCTCAAAGTCGACAAAAGAGTTATATGGACAATCGAACGGGATCTTGAGTTCAAAGTGGGTGATTACGTGTTCTTGAAGGTAACACCGAGGAGAGGTACTAAGAGGTTTGGCAAGAAAGGAAGCTTACAGGATACATTGGTCCATTTGAGGTTCTTGAGAGAGTTGGGACCTTAGCGTATCGTATAGCATTGCCACCTTCACTTTCGGAGACTCATAACGTATTCCATGTTTCCATGTTGCGAAAGTATTTGAAGGACGAGTCCCATGTACTCGAGTATGAGGAGATCACGTTTGAGCCGGATATGTCATACGTTGAAAAGCCCGTGAAGATATTGGATACCAAGGAGCAAGTTCTACGAACCAAGAGAATTCCCTTAGTCAAAGTTCTTTGGAGGAATCATAACATTGAAGAAGCGACTTGGGAGACGGAAGCGGAGATGCGCGAGAAGCATCCACATTTATTCGACGAACTTGGTAAGAATTTAGGGACTAAATTCCTAAAGGAGGGGAGAGTGTAACGCCCCATAATCTTGCATGTGCATTGTATGCTTGTCTTCTTACTTTCTTGGTTGATTGTGAGCATGATTACTTGTTATAAAAATGTTTTAGAATCATTCATAGATCATTTTAGAAGTTCATAACATGTTTAGAATCATATAAACTTGTTTGTAGAATCGCCGGTTTGATCGCGTTGAATTTGGCCTTAGCGATTCCTCTCGTTGCTCGTATTTGCTTCTATTTCGACGTACGAAGTGTTCGTTGAGTTCTTAGCTTTATATTCAAGTCTTATTCATGTTGAAACAAACCTATTTCATGCCCAAGACATCCTAGTTTGATTGGCGTTTGATTTGAGTTTAACTGCTGTTCATTAAATCGCGTGGTTCGCGCCTTGTCCTAGCTTGTTCCGGGAGTTGTTCGGGTGTGTTTCCGACTCATTTTGAGTAGGGTTAGACCTTAGAATGGTTGCCCAAAAGTTTGGGACCATTTAGACCAAGTTTAGATCAAGTTTTAGAGGTTAGCCGGGCGGCCAGCTGAGGCGCCTCAAATGCCGAGAGTAATTTCGATTGGTCGAACTTGGGAAGCCCAGATGTTGAGGCTCATGGCCTGTGAGCCCGCCTCACTTTTGCTACGGGCTGATTTTCCTGTTTGAATTTGACGATTTGTTCACTTCAACCAACCCCTACTTAAACCTATCCTAAACCTCCCTAACCCTTCCTACTTAAGTCCTAACATCCCTAACTAGATTTTTAAGTTGGATTAAGGGTCCATTAGTTGGTCATTAAGCCCCAAATCTGATTGGAAAAGGGACCACAAGTGATTGACACTTGTCCCACTCACCCCTTTGACCTTTTTAAAGCCACAAATCAGCTCTTTACCCCCTCATTTGCTGATAGCTCTCTCAAAAACGAATTTCACTTTCTCTCTAGCTCATCCATGGCTTCTTGGAGCTAAACCCTTCATCTTCAATCATCCATCCATCATTTGGCCAAGACTCTTTCATTAAAGTTATAGAGCTCATCAAGGGGAGCATTTCCATCCGAATAGTTTCTTCTATTTCTTTCTTTGGTGTATAACAAGTAAGTTACTCTTCTTCATCTTCTTCTTTAGTTCTCATTGACCCTAAGGAAACAAAGCCTATGGTGGTTGAGGTCAATGAGGACACATGTTATGCTTCCTATGCTATCTTCATGTATGTTGGGATTTTGAGCTTGATAGGAGCATGTATAGGAAGGTTTCTTGCCTATGAAAGTATATAAAACTCTTGTATCTTGATTATGTAGGACTTTGAACATGTTAGAAACATGTATGGTAATTGTTGATGATAATGTTGTTAAGTGATAATGGCCTAAATTGAGCTTACATGAGATGTGGTATGTTGAATGTGTTATATCTTCAATTTTGGACTCTATGATGAACATGTATCATATTCTTATGCCTTGGTAAATTTATGACCTTGAAGAACTTAGTAATGAACTAGGTTGAGATATGAAGCACATAGCTTCAATTACCCTAAATTTGGGAATTTAGAGCAAAGACTCATCGAGTCGATTCTAGGAAGATTTGAACTTGATAAACCCTAATTTCAATCCCTACGAAGTTTGGACAACGTTTGGTCAAGTTTACTCAATGTTTAGTTGAGATCATTTGTGTACATGTGAAACCGTTATGATTATTTGGTTATGAGCAATTGATTGCCTTGACTTGGTTTATTGTAGAGAATTATACCCTACTTGGCCTGGCCGAGTTCGCTCTTGTCGAATTCGATCATTATTTGGTCTTTACGAGTAAACATCTACTTGAGCATTGCATTAAGTCCAGCTGGCACAATTTGGTTTGATTTTTATGTCAGGGTAGGACGATGTATAGCCTTCACGAATTGAGAGATTCGTGCTCGCTATGGATCGCCGTGCACTGGACCTCACACCCCCTCCATTGTAGGTCGCAATGGGAAGTAGCCCTTTGCCCCGTATCAATAAGTGCGTCACTGGCTGCTATTAGCCGGCGGAGTTCGGTATATCGATGCAACGTCACGAGCATCGTAGTCACGATATTGGGTTAACAAACTATTTTGCAGGAGCTACGAAGCGGCCGTGCCTATATCATATCCTACTTGTATGATTTATTTCCTTGCACTTACGTGAAAATGTGCTAAGTGCTATATGATGAACGTGAACCCTAATTGTGATAAATGCCATGTTATAACATGATCATGCATTGTAGTAACTTACTAAGTCTTTCGACTTACCCTATTTGTTTGTTTTGTTTCCTTAGATCCGAGCCGAGGAGCCGGTCCGGGATAGATTCGCTTGATCCACGTTTGGTTGTTTGTGATATAAAGGTTGATCTTTTGGACCTCTATTAGTTAACCTTTTATTTTGGAAAGGACGATGGGAAGCAAGTCATGTAGACTTAGCTTGGGTTTATGTTGTTTTTATTGATGTTGTAACTTAACTACTTTAAACTGGTAATCTTTTGGTAAGCCGACTTACATGTCGAGCCTGTTTATATGTGTATGGTTCACTACGGTTTTCTTCCGCTAAAGCTCGTTTGATTATTGTTGTTGTTATTGTCTCCGGCATGTTGTGGCCGTTGAGGTTATATTAAGCATGTGTTAATAATTGTAGGAGTAGTTGTTGGGTTCCGGCTGTAACGTCGCCGAAGACTTGTTTAAATTAGGTTGATTTTCCGGCCAAGTGTAGCCGAGTTGTTGTTTGTATGCGATGTTGCGCCACATGAATTTTATGATCCTACTATGCATGCTTGTGTTATTGTCTATTTGGACGGCACGACTCGGGATCTCGCATTGGGGTCCGGGTCGGGTCGTCACATCATCACATTCTACTTCTGGTATTCTTGATGTTTTCCATGTCTAGATGCTTCGTAAATATATGAAGGATGAATCACAAGTTCTTGCTTATGAGTTGATATCCTTTGAACCTGACTTGTCTTATGTTGAGAAACCGAGTAAGATCCTTGTTACGAAAGAGCAAGATTGCGTACTAAAAGGATTCCATTAGTCAAAATTTTATGGAAGAATCACGTCATCGAGGAAGCTACGTGTGAGACCGAGCTTGAGATGCGTGAGAAATATCCATCATTGTTCATTAACACCGGTTTGAATTTAGGGACAAAATTCCTTTAAGTGGGGGAGGATGTGAGAACCATCCATTATTTGTATAACATCATTATAACATGCTTAATGCATGCCTTAACATGTTAGAGAGTTCATATTGTTCATATCATGCTTGCATTAGGTTGGTTATGATCATAGTCGTTTCCATGCCTACTATGCGTTACATGCTTTGTCGTTAATGCTTCGAATATTCATCTTAGCATGTTTGCACTTAACTAAGTCTCATTGGAGTCTTAGTACCCTTTATATATGACTTATAACATTAATCTTGATCATAGTATGCATGGTTGAGAGCTTAAAAGCATTGTTGCTTCGTTTGAGTCTTAGGGTTTCTCGGGATTGCCTTTGTTGCTTCTATTGTTTGTGTTTTCAACTTGCGAGAAGTTCATTTGAGTTCTAGACCTAGTGTACTAGTATTTCTCATGCTTGCACAATCATTGTTCATAGACTTGTTGCATTTGGAAATAAGATGACCAACTTATTACTTCACAGATTCAGTCCTTGTAAGGGTAAAATAGGTCATGCCTATTTTTACTTGTTTCCCCTTTCATGGTCATAATATTATTTTTCTTAGGTTTGTGGTATTTTAGGATTTAATATCTTTTATTAGATTTAGTTGTGTTTTATTTGGAACCAAAATCTTTTGTTAGATTATGGTTCATCATTTTTGGTAACTAAATCTTAGCATAAATCCTAGTCAATCCATGATCCTTGAGCACCTTGATATTTGGTAATAAAATCTCATTGAATTGGTAAGTTGTTGGTTCTTCCTGATTGCTAATCTTTTTCTTTGTAGTAGAAGGACTGTTTTGCGTGTGTGTAGGACATCGCATAACTATAAATAAAGGAGCAAGGATACGGGTTGTTGGCAGAGCTTGAGCGTGAGAAAAAAAGCCATTAAAAGCTGTGAGCAGATAACAAGTTTTCAAGTTTCGTTTCGGAAGAAAGCTGGCGTTGATGTTATAACATTGGGAGTAACATCAAAGTTCTTAAAACTGTTTTGTCTTCATGTTCAGTCTTAGGAAGCTGATTTTATTTCTTCCCACGTTTTGTTTAATCTGTTTATGTGGGGTTTTTGTTCTCCAAGACTCATTGTCTTGTGAGAATATTTTGTGAGTGATTTCACAATTGTTTTTTGTAAAACGATTATTATTTTTAGTGAAATCTTTGTGGCCTTGAGGCTAGGTCTACAAGTATTATCTTGTAGATTGATTTTGGTAAACTTTTGCATTCAGTTTTCTGTTTTGTTATTTATTCTTCCGCTGCTATAACCTTCTTTGACCATTGTGATTCCCATTGTAGCTACATTCACAGCTACATTGGAAATTAATTTGGTTTCTATTGAGAATCCTAGCTATTGTGTTCTTTCAATTGGCATCAGAGCCTTCTCTTGATATTACTAAGAGTTGATTCTGGTCATAGCCGTGATGGATTCTCAATATGAGAATGTTGTTCGCCCTCCTACTCTTACTAATGCAAACTACTCTATTTGGAAAGTCAAGATGCGCATCTTCATCAAATCGATTGATGAAAAATCATGGCTTGCTGTCTTGAATGGATGGAGTCCTCCTAAAACAACAGATTCTGATGGTGATGTCAAGGTCACCAAAGAATCTGAATGGTCGAATGAAGATATGAATACTGCATCCTTTAATTCAAAAGCCTTGTCTGCTATTTATAAAGCTTTAGATGCTAATACTTTTAGGGTGATTGCCAACTATGAGTCTGCTAAAGATGTTTGGGAGGCCCTTCAGACCTTGTGTGAAGGACCTGCCAGTGTTCGCGCCTCTAAGTTAAGACTGCTCACCACACAATTTGAAAATATCAGAATGAATGAATCTGAAGATATTATGTCTTATTTTGGTAGACTTCTTGACATGTCAAACTCTGCTCTTGCTTTAGGAGATCCCATCACTAATGAACGTCTTGTTAGCAAGATGATGAGAACTTTGCCTGAAAGGTTCAATGTCAAAATATGTGCTATAGAGGAAGCACGTGATATTGACAAGATGAGTTTTGAACGATTGGCTGGTATATTTCAAAACTTTGAATTGAACCTAAATGATCAAATCAAACAAAAAGGCAAAGGGGCTTCATCATTTTCTTCACCTATTGTGAAAAATATTGCTATGCCTGCTCCTATTGATATCTCATCTGACTTGCTTGAAATTCAAAAGGATATTGATGAGTCTGATTTTGGAGAAGAATCTATAGCTCTTTTGACTACCAAATTTAGAAATTTTTTGAAAAATAAGAGTCAAAATAGAACTCCATCATCAAGCTCCAAAAACAATTTTAAACCTGATTCTGGAAAATTTGTTCCCAAGGAAAATTCTTTCCAAACTCCAAAAAAGCCTTTCACAAACCCCTTTGCTTCAAAATCTTCCTACAATGGTAAGAACATTGATTCATTTCAATGTAGAGAGTGTCAAGGGTATGGTCATTATGCTAACCAATGTGCAAATACTCTAAGGAAAAAGGGTTTGAATTTTTCAGCAACTCTGAGTGATAGTGATGGAGAAGTTCCAGGTGATCTTATCACTCTCACTGTTGTTTATGATTCTGAAACTAAAAGTGTAGGTTCTCCAGTCAATGTGACATCCAATGTAGCTACATCCGGAGTCACATCAGAAGATGCAGTGAACAGAAACAGGGATGATCTCTACTGTTTTAACTCCACAGCCCCAGATGATGGTGGAGATTCAGAGTCTGACTTGCTGGAAGGGTACAAGGAACTGTACAAAGATTGGGAGAAACGAGCTCACCAAGTTAAATTGCTTGGTAAGGCAAATGAGCTGTTGAAAAAGGCTAATGAAGATCAGAAAGATTGCATAGTAAGGCTGGAAAGCTTGCTGAGCATAACGGATGTTGAGATCGAAGGGTTGAAGGAGCAGCTCATTCAAGCAAAAGAGACCATTGCCAAATGGAATTCAAGTCAACATAAAATGGATGAGATGCTCAATTCAGGTAGCACATCCAAGGCAGGTATTGGTTTTGTTCCAAAAGTGTTTGTGAGAGAAGGAGAAGGCACATCTGAACCTAAACAGACTGCTCAAAATTTTCAGAAACCTGATTTCTTCTAAAAGCCAAAAACAAGAAAGAAAAACTTTGTTTGTCACTTCTGCCATAAGCCTGTACATATACAACCTTTTTGTTTTCTGAAAAAGGCTATATATGAGGATGAGGTTAGGCAGGCCTTCCTGGCAAAAAATCAGATGCAACATCGAATGAAACAGCCAATGCAATAGCCAATACAGCAACATTAGAAGTCACATTGGAAGTCTCATTCGAAGTCACATCAGAAATCTCATTCTCAGAAAAATCAACCTAAAGTTTTTAAACAGATGTGAGTTCCTAAGGGTAGTAATGACAAAGGCAAGTCCAAATACTGTGAACCTTTTGACATATGTCCTAGTGCTAGAATGTATGATGATGAGATGTGCAATGTTACCTTCACTTCTTTGAAATCTCATATAGCTGGGTTATGGTACTTTGACACTGGTTGCTCTAGACATATGACAGGTTCAATTGAGAATTTGAAAGATTATGTGAGCATCAATGGTGGTTCAGTGATCTATGGAGGTGGTGCCAAAGGCAAGATAATTGGCAAAGGAACATTGAATGTTGAAGGTCTTCCAAATCTCACCAATGTTTATCATGTGGAAGGACTTAAAACAAATTTGATCAGTATAAGTCAATTGTATGATGATGACCTTCAGGTAAGGTTTGATAAAAATTCTTGTGAAGTTTTTGATCAAACTAACAAATGTCTTCGGCAGTACAAGGTCATCGGCGACAATTGTTATATGTTCAACAATAGCCAATTATGCCAAAAAGCTAGTCTTGATATTACAGATCTTTGGCATCAAAAACTTGGACATATGAGTTTTCGTAAGCTCCATGAGCTTGTGAAACATGATGCAGTAAAACGGTTGCCAAACTTGGAAAAGAACTATACAAAGGTATGTGGTCCCAGTCAAAAAGGTAAGCAAACCAAGGCATCTCATCTTCCTATATCACAATGTTCCACATCTAGGTGTCTAGAAATGATTCATACTGATCTCATGGGTCCCATTGAGGTAGAAAGTTTAGGAAGAAAAAAATACACTTTTGTATGTGTGGATGACTTTTCTAGATACACTTGGGTGATTTTCTTGAGAGAGAAATCTGAAACCTTTGAGGCATTTAAAATTTGGTACACCCGTGTGATGAACTTGTATGATCTAAATCTTATTAGAATTAGATCAGATCATGGCACGGAATATGAAAACTCATCCTTTTCTAACTATTGTGCCTCTAATGGCATCTCTCATGAATTTTCTGCTCCCAAAACTCCACAACAAAATGGAGTGGCGGAAAGAAAGAATAGGACATTACAAGAGATGGCAAGGGTTATGTTGACCTCAAAAAATTTGGCTAAAAGATTTTGGGCCGAAGCCTTAAATACAGCTTGTCACATTGGAAATAGGGTTTTCTTGAGACCAGGTAGTACAATGACTCCTTATGAAATTTTTCTTTGAAAGAAACCAACCTTAAAATATTTTCATGTTTTTGGTTGTGTGTGCCACCTTCTCAATGATAGAGACCAACTTTCTAAGTTTGATTCTAAAAGTGACAAGTGTGTCTTCATGGGTTATTCTACTAATAGTCGGGCTTACAGAGTTTTTAATCTCAGAACTAAGACTATTATGGAATCTATGAACATTGTTTTTGATGATCTAACGGATCTTGGCCATAAAACTGTTGAAGAAGATGTTTCAGGAATCCTTGATTTTGGAGATATTGATCCAGAACCAGCATCTGAATCCAGTGAACCAACAGCTGATCAAGCAGGATCTGCAGATTCAGGCAGTTCAGATGATGTGATTCAGAATGTGACACCCAATGTGATTCCGAATGTAGCTACATCAGAAGTCACATTGGACAGAAACTTGCCAGAAGCTGAAACAGATCTAGAACAGGCAGATAATCAGTCCAATTTGACTGATCAGGGATACGACATCCCAAGCAAAATTCAGAAAATACATCCCTCCTCTCAGATCATATGTAATGTTCAGGATGGTGTATCAACTAGAAGGAAAGGTAAGGTGGATTACAAAAAACTTGCGTGCATGTCCACACTAGAATTTGATGAAATCCATGCATCTTGCTTTGTTTCTACCATTGAACCCAAAAATGTGCATGAGGCTCTTAAAGATGAATGTTGGATGTGGCAGCCCGACCCGGACTCCAATGCGGAATCCCAAGATCGTGCCACCAGGACAAGCTAAAAGACGGACAAGCACCTGCTAAGCATAATGGTACGAGTCAAAAGATGAGCCATCAAGCTCGAATAAGAAGGTAAAGCCATAACGGCAATACGAAACAACCAAAAACTAAAATCTGCGGAAGCAAATCATAAGTGGAACCCAAGCCTTTAATCCTAAACAAAGGAACGCAAGGCTGAGAGATAACTATCTCTCAACAAATCTACGACTCACGTGACGCAACATTGCGCACGGACAACAAACCATCGGCAAACCTAAGGCCGGCGAATCAACAGAATACCAACCTGATAAACAACCACTCAACGGCTACAACATGCCGGAGGGACAAATCAACTAAACGAATAAGATATTAAATACTAACATAACTACCCAAGTAAAGTTTACATAACTTTACATCCGTGTCTCACAAGATAATAAATACAATAATAATAATAATAATAACTCCAAGCTATTGCCCGGAAGACCACCTGCTAACCAACAAGCACCCGAAGCTGCAACGCGCACTAACGAGCTTACTGCAAAAACTAAGGAAAACAAACACATGGAGTGAGTCATAATGACCCAGTAAGTTACTAAATGCAAATGTATGGCATAGCATGACGTGGCATGGCATAATGCACAAGCATGTATAAAATCATGGTATCTTAATAGCATACCAATAATAAACTTGTATTAAGTCATCATGTAACATAAACTTCATAAACCATATAGCACGTTATCTTTCATATAAGTGTTTATACATAAGCACGTAAAACCAAGATCTGGGCCTAGCCCTCAATATTCAAACCATGGGTCAAGCCCTCAAATGATCATAATCTGGGTTTCAATCCTCAAATGATCACAACTCATCAGTTTTCTTAATGAGTACCTCGTTACATTCATCCAACCCTGGGATGAGAAATGGGAGCTCGATATCAGGCTAGGGGGCGCTAATACGAGACCACATCCCACTATTGGCCATATAGTGAGGAGAAAGGGTACCAATGCGGCGATTCATAGCGAATGTTTCCAAAGGCTATGAATCGTCCCATTGCCGACAAAACGACCAAAACGCCAGCTGGACTCAAATCAAGATGCTCAAGTAGATATTTACTTGGATAAACCAATAAGGACCAAGTCCTTCACAAGAGGACTCACCAAATCAAGTAGGTCATAATGCTCTACAAAACCCAATAAACAATGCACATAATTGTACACACTTAACATGTTCAACTAACTTGTAAGTTTAGTTCAAGAACCACATATGGAGGTATTCATAATCCTCAAGTCATCACCAATTCAAGAATAGCTTATAGCTCAATAAATCACAACGTGAGGTCTACTATAGTCCTCTACTCAAGATTAAATCAAAGACTATTATTTAGTCTAAGAACAACCACAAACAAGGCTTAGCATTTGGTTTCACTTAAAAGCACACCGGACTCAACCATAGTCCCAATTGTCATAAATAATCGACTTCTCAAACCAATCTCGAGGGTACCAAGACTAACTCGTAGTCAAAACCCCGTAAGTGCTTTCATGTGCACGCGACCGAATTCCCTAAAAGAGAACTCATTCAAATAATCATTTCTTAAGGGCATACGAGATCATAGGTTGGTCTCTAATGCTCCGTGCTCTATCGAGCACGCTCTAAACACACTCCCAATAGGTCTCTATAACATGAGTGTCTCAATTGGGCATCGAATGAGATACTCGGGTTCGCACAAACATAACTAATCAAGACCCGAACATCGTAGGGTTTCAACCCAAAACTCATTATTATATTATTGATCTTACAACGACTCCGTTGAGTCTTAGACTACATCTCATTATTATATATATCATAAATCCCCAAATTAACACTCCATTCAATTATATATCAAAACACTAAAATTCATTCGGGCTTGATTCCCAAGCCCCAAAATTCATAAAAACCTTAACAAAGGGATAACCCATTTCTCCCAACACACAACATCATTCAAATCATCCTACACATTAATACCCACTTTAATTAACAACAATTCCTCCAATAATTCGGGCTTGATTGTCAAGCCCTAAAATTCATAAAACTCAACATAAATCATATACCCATTTTATAAATCACATAATCTCCATTAAATGGTCATACTCATATTACCTAGTGAGATCACACATCCAAAATTCCCAAACTTATGTATACTTTCATAATAAACCCAAATGAGATGTAAACATGATTTCTAGCATGCTCACAATCCTAGAAATACAAGATGAAGAGTAACAATATACTTCAACAATCATGGAAGTCATCCTACCTATGCTTTTAACAAGTTCACATGCTCAAATCACAAGTTAAAATCACACAAAGCAAGTATGTGTACTCATTGACCTCAAATAGCATAGAGTTTGTTTTCCTTAGGATCAATGAGTACAAAATCAAAGAGAGAAGAAGTAACTTACTTGTATACTACACCCAAGAAAGCAAATGGAAAGATTGATCGGTTGAAAATGTTCTACTCTTCAAGCTCTACTCTTCTATGGCTTGGCTTCAACAATGGAGGAAGGGAGCTATGGAAACCAAGAAGAAAGCTTCAAGAACTCAAGGAGGAACCATGGAGGAAGCTAATCCCGTTTTTGGAGAAGGGAGGAGAGAAATGAGGGTCAAACAATCAGATTGTGGCTTATATTTGGCTGAAATCTGAGTGGGACAAGTGTCACCACAATGTGGTGTCTTAAAAATCTGATTTGGGCTTAATAATCCAACTAATGCACTCACTTAATCACACTTAAAACTTGTTAGAGATGTTAGGGTATAAGTAAGGAGGGTTAGAGAGGTTTAAGTGAGGTTTAGAAAAGGTTTGGATAGGGGTTTGGGTGTAAAAGTCGTACAACATCAAAAGCAGGGAAAATTTCCGTATGTGCAACTGATGTTGAGGGGCGCCTCACATCTCGAGGCGCCTGGACTGGGAGCTATCTCCAGATCAAGTTCATTTTGCAATGCTCTCAGCTCTTGAGGCGGGCTAGTGATCAAAATTCGATGCGAGCGCCTCGTTTAGCCCTTGAACTTGGTCTAAACATGTCCTAAATGGTCCCAAACTTATGGGCAACCATTCTAAGGTCTAACCCAACTCAAAATAAGTCGGAAACACACCGAACAACTCCGAAACAACTCGGGCGAAGGGAAGAGGTGCAACAACGTGCAACCGGAACGACGAATGAACTCGCAATCGAATGAGCAATGAAAGGAGACTTTTAAGGCAATTCTAAGGGCTAATGAAGAAACTTAAATACTTCTAGAAAGTTGAACAACAACTAGGGAATTAAGAGTCCCAAAGGAGAGACGATTACGCGACTCGATTCCCGAACTACGCGATAGAGACGAGCACTATCTCCAAAGCTTCCAAATCATCGATAGACTTGAGGAACACCTCCAACTTGAAGTCTAATACATCTAAACATGTTAATAAACCATCATATAGAGGTCTAGGACCAAACCGAGGTCACGAACACAAAACGCAAGCAAACTCTCAATCGCGTCGCATTCCGACTATCGTCGAGTCACGACTTGTGACTTTAGCAAGTCAACAACTATATGGTATCTCTTAATAGTGTTTTGGTCTTAATGTGGTCTCTCATACACATCTAGACCCTCTCGCAAAACAAACATACAGTCGACAATGGAATAAGTGCAGGTATAGCACGCAAACCGAGCTAACGAAGGAGCGGGGTGTTACATTGGATAAATGCCATGCAAGAAGAACTAGACCAATTTACTAAAAACGATGTTTTGTATCTTGTTCCTAGACCCACTTCTGTAAATGTTATTGGAACAAAATGGATTTTCAAAAACAAAACTAATGAAGTGGGAGAGATAATAAGAAACAAAGCTAGACTTGTGGCTCAAGGGTATACACAGGTTGAGGGGGTGGATTTTGATGAAACCTTTGCTCCTGTAGCCCGTATTGAGTCAATTCGTCTACTGCTTGCCATTGCATGTTTTCTTGATATAACTCTTCAACAAATGGATGTGAAGAGTGCTTTCTTAAATGGCATCCTTGAAGAAGAAGTTTTTGTTGAGCAACCAAAAGGTTTTGAGGACCCTCATAAACCCAGTCATGTGTTTAAGCTAAAAAAGGCCTTGTATGGTCTCAAACAAGCTCCTTGAGCTTGGTATGGGAGACTTACAGACCATCTTTTGAAAAGTGGGTTTAGAAGGGGAGAGGTGGATAAAACACTTTTTATTCAAAATCAAGACAAACACATTTTGATAGCACAAATTTATGTTGATGACATTGTGTTTGGATCCACCTCCAAGTCCTTGGAAAAAGAATTTGTTAACTGCATGACTTCCACTTTTGAGATGAGTATGGTTGGGGAGTTGACCTATTTTTTAGGAATTCAGATTAAACAATTACATGAAGGGATGTTCATATCTCAAGCCAAGTATGCTCGTAACTTGGTGAAGAAATTCAATCTTGAGAATGGAAAACAAAAGAAAACCCCTATGGGTACATCCAATAAACTCAATAAAGATGAAAAATCTGAAAGTGTTGACCATACGTTATATAGGAGTATGATTGGAAGTCTGTTGTACTTAACTGCCACCCATCCAGACATCATATATAGTGTGTGCTTGTGTGCTAGGTATCAAGCAAACCCCAAAGTCTCTCACTTGAAAGCAGTGAAAAGAATAATTAGGTATGTTGGTGAGACTTGTGCCATGGGTTTGTGGTATACTAAACGCACAAACACCAATCTTGTTGGGTTTAGTGATGCTGACTAGGCTGGTAGTGTAGATGATATGAGAAGCACCTCAGGTGGATGTTTTTATTTGGGAAATAACTTGATTTCATGGTTCAGTAAGAAACAAAATTGTGTTGCCCTATCAACAGCTGAATTTGAGTATATAGCTGCTGGTAGTGGATGTACACAACTCTTATGGATGAAACAAATGATTAAGGATTATGGTTTACACAGCAATGTATTAACCATGTATTGTGACAACACTAGTGCCATAAGTATAGCTAAAAATCCTGTTCAACACTCTAGAACTAAGCACATTGACATAAGACACCATTTTATTAGAGACTTGGTTGAACAAGGCATTGTTTGCATTGAACATGTGGGAACAAAAAATCAACGGGCTGATATTTTCACAAAGAGTCTAGATTTTGAGAGATTTATAAATCTTAGGAAATCTCTCGGTATATGTGCCATGTGACCCCTCACTTCCTTCTATATATATATATAAAATAGGCATCTTGCATTGTATTTTAGGGGGTACACTAGTTTCATTCTTTATGTTTTTAGTACCTTTGTAATTTGGTCTGGATATGCATTCAATATCTGTTGTGATTTTCTTGTTCTGATTCTCCTCACCATCTCCCTTAAAGGTGTATTGAAATTGAAAAATCTTTAGTCCACAAAGGAAAGAGCTACCTTTTGAAATTTTTGGGATGCTGCAATTTGTCAAAGTACTATGGAGCTTAGGCTTTCATGGGTTGATATTGAGAAAATTGACTCCCTTTAATTGAAAAAGTGTGAAAGCTACCTAACGGAAAAGAGCTACCTATGGACAAGGTTGTGGCATCTTTCTTTTGGAACTGTGAATCCTCGGATTACATGGGTTGATCAATAAGTAAAGTTGCTACCCTTGGTAAATAGTGTGAAAGGTTCCTAGTGGCTTGTGCCGAATATGTTTGAAATAAAGTAAAGTTATTCTCATAGGGAAATAAAGTACCTATGGTTTTTATGGGAGTCTTGTGCTGTTTTGGTGAACAAAAGTTGAGAATTTGTACATAAAATCATAACTTTGGCGAATGTGTCTTCCAATGCAGCTCCATTGGGAATTACATTCAGATGATCTAGGCATATCACATGTGTGTGACTGTATTGTTTCTCTTGTTTTTCTGCACATGTTAGGCATATTCTCTAGGACATATTTTGTGTTGATCATATCAGCCCCTTGATGTTTTTGTTTCTATTAGCAGATTAGTGCAATCTCTATTCTATTGTTCACCATGTTGATATTTTATGTGGTTGTCTAATCTCTGTGTTGATCATGAGGCCCTGAACTGGTTTATGATTATTGTTTTTGGCAGGTTTGTGTGGTTGCAATTTTGGTTAACTAAGTGTTGTGTATCCTCAAAATACTTGATTAATTTTGAAATATTCAAATTTTGAAATCTGAAATTAGTTGTTATTCTCTCACATTTAATCCTCCACCTATTTCTCATGTCAATAACAACAGATTTTTATCACTTTATTATGACTGGTTAATATTTGATTTTTTATCTACATTTTGAATTTTGATTTGTTGTTAGGTCCTCTCACATTCCATGTAATTAAGGGGTTAACGGCTAATTGCTGTTAGTGGGTGTATTAGTGTTGTGTTTCAGGAAGGAAGAAAACACTTTTCCCAGAAGCTTATCATCCTTCAAAATCCGACAGAAATTTCTTGCAGATCTTCTTCCTCGCAAACCTTCCTCCCTCATCTTCCATTCTTGTTTTTCTCCTCAAATTCTCCATGGCCTCTACCTCATCCTCTGCACACGAAACCCCTAAACACAATCCAACCTCAGATGTAGCTTCCGATGAAGCTACATCAACCCCTCTTTCATCTCCCGAAAATCCCCTTACAGCCATTGTTGTTGCTCAGCCATTACCTGAACCTCTGACTATGATTCTTCCTGGCGAGAAAGGAAACGCCATTGACGTGGACAATCCAGGTGATTTATCAGGGTTACCCCAAATTGGTAACCCTAGCTCGCGAAAATCGAAAAGGCTCAGAGGGATTCCCTCAAATTTCGAAAATCCAAGTGATGAGGATGTAATTGCTGCCAAGAAACACAAAGTAGTTCCAGGAATTTTTGAAGAACCAGTGGACATTGAAAGCGACCCCGATGATAAGGATTTTGTTCCTAAAACAGGGTCAACCCCGGTGGTTCAAGAACCAGCTTCTCAACCAGCTTCTCCAATAATCGCTCCAGTCGAAGAGGAAGACAGAGACGATGACTATCCAATACCATCACCGAGAGTTGTATTTCCACCATATTCCTCGGTTCAAGCTCAAGAATCTTCTGTTTCCGAGCACAGTTCTCCTTCAGCATCCATCAATTTTTCTGATGAAGATAGAACATTGGCTGACTATCTTGTTCAGTTGAAGACTGCTTCTCCTCAGAATTCTCCACAGTCTTCCCATCCTGTTGCAGAAAATTTAGCTCATCAGTCCAGCTCCTCCGAATTCGATGACAGTTTGGACAAAAATTTTGAAAGCAAAGAAGCAACCCCTGCAGATAGTGAAGATACAGAGGAGGTTCCTGCGCGATTCACCAGAAGCCGGGCATCTTCAGCCAATGTAGCTACCAATGTAGCTACATCCAACATTTCCAAGCCTTCTGCTTTTGTGGGCACTTCAGTGGGTAAACCTTTCTCTTCTAAATTTATTTCCAAGGCTGCTTTTATTCGCTATAATACCTCCCGTAAAATAGTGAATGAACGAATTATTCCCTCAGTTGAATTGGCTGCACAAAACTTGACCCAATTTTTCACTGACAGAGGTCTTTCTGAGACTTTATCATCTGCTTCCCCATATTTTCGTGATCTCATTTACAAATTTTATGCCAACCTTGAAAAACACATCTTCTCAACCTCTAATGCTAGGTTTGAAAAAAAATTTGTTCGTGGTAAATGGTATCAGTTTTCATCTTCAATCATTAATGACATGTTCAATACTCCTGTGTCTGGTCCTTTTGTTATGAACACTGATTTGAATATGTGTGCCTTGGAGTTAACTGGTGGCACTTTGAATAAGTGGCCTGCAAAAGGTTCATCTATTAGCACTTCCCAGTTGTCATCCCTCTATGCACTCATGCATAAAATATGTTGTGCAAATTGGTCACCCACCACTAACTTAAACACACTCACTGAAGAGCATGCTAGGGTATTGTTTCAGATTGGGACCAATAAACCCTTTGATTTTGGAGATTTTGCCTTCAGAAAAATCTCTTCTTTAGCTGAGTCAGAAGGTGATAAGAGGTCTTTGATTTTTCCTTCTTTGATTTACAAAATCTTAGTCTCCCAAGGTTACTCTCCCTCTGATGGAACTAGATTCTCTCCCATTCTTGAACCTCTTCACATATCAGCCAAACTTTTGAGAGGTGATAGAATTGTGAATCTTCCTCTTGTTCATCCATATGTTCCTATTTCCACAGTCCCTTCTGCTTCTATTCCTGGTTCCTCACAACCATCTGCTCCTACTTCTGTCAATGCTACTTCCAATGTAGTTACATCAGCCATCTCTGCACTTCCTTCTGCACCTATCTCCATAGCTTTTGTATCTGAACAGTTGAATATGGTGAATTCTCAATTGGAAATTCTGGAATCTCAATCCTCTCTGCTTAAATCATTAGCTGTTCAATACACTACCTGGTTGGCCATGCATTCTGGCCAAATAGGGGGTGTAAGTGTCGTGTTCTAGCTGAAGCGTTCTGATTCGAAGTTGAAGGCTGTTCTTCTTCTTGAAGTTGTAAAAGATTGATGCTAAATCTGTGGTTCTTGTGGTTGCTTTATATTTTTGGGAAATTTGTGGTTGATGCTATCTAAACAATGTTTCTTTTGGGTCTGTAATATGTTTTTAAATTGATTTGATATTTGGTTGGTGTGTATCTCCTTTAAAACTGATTGGTTGGTATTGCTCTCTTAGCTTGGTTTTCTTTATTTCTGATGAGAGTATATGTTTAGGGGGTGAGTTGTTTGGTTTATTCTCTCTAACATTTGCAGGATGTCATATGAATTGATAATGGAACACTTGCTTTTGGATTTGACCAGAAATGCTCAACAAAGGGGGTGATTGTAAGGGTAAAATAGGCCATGCCTATTTTTACTTGTTTCCCCTTTCATGGTCATAATATTATTTTTGTTAGGTTTGTGGTATTTTAGGATTTAATATCTTTTATTAGATTTAGTTGTGTTTTATTTGGAACCAAAATCTTTTGTTAGATTATGGTTCATCATTTTTGGTAACTAAATCTTATCATAAATCCTAGTCAATTCATGATCCTTGAGCACCTTGATGTTTGGTAATAAAATCTCATTGAATTGGTAAGTTGTTGGTTCTTCCTTATTGCTAATCTTTTTCCTTGTAGTAGAAGGACTGTTTTGCGTGTGTGTAGGACATCGCATGTGAGACCCCAAAACCTATTACTTGCATTACTTGTTCTGTACCTTGATAACTTGTGTATATTAAGTCTTAACATGATTAGATATCTCTTTTAGTCCATGCCTGACTAGTATTAGCATTATTGCATTCCTTGTCACTTGATTCCTTCCTATGCTTAGCATACCTTCCCGTGATGCCTCGCGTGTTGCCCTAGCCTGATTTGCACTCAACCGAGACTCGTTAGGGTTCTATTGTCTTTCCTAGATGACTTAGAACGCTCGCCTTGATCATAGTAAGCTTGTTGGGAAGTTTAGAAACCTTCTTGCCTTGTTTTGGCCTTAGCGATTTCACCCTTCTCCCGTTTTGCGCGTATTTCGACGTGTGAATTGTTCCTTGAGTTCCCGGACTTGTATTCAAGTCATAACCATGATTTAACAAGCCTATTCCATGCCCAAGTTACCCTAGTTTAATTGACGTTTGATCCGGGTTTGATTCGTCAACCAATTGTCGCTTGACTCGAGCCTTGTCCTACCTTGTTCCGGGTGATGTCCGGGTGTGTTTCGGACATGTTTTGAGTTGTGTTAGACCCTAGAATGGTTACCCATGAGCTTGGGACCATTTAGGACTTGTTTAGGTCTAGTTTTGAGGCCCCGAAGTTCGAGGCATGGCTCAAGCGCGCGTCAATCTTGAGAGCAAAGGAAAAATGGCACCCTTCTGCATGTGAGGCGGCGGCTAGGGTGAGGCGCCCGCCTCACCCTCTGCTTTACGGGATTTTTAAGCCTTTAATCTTTTGTGATGTCATTAGCCACTTAAACCCCCTTGCTTATTGACCCTAATCCAACCTATTAAACCTTAATCAACCTAGATTAGCCCTAACCTCAAGCCCCCTCCAATTGACATGTGTAATTCCACCCAATCCATGCAACATATTTAAGCCTCCTTTGTTGACTTTGCCTAAATCCTCCCATAATCTGATTTTCTTCTCCTCTCCCCTGCCATGGTTGTGTGTGTGGAGATGTGGTGAGATTGGTGTGTGTGATTGCCATAGATGGAGCTCCCGACTTCCGTTTGCCGAGCCGAGACCACCGGTGTGAAGCTGCCGACGAGGAGATCAATTCTACCCGATTTCTTTGTGCTTCAACTTTCCTTTTCCTTTGGTATAGGTAAGCTATTGATTTCCCCTCCTTAGGTTGCATGTTAGACTTGCCATGAATCCCCCTTGTCCATTTCTCCTTATGCTTTTACATGTCCATGCCATGATCTAGGTTGGAATTGTCTCTTGAGATTTTGGTTAGTAAGTCCATCTCGTTGCTTGAGGCCTACACCTAGAATGAATTATGTTCTATGCTTCTTTAGGAGCAATTAATGTTGTTGAACTAATATGTTTTGATGACTCTTGGGAATTTTGAATTCTAGGGTTTCACATGCCTTGTCTTGATTTTCTTATTGAATCGGACCCTAGACCTAGAACAAATTGTGTTCCATATTTCCCCTACGAATAAATAATGTTCTTGGACCCTTGCACTTTAATAACCTTGAATGAATGAGTCTAAGGCCCCTGAATTCGAATTATCGATAATACTTAACTACGGTTGATTAATGGATTAATGACCCAGCCGGTCATCTACGAGAACTTAGCAAAGTATTTTGGATGCATCTAGCATCTTAACCCCTTTGAATGAATTGGTAGAGACAACTCAACGGAGTCAAACCTAGGTGAGCCATTGAACAATACCGGCTCAATGATAAATCCCTACGACGCACTAAACACGTTCCTCTAAGAATAATGATTCTAGACTGTTGAAACTTGAATTGGTTACCTGGCTTGATTCTTGATGTCATATAACAGAATGTATATTCGACATATTGAGTTCGCCCTTGTCGAACTCATTCCTGCTTGATTATTGATGAAAATTCTTAACTACGGTTGTTTAATAGATTAATGACCTAGCCGATCATATGCGACCTTAGAAAAGGTTCATGATGCATTTAGCGTCTTATCTATCTTGGATGAATTGCTATAGATGACTCAACGGAGTCAAGCTTAACGAGCCATTGAACAATACCGGCTCACCGACCCATCCCTCCGACGTTCTAAACGCGTTCCTAAGAATATTAATTCTTGACTCTTGAACTTGAACTGATTACCTTGCTTGATACTTGATGTTATATAATAGAATGCCTATTTGACTTGTTGAGTTCGCTCTTGTCGAACTCAACCCTACTTGATTATCGATGAGAATATTTACTTGTCTTGAACGAGATCGCTCTTGTCGACCTCGTTCCCTACCTGTTAATTTGTTAAGTAAACATTACTTGGCATTTGCATGAGTCCAGCTGGCATACCTGTCTTTGTTCACACACGCCTCCACTGTGGCCACAGTGGGGAAGTAGCTCCCTTGTTGTAATCATTAAGAGCACCATTGGACTATCCCGGGCATCTCCTCGGAAGATCGATGTACTACACACATTCGATACCCGCACTTTCCAGATAACGCTTGTATGCAGGAACTACGTAGCGGCCCGGCTCCCGATATATCCTGATCCTATGTGATTTAATTTCGAGCACCTATGTGAATCAACGTGCATCTTGAATACATAACCTCTATGATATCTTGCCTGAATATGATATCTTGCTTGAATAGAATATCCTGCCTGAAATTGATACCTTGCCTGGAAATGATATCTTGCCTTGAATGATGCATACTGCCATGACATGCATGATTGATAGCTTACAAGTCTTTATGACTTACCCTTTCCCCTTTACTGCTTTAGATTCTAGCAAGACAGGTCCTGCTCGATGAATCGCGGTGTTCGTGCTTTGTGCCCTTTTTGGTGCGCCGATGATTTGAAGAAGCGGTTTAGATGCCCTCTTTCTCTTGTTTTATATCTTTTTGTAAGGACGACGGGTTAAGCAAGTCAACTAGACTATGCTTGGGTATTTGTGTAGAACCTGCTTGTAAATCTTGTTAACTGCTAGTAGTTTAATACTTGTAGTACTTGTAACTTTTGTGCCGGCATTGTGTTAGCCGAGCTTTGATTTACTTGTTGTTATTCCTCCACGTTTTAGTCTTCCGCTGAGCATGCTATTAGCTTTTCTTTAATCCTTGTCCATAACTGTTAGCTTGGGTTCCGGCATGTAGTGTCGCCGAAGACTTGGTTATATTGTTTAACTGTTTATCAGGTTTAAAAGTTTTAAAAATATCCGGCCGTTTGGTGCCGAGGCGTGCTGCGACTCCAATGTTGCGTCACGTCGTTTTTGTGAATTAAGTACTTGTGTTTAATTGCCTACTTGTTTCCCTCCTTATTTGGGCGGTCCGACCCTCGGTCCCATCTCGGGCCCGGGCCGGGTCGTCACAGTTGGTATCAGAGCTCTCGTTAGCTATAAGCCAGGATAGGTTCCATGGCCTAGTTGGGTTAATTCTTGTGTGAATCATGACGTTGAGTGTTCTCTTTCGTGCCTTATTGGCAAGTTCTTGTTAATGAATAGGACTTAGAATCCTAAGTTCATTGTAATCTAGATTCTCGTGAATACAGTGTTCGTGCCGAGGAATATTACCTTCCACCCGTTTTACTTTCAAGGCGCAGTTATATCAAGAGTGTGTGTTGCTGCTTTGTAGAGCTATTGTTTCTTGTCCGTTGTGAGTGATCTTATAAGCTCAGGTTGTTGATTCCGAGCGTAATCATCTTGGTGTCCAGTAGAGCCTTTGAACATGTTACATCTTCTTGAACGGCGTGGCTAAGCCTCCCGTAGTACCTAGTGTATTCCTTGATTTCTACATAAATATATATATCTTCTGTAGTGTCTAATCGCGAGTACTTGGACTGTATAGTGTCAGGAATTAGAGGACTCTTTCCTGTTTCCGATTATTGAGATTGAAGGGATACCCTTATGCTCAAGGTATCGTTGTGGTTTCAAGTTGAGACTGGGTGAGTACCCGATAGGTGATCATATCGCACGACCGATGATTGGTTAATCGTTAGCTCGTTTACGTCTTGACCCAAAGTGAATTGAGGTTTTCTAGCTAATAACTATTTGCTAGCCAAGGACTATTAAGTTATTGTCTTGTACAGTTATTCGACTAATGCATTAGTAGAGTATTAGCATATTGTAAAAAGGATTTATTCATTATTAATGAATCGTTAAGAGTATGAATGTTCCATACATGGTATACTTGCATGGTAGATTAAAATACTATGTACATGATATTGATTTCCATGCCTAAGTGTAATTATATTATATGTGCATGAGACCTTCATAAAGGATGCTCTTATGTGAATTGTAACTCCTCCCGCATCCTAAACGACGGAAGCTTTTGAAGTCACTTCAGAGGGCCCCTGACTTGATTATCAAGAGGTATTCGTCGTAGAACTAGAATGGTATATTATGATATAGGAATTGACTGAACCCATGGCCAACTGGAATGAAATTGAAAGTGGCATCTTGTTTTACTTGTGCAAATATGTGCAACGTGTATATTGAAATCATGCTATGAATAAATTGAACCTGTTTCATGATCGAATGAATTGCCTGGTATTGAATGCCTTCTTTGAAAGGCGAATATGTGGTCCATGATGATTGACTAACTTGATTTTATTGTTAGGACGTTAGATCCTTAGATGCGTGTTGTGACCAGAATAATTTAGTAGTCTGGAAAACTCCTTGTTGGAAAGTTGTTAGCCTGGTGCAACTATTGCACGTGCATTCAAGTCACCTGTTTAGTTGATAATGAAGAATTTTCACCTCCTTGTCCACGGTTGTTGGGACCTAGTAAACCTCGATAATGTCCTTGAACCCTGTCAAGAGTCAAGATGACTCGACTTTGAAATCAATGGGAAATGATATTTAAGCATTTCTTTCCCTGTCGCCTCCGCAGATTCGTTTCTCCATGACCCGTATTTTTGTATACAACTTCTCTACCTTTATTGAGCTCGTTAGTAACTATTCGACTCACACCACTGTTTTGCAAATGCTTGTCCTCTTCTTGCCTTGTCCTTGTAGCACGACTTTGGGACTACACATTGCTTCCCGACCAAGAATTAGAGTTTTGCGTTGAACTATTGCCAGGGACCTCGCTTATATCTAGAACACCTTACAGAATAACTCCAGCGGAGTTGTGAGAATTGAAAGAGTAGTTGCAAGAACCTCAAGATAGAGAGTTCATTTAACCGAGGGTGTCCCATGGGGTGCACCGGTATTGTTTGTGAAAGGAATGTGGTAGTTTACGACTTTGCATAGACTATCGACAGTTGAACCAGAATACTACCAAGAATATGTATCCCTTGCCACGCACTGATAATCTCTTTGATCCACTTCGGGGTTCAGTTGTTTATTCCAAGCTCGACTTGAGGGGTAGCTATTATTAGTTGAGAATTTGAAAGAAGGATGTTCATAAGACAGCCCTTCGTACGCGTTGCGGCCACTATGAGTTGTTATGATACCGTTGGGTTGTCCAACGCACCTGCAGTTTTGATGGACCTGATGAATAGGGTTTTTCATGAATATCTCGATTGCTAGTGGTTGTGGTTATTATTGATATTCTCGGGTACTCCAAGTCACGAGAGGAGGTTGACTACGACTCCTATCCTAGCATTGCCTAGTGTTTCGAAGAACCTTGTGATTTTATCGATGCCTCGTTAGAAGGCTTGGGTTACGTGCTTGTGCCATGGATTCTCATTTGCCATTAGCTGAAATTGCTTTTATAACAGTTACCAGTCTAGTATTGAAATGACGCCATATGAGGCTTATTAGAGATAGATTGCTTGCAGTCCAGAGTAGACAGAAGAGCTACGCGAACAACCGGAGACGCGACTTAGAAATTCAGGTTGGCGACTCGGTATTCTTGAAGGTATCGCCTCGCAGCGGTACTAAGCGATTTGGGAAGAAATATAAACTTTCACCTAGATTCATTGGCCCATTCGAGATCCTAGAAAGGATTGGAGCTTTGTCGTATCGGTTAGCATTGCCGCCTTCGTTATCGAATGTTCACGATGTATTCCATGCCTCGATGCTACGCGAGTATTTGATAGAGGAATCGCATGTCCTTGTTTACGATGAGATTTCATTCGAACCCGATCTTTCTTGTGATGAAAGACCAGTGAGGATTCTTGTTACTAAGGAACAAACATTGAGAACGAAGCGAATTCCGTTAGTAAGTCTTGTGAAAGAATTATGATATGGACGAAACCACGTGGGAGACCGAGCTTGATATGCGAGAGAAATACCCTTTCCTATTCGATGACTCTGGTAAGAATTTAGGGACTAAATTCCTTTAAGTGGGGGAGGATGTGAGACCCCAAAACCTATTACTTGCATTACTTGTTCTGTACCTTGATAACTTGTGTATATTAAGTCTTAACATGATTAGATATCTCTTTTAGTCCATGCCTGACTAGTATTAGCATTATTGCATTCCTTGTCACTTGATTCCTTCCTATGCTTAAGATACCTTCCCGTGATGCCTCGTGTTGCCCTAGCCTGATTTGCACTCAACCGAGACTCGTTAGGGTTCTATTGTCTTTCCTAGATGACTTAGAACGCTCGCCTTGATCATAGTAAGCTTGTTGGGAAGTTTAGAAACCTTCTTGCCTTGTTTTGGCCTTAGCGATTTCACCCTTCTCCGCTTTATGCCAGTATTTCGACGCGTGAATTGTTCCTTGAGTTCCCGGACTTGTATTCAAGTCATAACCATGATTTAACAAGCCTATTCCATGCCCAAGTTACCCTAGTTTAATTGACGTTTGATCGGGTTTGATTCGCCAACCAATTGTCGCTTGACTCGAGCCTTGTCCTACCTTGTTAGGGTGATGTCGGGTGTGTTTAGGACATGTTTTGAGTTGTGTTAGACCTAGAATGGTTACCCATGAGCTTGGGACCATTTAGGACTTGTTTAGGTCTAGTTTTGAGGCCCCGTGGTTCAGGCCGCATGGTCAAGCGAGGCGCCGGCATCAAGACAATCTTTGAGAGCAAGGAAAATGGCACCCTTCTCGCATGCGAGGTCAAAGAGTTTGGTGAGGCGCCCGCCTCACCTTCTGTTCAAATTCCGCCTTACGGGATTTTTAAGCCTTTAATCTTTTTGTGATGTCATTAGCCAAAAGCCCCTTGCTTACATTTCAATCAACCTATTAAACCTTAATCAGCCTAGATTAGCCCTAACCTCAGCCCCTCAATTGACATGTGTAATTCCACCCAATCCATGCAACATATTAAGCCTCCTTTGTTGACTTTGCCTAAATCCTCCCATAATCTGATTTTCTTCTCCTCTCCCCGCCATGGTCAGTGTGTGGAGACGTGGTGAGATTGTGTGTGATTGCCATGATGGAGCTCCCGACTTCCGCTTGCCGAGCCGAGACCACCGGTGTGAAGCCGATTTGAGGAGATCAATTTACCCGATTTCTTTGTGCTTCAACTTTCCTTTTCCTTTGGTATGTAAGCTATTGATTTCCTCCTTAGGTCAGCATGTTAGACTTGCCATGAATCCCCTTGTCCATTTCTCCTTATGCTTTACATGTCCATGCCATGATCTAGGTTGAATTGTCTCTTGAGATTTTGGTTAGTAAGTCCATCTCGTTGCTTCGAGGCCTACACCTAGAATGAATTATGTTCTATGCTTCTTTAGAGCAATTAATGTCTTGAACTAATATGTTTGATGACTCTGGGAATTTTGAATTTAGGGTTTCACATGCCTTGTCTTGATTTTCTTATTGAATCTAATTCAGACCTAGAACAAATTGTGTTCCATATTTCCCTACGAATAAATAATGTTTCTATCCTCTGACTTTAATAACTCTCAATGAATGAGTCTAAGGCCCCAATCAATTATCGATAATACTTAACTACTATTGATTAATGATTAATGACCCAGCCGGTCTACGAACTTAGCAAAGTATTTTGGATGATTCCAGCATCTTAACCCTTTGAATGAATTGGCAGAGACAACTCAACTGAGTCAAACTCTGGTGAGCCATTGAACAATACCGATCAATGA
>CM028381.1:27164971-27190876 GCA_013146195.2 Codonopsis lanceolata | reverse complement strand
CCGAATCCATCCTCGTAGCCCTGCCTCATGAGCTCCATTCTCTCGACAAATTCTTCTCGCCATAAAGATGCTATAATTTTGTCGTTGAGTGTAGAGGGGAACTTGCAGGCGCTCATGTCCTCACATGCTTTCACTAAAGAACTATCATTGACCGACAGGTCAATGCACATCCTGGAATATATAGCTTAGTGGTCCAGGCGACAATACGATGTCATGAGGCGTGGAAAGGAGGACCTGTTGACATCCCATCGGGGAGGAACGGTTTCTGAGTTCAATTTCTTCCACTGCCTCATTTGATTTTAGTTCTTGCCCGAAAGAAATGCAAAATAAAAATTAGGCTTTTCATCTTTAAGAACTAAACAAAGCGTAAATTTCAATTTTTCGAATAATTGGAATTTTGTGAAAACTTGAAACCCTAGAATGTTTAGAGTAACCACACTCGAGAAAATGTAAAAGTAGTTTTCCATAAGAATAAACGATGAATATACATAAACGATCGTTAATAGATTCTAGGTTTTTAAGAACAACAATGGCGAAATTGTATGAAACTCAAAATGACTGCTTGTATTCCAAAACAATTTTTAGGTTATGAAATGAAATGCAGAACAAAAGTAAGTTTCAAGTTGAGAGTAGAGAAGAACGTATCATTGTCGTCGATGAGAAGAAGAAACAAGAAGTTTGGATTTGTGTAAAGTAGTTACAGAAAGAGAGAGAGAGTATGAATAGAGAGAGAAATATTTTGTCAAAGGGTTTCAAAGTTTGGCAAATGACGGTTCAAGGACTATTTAAAGGCGAGAAAATTTTAGTTGAAAGCGAACTTAAGATATTTTCTTTGTACCAAATTTTATTTTTACCTCCCCCTATTTTAAAACCTCTTTAGCAAAAAAAAAAAAATAGACTAAGTAAGAATACTCGACCTTTGGCCCTAGGAGAACTTACGCCTTCCGATCACTAAAACTAGGTCTACCGGTATGAAAGAAATATTAACAAATAACTTTGAATTTAAGCAAGAGGATCAATCATACCAAGATTTCTCCTTAAATAGCAAACCCGGTGGCATCCAGGGGTTTTGTGAGAATGTCCGCTAATCGATGCTCGCTTGGAACATATTCCAAACCGATGTTACCTTTTTCCACATGATCTTTGAGGAAGTGATAACGGATATCAATGTGCTTGGTCTTGGAAAGGCATCATCGATTTTTAGAGACCGAATTGCCGATGTGTTGTCACACATGATCGGGCAGCTTTGCGCCTTGATGTCAGAGTCCACTAGTTGTTGCTTCATCCATAGTAGTTAAGCAAATGCTTGCAAAGAATGTATTCACTTCTGTGGTTGAGTTTGCAACCATCCTTGTTTCTTGCAAGACCATGAGACAAGTCTATTTCCAAGGAATTGACAAGTCCCACCGGTGCTTCTTCTCGCCACTTTGCAAGTCATATAACCGCATCCGAGTATCCAACTAGATTGAAATTGTTGGTTTGGAATACCATATGCCTAGATTTGTTGTTTTTGAAACATATCTAATGATACGCTTATGCCAGCAAATGTGACTCCTTGATCCGCTCGAATCTAGCACAAACACAAACAAGAACATAATGTCGTCTACTAGTAAGGTAAAGAAGTGAACCTATGATTTCTGCATACTTGGTCATGTTCTCTTGCTTTCCTTTCTCATCTTTGTCAAGATGGCGCGGTAGACATTGGAGTTTCGAATCCTTTAGCCGAATCAAGACCCGACTTCTTGATTAGTTCCTTTCGCATATTTGGTTTGGCCGATGAAGATTCCATTCAAGTCTGTTGTATCTCGCAGCCCTAGAAAGTAGGTAAGTTCACCCATCATGCTCATCTCGAACTTGCTTTGCATCCTTTCTCGAATCTTTTACATAGGCTTTGTTAGTTGATCCAAAGATGATGTCGCCCACATAGATTTGTACTGTAAGATGGCTTTGTGCTTGGAGGATGAATAAAGTAGGTCTATTCTTCCTCTCACGAATCTCTTGTTCTATTAAGAACTTGGATAGAGTTTCATACCAAGCTCTAGGAGCTTGCTTCAGCCGTAGAGAGCTTTCGAGTCTGTAGACGTGATCCACTTTGTCCGAAATGACAAACTCGAGGTTGCTCCACGATACGCTTGAAGATCACCATTCTAAAGGCACTCTTACATCCATCCGATACACTTTGAAGTCCATGAACGAGGCATAGGCTAGAAAGATTCGATTGCCTCTAGTCTAGCAACAGAGCAAAAGTTTCATCAAAGTCAATTCTTCTTCCTCGCCTGTAGCCCCGCGCAACCAGCCTAGCTTTGTTTTCGGTGACATTTTCTTCATCTTTTGTTTCGAAACCCACTTGGTGCCGATGACCGATGATCGCCGGCTTTGAACTAAGCTCCACACCTTACATCTTTCAAACCGTTCACTCTTCTTGCATAGCTTCAATCCAGCTTATGATCTTCGATAGCTTCATCAATCTTCTTGGTTCGAGTTCGATACAAATGCATAAGAAACATAGTTTCTTCTCGAACTTTACTGCATTTAACTCCTGTGTTGAGATCACCAATGATTTGAGAAATGGATGATCTCTTGCTTCAATAACAGCTGAGGAAGATCACTTCAGTGGGTTCTTCCCTTAAGAATTCCGAGTAGGTTGAGGAGATTCACCAAAATCGTTCAAGAGATAGATCTTCAAAACTTCATTTCTCGTGAACAAGAAGGATGAGATCCAGAAGGTGCTTGGGGTAAAAACGTAAGAGATGGGTTCAGGTCAATAAGAGTTGTTATCGGTACCGCAAAGTTCTCGCCTACCTAAGGAAGGTTAGCGGTACTGGGTCCGCAATTGCCGCTCATGAGGAGTGGAAGTGATGCTGTATTTGTACTGCCTCATCATTATCGAATCATTAGCAACGCTCGAGCCTTCTAGGCTCTAACAAGTCATATTCATCAAAAGAAACATGCATGTATTCTAAAATTTTTAAATTAGTTTTACGAAAATGCGAAATGCTTTTGAATGTTTGGAATACCCTTTAAAAATTCCTTCTCGGATTTTTGCATCAAATTTTCCTCTATATTCTTTTCCATTATAAAGAATAAAACATTTACAACCAAGATTTTAAGAAATCCTATGTTGGGGATCTTCCTCTCCATATTTCATATGGAGTTTTATTATGAAACTTGTTTACTGTGGATCTATTTTGGGTAAAACATGCAAGAGTTGACTCGCCGCCCGTAAATACTTTGAAGTTTAGCTTCGCCAAAGATTGTTCTTGCCGCTTCAATCGTGTTCTGTTCTTCCGCTCGCCTACACCATTTTGTTGAGGAGTACCGCAGCAGAAGTTGTGGTCGATTCCATGGTCATCGCAAAGCATTTTCTACACCATTGTTCTTGAATTCGGCCGTTGTCCGATCTTATGTCGCTTATGTCTTCAAGCTTTTGAGTTTGAAGTCTTCTCAAAAGAGCAGTGACTAGATCATACGTTTCATCTTTAGATGTCATGTTTCAATCCAAGTGAATCTGAGTAGTCGTCAACTACTACAAGTGTGTACTTGTCTCCCGAAATACCGTCAGTTGTGATAGGTCCAAAGAGATCCATATGCGAAGTTGAAGAGGTCCGTTTGACAATACGCATTTCTTTTGAAGGAAGACTTGAAAGTTTTCCTAGTTGACAAGCTTTACAACTTCGTCATGGCCGGCAGACACCGTAGGTAGACCTCGACAAGCCCTTTTGGAGAGCTTGGAGAGGTGTTTGAAGTGAGGTGATCGAGACGCTTGTGCCATAGCCAACGTTGTCACGAACATTGTTGGCTACTAGACACAGGTTTGAGAATCTCCCTAGAAGATTTAAGTCCACGACATAGACGTTTCTTGTCTATTGCCTGGCCAAGATTGTAGAGCAGATTCACTGCCTGATGAGGCACGGTTGGAGTTGATTGGCATAGAGTCCTTTGTGGGAGTGAGATATGCTCGAAAGATTGTGCTTTAAATCACTTACTTAGAGACTTTGTTGATGGAGAGACTTCCTCATTAGGTGAGCCATATCAATTGTTTTCCTCTTGTATTATCTAGAAGATAACGAGGGGTCCTTTGCTTGACTATATACGTAAGAAGACTTTTGTTCCAGTTATGTGTCTTGAGCGACCCTTGTCTAGTACGGATGTATTTGTTTTCGATTCTATAGCCATGAAGCATTCTGAAAAGAAATTAAAAGCAAACAGGTACTGCTTTATTTTCTTCGGGTCTAAGTTAGCAACCTTTTGGAACCCGTACAACTTGACCTTGAGAGAACTAGGTCTCTCGGATCTTAGGTGAACCTTAGCAAGCGTGCAGGGCCGGATGGCCTAGGCAATTAATAGTGACATAAATGGAAATTCAACGAAAGCTGTTAGTGTCTTCAAGCGAAGAGTGCTTATGATTATTCCACTTTCTTGACATCCATTTTTGGTTCAACTTGCTTTGTTGATGGTAGACTTAATTGGTTTCTTCGAATCTTCCTAGGTATGTTACCAAGCGGACTTAGCTTTAGCTTTTCTACGTTGATTACCTTTTTCGAGAAGGATTAGGTAGAATACCTTTAAGTTTACCTTCAACTTGTAAAAAAGAGCCTTGCTTATTCATAGACAAACTTGATAGTTACCTGGGTAGAGGTTTAGTAGGTCTACCGCCGGACAGGTTTGCCTTAGCATAGTTGTTGCGAGACGAGACTTCACTTTCTACTAGTTACCTTTTCGGGTTCTCATTTGAGTCGATCATTTTGGCTTTTCCTTTATGAACTTTGGGGTAAGCGTAAGGCATGAATAACCAAGGCCTTGTTTCCCTACATTTCCAAATGTTTGTTTAGAGAAAAATATCATTAGCGATCTCGGAGGATTCACCTTTCTCTATGGTGAAGAGATTGTCGAAAAGAGGCACATCTGAATATCATATGCCGGTTTATCATTACTAGATTTTTTGGCTTGAAAGGATTTCTTGAATGCATCCTTGGATGTTCCGAGTCAATTGTCTTTTGCAAGGCAATTTTCTCTAGGTCAAGTCCTTTGATGTGCTCGAGATAGACAATCAATTTTGTCATAAAGGAATTTGTTTTCTTCCTTGACTTGATACTCTCTTGTTGGCGGCTATTGAGAGTTTGAATCATTTGCCATCGAGAGATTTCTCATTGTAAGTTTCTCACAGATTCTTGGCCGATTTAACATAGGCTACTCTAAAGGAATTAAATTCTTCAAGCATATCCTGATTATCCTTGAGAAGTTCTTCCTTACTGAAGCTGTCAATGTTGGCTTCATTTTCAGAGTCATAGGTAGGACCTGAATCATGAGCTATTAAGCATATGTTAGCTTGCTCACAATCTTATTCCTCCTCTTGAATCGGTCTCAAACCATGTAGCAACATGTTTGTCTTCTATGTCTTCGACCAACATACCCTTTTGTTTTGAAATTTTCTAAAAGAGGGTTTCGGTATGCTTCAAATTTTGGCTTAGGACATTTTGAGGCAAAATGACGGGTTTCCTACAATTATAACACACAAGCTCTTCCTTAGATGAGCTTTCACCATTCTTCCTAAAAGGTTGTTGGTATGTGTTCTTCCTTCCATATTTTGCAAATTTTTGAAAACGTTTACAAACATGGCAAATTGTTCATCGAGATAGAAAATCATTTTCACGGGGAAGAAGTAGAAGGTTTGGTTTCAACGGTGATTTCTTCTTGGACCATGGTAGCAAAGATACGATTACGGCTGTTTGTCTTGCTCTAGAGCTTGATTAACTTCAAGTTCATAAACCTTCAAACTGCGTAGAGACTACGAAGAGTCATCTCGTTTAAGTTCTTGGATTCTTTCATAGCCGTGGTCTTAACATGCCATAAGCTACCTAGAGAGCCTAAAAACCTCATGTTCATTTCCTTTTTGTCATATGTTTTACCAAGAGAAAAGCAACTATTAATTACCTCACCTTGAGCGATCGTATGCTTGTCTCAAGGTTTCCTTAGGATCCTTTTGAAAGAATCAAGCTGGCTGGATGTATGTATATTTTACGTTATCTCTTGTGTCTTGGTCTCCTTCCAAGTATTCCACAAGAGCTTCCCATCTCTTTTGCGGTTGTACATCGAATCACTTTGGTATGTGCTTGTGTCTAGAGAGCGGTGATTATGTTGATTGCTTTCTTGTCAAGTTCTACCAGACTTTCTATCATCCTCTGTCCATTCAGATTCTTCTTTAGGTATTTGAGATTCCCGCAATGGAGGCTAGAAGATTTGCCTTCATTGTTACATGTTGACCTGCAGTAACACATTTCCATAATCTGTTGTCAATAGAGTTCATAAATCTCATTACTTTATCCTTCCATACATCAAAATGTCCTTCGTCCAATATTGGGACGTGGTTAGCATTAGATGTAGGCAGTATGTAGTGTGTTTGTGCCATTATATCGTATCTCTCAAGAGTTTAATCTTGGAAAAACTTGTTTTCAAAGAGTAAGGCTCTGATACCAATTGTGGGTCCCAATGGGCACAATAATAAGCTAGAAGGGGGGGTTGAATAGCTTATTAATCACATAAAACTTTTTAGTAAATACTTTGAAAGATACTTACAACCTATCGAAAATATTCAAGTAGCGGAAGACCTTCAAGGTAGTTGTTCCAGGTCTGCCGATAAGGACTACCGGTAGACCCTTTACAGGTTACTTAAGTTCTGCTATAAATGGATAAAGATAATTAAAGTAATGACTAAGTCAAATGACAAACAAACAGATAAGAAATAACACAAGTATTTTGGGATGGTTCACACTATAAAGAGTGCTACGTCCACCACCAAGGCAGTCAACCTTGGATTTAAATAGTGCACTATGTTTTCCACTAGATCAATTACAAAGAATATCTCTAATGGATCGTGTACAAAATATTGACTTGTGTTTGGGGTCTATGGAATTAAATATCTGTAAATACAAGATATTTAATTCGTCCAGAAGTATAGTTAAAGAAAGTAAACAACAAGAAGATAAAACAATGAGTGTTGATGAGCAGCTTCTTGTTGTTGACGAGGACTTCTAGATCTGTAGAGGATCTCTTGATTGCACTGAGCTGAAGACTTGGAGTTTATGAAGTTTCAGAGCAATCCTTAAGTGTTCGATTGATTCTGTACAATGCCTTTGTTTCAGTCTTCAATGGCAGTATTTATAGCAGGTGCACTTCAAAAGATCCGTTGGAGAAGACGAATACTTCAACGGCTCTTTTCAACAATGCATTAAATGCATGGGGTCGATCAAGGATTTTCGTCTTCACAGATATCTAGAGCGGGGAATGATTACGAGATCTTCAAAAGGTGGGCGATTTTAGGTGTCGGATCGAGAGTTGTTGTAGAAAGTAGGAGGCAGTGCGCTTTGCTTTTTGTTCGAGACAAAAGTCTTCCTGCTTTTCGGAAATTGCTTTCGGCGGCTTGATATGTCAGGGAATGTCTTGGATTAATTTCAAACAATGATTAGGATAAGTTTGAATTAATCCAATTAATCTTTGTTGGATAGGACACGTCATTGAAGATAAGGTGGACACGAGGTCTGCCGTTCTTTAAGCTTTAAGCAAGGTCTTCCGGTGAAGCTGTGAAGAGGTCTTCCGCTGAACCTGTGAAGTCCTATAAAAACTATACTAGGCAAAGTTCTATACACAGTTGCTACGCTAATCGATACGCAGCCCGATTAGCCACTGAAGTATAAAACTAATGTAATGTACTGAGCAGATATAAATCAATCAAAAGAATCAACAGAGAGTCCTTGTCTCAATACTACTCTTATGTGATGACCTCAGCAGACCAGTTCTTCCAATACATAAGCACCTGCAAACCTTCTCTACGGGTTGATAATCTCTTCAAGAATATCAAACCAGCAGACCTTTCTATGGGTTGATTATCTCTTCAAGAATATCATACCAGTAGACCTTCAAAGCTTCTTAAGATGCACGTGCGATATAGTGGAATCATTGCAGATTTTCAGAAACGACATAAGGCTCAAGCTTCGCAAAAGTCAACTTGTGAAAAAGTCCTAACAACTAACAAACCTGCATACAAGATATAGTTGGATATTATTCAACATATATTCCACTCTATATTTGGTCCATAAGTTCAAATGAATCAACTTTATTGAAAAACCAAATGTTACTGTACTATTCCGTCAGACCGGCGCTACAGACACACATCAACTCAGTCTGACTTTTGGACAACTTTTTCAAGAAGAGATCTTCAATAATATCTTTATCCAACAGTCCATAAGATTTACTCTTGTCCAACGATCACTACAATGGCTAAAGATTATTCGAAGATAATCTCAACGGATCTAAGATTTATGTCTATAAATTAGAAACATCTTCTCCCTTCTTAAAAAAAATTAGAGATGGTGAGAGATCTTAAAAAGATCACCGTGGAAAAACCAAGACCTTTTTAAAATACATTATATGGATTGCAAAGAAGAAAAGAAAGAATGGAGAAATAGTAATCTGAAAACCTACAACAACAGAGAACAATGTCTTGATCAAGAACTTCTTTCTTGATTTGAGCTATTTGATCTCCTTCAAAGAACTCAGTCTTTACAGCACTATAGAGATCCAATTCTTTGGTAGAGACCAAGCACTCCAGATTTTGTTGAAGATAGATCTCTAAAGATGTCCAAGGAAGATGACGAGCTGGCTGTCTACATTAAATTCATACCAACATACTTGTACTTCATTAAAAGGGTTGTTGGTTGTGCAACAATAGGTCATCATCGGGAGTCGAGTGTTTTACACTCCGTTGCTCAAATATTCCTTATATGAGCAACCCATAAAATTGTCTTCTCATGTCTCATCTTCTTGATTCCACTTGTTCCTGTCATGTTCATGAAACTCTGATAAATGAGTTCATGAATGTGGAAGGAATCCTGGGTAAGAAAGTAGATAGCTAGGTTAGAGAGTCTAGTTTGATGTATTATGCACGTTTGCCTTTGAGTAAACCTCTGTTGATTTGTAATTAAATATATTCATCAAACTCAGCCTTGATTTCTCTTTCCAGTGTTTAAAAGGTTTTTATTCAATAAAGTTATCTATTCTGGAACCCCTAGCTTGCATCTAAAGAAGTGTTAAGTATGTTGTTGTTCTAAACAAATATTTATGTACAGCTGCTTAAACCTTCTAAGATAAATCTGTTAAACCAGAACCTTTCTGCTGTCAAACTATTTCATAAGCTAATAATTTATCTACAATCTGTCAGTAGAGTTCATTACTCAGAGTCTCTCTCTCTCTCTCTCTCTCTCTTTCTCTCTCTCTCTCTCTCTCTGTTGGCAACACTTCATAAGTTCAGTTATATGTGCTGACTTATAAGAGTTTGTCCTTCGTAGACAAATAGAAAAAATACATAGGTATTTATGTGTTATTTCTATTAAGGTCGAGGTTCAACTTTTCGAAACTGACTTTTTTTCGAAAAAAGATAAAGACTGTTCCCCAGATTCTTGGTAAAGCCCAAATCTTCTAAAAAAGTCGTTTTGTCAAATCAAAAACTTTTTATCTTTTCAAAAAGGAGCCTTGCCGAATCTCGAGGAATAAACCTACTCTTAAGTCATCACGTGTGACTTTACTAGGGTAGTTGAAAAGCCATCTCAATTAATTGAATCACATTCAATGTATCGTCCTTTAGTCTTGCCTTAGTGAGTATAAGTAGAGACCTTCCTTCTTCGTCTCCATCACATTAACGAACTTCTTCGAAACCCTAAGATAGACAGTGATACAAGCATTTTCTAAAAAATGTTACTTAGCATCAATCCTAGATTTCGATAAAGTCATCCCCTCAACAACTTGGTAAAATTCTTACTACCATATGATAGTTTTTTGGTTCGTTTTGAAAAATCTTCTAGTCAGAAGATTCACCTCAATAACTTCTTAGCATGCCCCTCCCAGACCTTTTTGATCGTGCACACGTTTGGCTGCTCCCTTTTTAGCAATGCAGACTTTCTGCACTTTCTACCAAACGTGATTCTCCCTGATTTTTTTCCCTTCCAATTTTCTTGGAGAAATGCCATCACAGCAGCCGACATTCAAAAACATGTCTTGCTTGTGAAGGTCACCTCGGCCGGAGAGGTTGCTAATGAGAAGAAGAAAAGCTCCAGTTTTTTTCTATGGCTCGAGTCCATGCTTACTCTAGATGATTTTATGAAGTTGAGTTCTCTTTCCTCCCAGAAAAGTCTCAATGTTCAAAGAACATCAGCCATCTTTATCCAATCCAAATTGCACAGTTGCCAATAAGATCAGCAGTGTTCTCTAGACAACAAACTTCATAGATATAGCTTTGTAACAAAATTTTCAAATTGTATCAATGTTTAGATTAGATGTTTTTGTAGTAGTTAAATCATTGGAAGTTGTTTTGTTCTTGTAATCAGTAAATCTCTGTTGTAACCTTCTTTATTTTCTTGATCTACTTGAAAACTAGTTCAGTTAACTTTACTTCATATATATATGCTTTGTTGTCTTATTCTATGATAGCATGAACTTCCATGTTTTAATTATGGATTTTTATACATGTGCTTGAAATCACAACTCGTCTGTTCTAAATCAATAATTTGAACATAACTATGTTGTTAACCCAATAGCAAAATTAATCCTTAAAAGTAAGTGCTACTTCTTCGATCTATACAGTATTCCTAAAAGATAAAGTCAGCACCTCCACATAAGATAATAGTCGTATGAATCTGACCTACTCACGTTGGTCAAGATCATCAGCATAACTCAGCATTCAAAAAATGACCTTTCATGTCTATAACTTTACTTTTATGCTGAAGACTAAGTTGATTTTTCTCATAACGATAGTTCAGACCAAATATCTACTTTTAGTGATATTTATTTTGAATCAACAACTGATATATATATATACTTTGTTGTATAAACAATTGGTATCTTTATCAATTAAGTCAACAACTGGTATATATTAATTGGTATCTTTATGACTAAATTGTTAGGGTAAAATAGGGTCATCCTATTTTTCTCTATTAAATTGTTTATTTATTGGCGTGCCCTTTCTTGGTCCAAAAGCAAATGGTAAGTTGTTACTATATTTAATACTTCCTAAAAGCTCTCAAGAGTCCTTGTTTAAATTTAACAAAATCTTTGGTATGATATTTGTTTTAAATAAGGAAACTAATTTTGAAAACTAAATCTCTTATGACTTAATCTTGTGTTTCCTTAGAGAATTTGGATTCTTTATTGTTTCAGGACTCCCAACCCGAGTATATATACAAGAGTAGTTCGTGCAAAAGATACACCACTCGAGAGACTTAGAGAGATATTCTGCAAAGAGAGAGAAAGCTGATAGCTTACTTGGAGTATTCAAAGCAGCTGTATTAGAAGTTGCATCTGTTGTTTGGTTGTTTGTTTTCCTAGTTGATAGGAAACTTATTTTTTAATCTCATGTTTGCTTTACTTTGTTTTTGTGGGTTTCCTCTCCATACTTATTGTCTTGAGAGGGTTTTGGTTTTAGTAGTTTTCACTTGTTATTTGGTTGTAAGACTTATAATCTTTTAGTGAAAACATTTTTTACCTAAATAATTTGGATCTGCAAGCATTGCTTGTAGATTGTTTGGTATATTTATGTGTCTTATTACTGCTTTATTAGAATAAAGTTTTTCGTTGTTTATTTGATAAGCTATCTGGTCAATAAGCAGTATCCTCAGAATCATGAAGGAAGCAGTATCCTCTTCTGGCAGCTTTTCCCTGTCTTCTGCTTGGCATCATCTTCGTCATCACAGGCCTGAATTACTTACAGCTAAATTTTATTGGCATAAAAAGCTCCCTAAGAACATAAGTGTTTTCATATGGAAGCTCCTCTTTCGTAGGTTACCGATTGACGAAGCTCTCATAAAAAGAGGTTTTAATATGGTTTCTCGGTGCTATTGTTGTTCGTCTAATTCGGTAGAGACTTTCACCCATGTCTTTCTCCATTGCCAAATCATTTGCTTTCATGTGTAGTGCGCCTTTGAAGCTGAATTTCAAGTCTTAGAACTACAAGTCTTCTATCCATCAATCTTGTCTTTCTTGGTGGCTTTTTCATCGAAGTCTTTGCCCCACATTGTTCTCCCTCTTTGATCCTTTGGCACGTTTGGAAGCAATGCATTTTTCTTTGATGGGCATGGACATACGGCAAACTCCCTTATCATCTCTATTCGGAAAGACTTAGGCTGCTGGCCGATTCCTTCCTCAACCCCTCGACTTGAGGCTATCATCGGTTGAGTCTTCCAGCCTCTAATATTGTTAAATGGATCCCCCCCGCTCATTTGAAGGTCAAATTAAATACGGATGGAGCTTCTCGCGGAAATCCAGGTTTCAGTGGGGGAGGCGGCATAGTTCGTAATTCTAATGGTGACCTGGTTTATGCCTTCTCTTCCTATTATGCTCACTCTTCTAATTCTATTGCCGAAGCCAAAGCCTTGTTGGAGGGTTTGAAATGGTGAAGCCGGAGTTATAGGGATGCCATAATTGAGATTGACTCCAAGATTCTTGTTGATTGTCTCACAGCAAATCATAAGTTTCCTTGGAAATGTTGGGCGATTCTTCACCAGGCGAAAGATATTCAACGGGAGATGAATTATTTAATCATCCTTTGCCGAGGAATCTAATAGTTTTGCGGATCTCCTTGCCAACCTGGGCTGCGATTCCTCATCTTCTCTCCAATTTTATGATGTGTCTACATTGCCTCCTCGTATTCGTGGTGCTATTGCTTTGGATAAAGTTGGTACTCCTTACATTAGACGTAGACATTAAGTTTTTCTTTTTGTCCTCTCTTTGTATCTCCTTTTCGAGGTCAGGCTTCTTTGTCCCCCCATTTATAAGGGTCAGGCTGATTGTCCCCCTCAAGTTTGTCTTTATTTTTATTTCTAATAAAATCATGCAGGGTACCGCCCCTGTTTCCTAAAAAAAAAAAAAAAAATCTGGTCAATGCACCTTTGAATGCAACTGCATTAGAAGCTGCATTAACATTATTTTGGAATCCTAGCTATTGTTGCACTTTCAATTGGTATCAAAGCCTTCTCTTGACGATACTAAGAGAAGATTCTGGTTGTAGCCAAGATGGATTCTCAATATGAGAATGTTGCTTGTCCTCCTACCGTTGTTGATTTTTCTCATGATTTACTTGAGTTACACAAAGAGATTGAAGAATCTAACTTTGGTGAAGATTTTATGGCCCTCCTAACATCAAAGTTCAAGAATATTTTGAAAGCAAAGGGACAAAACATATCTTCATCTTCTGTTACCAAAACCGTTTTTAAACCTGAGCATAGCAAGTTTATTCCCAAGGAAAATTCTTTTCAAACCCTTAAAAAAAATTACCAATCCTTTTGCTAAACAGACTACATCTAATGGTAAAAATATTGATTATATTCAATGTAGGGCTTGTCAAGGGTTTGGTCATTATGCTAATCAACGTGTTAATGTTTTGTGTAAAAAGGGTTTAAATTTCTCTGTTACTTTGAGTGATAGTGATGATGAAGATTCAGATAATCATGTTACTTTCACAACAGTGCCATTTTTACAGATTGTTTTTGATGATAGTGGTTCAACTAATGATACAACATGTGTTTCTAATGATAGTGATTCAGTTGGTATTGCAGCAGGTGTTCCTGCTAAAAGATTTCTAGCTGGTGTTGCAGATGGTTTTCCAAATTAATAAAGTGGTTCAACCTGTTGCGTAGGGGTTCCACGATAATGTTCTTCTGCCGGTGTTTTACGTGGTAAAACTCACAACATAGCTTTATGAGAAGCTATATCATATAAAAGTTGGGATGATTCTCTCTACTTTAATTCTTCCATAAAAGAACATACCACAAGTTTTTCAGAGTCAGAATGCCAAGAAGAACCTGAATTAATGGAAGCTTACAAAGAACTATACAATGATTGGAAGGAAGAGCTTCCCAAGTCAAGGTTCTTGTAAAAACAAATGAAGTATTCAAGAAGGAGAATGAAAATCAAAATGAGTGCATTGCAAGGTTAGAGTGTTTGCTCACAAAGAAGGATGTTGAGTTAGAAACCTTGAAAGGTGAGCTTGACAAAGCTAATGAAACTGTGGCTAAGTGGAATTCAGGTAAACTCAAACTTGATGAGATGTTGAAGGTTGGACATAGTGACAAATCTAGACTTGGGTTCAAGCCAAAAACCTTTGTCAAGAAAGGTGAAGAAACCTCATCATCTTCTTTTAAACCAAAACACTTCTCACACAACTTCCAAAACACCAACATCTTTGAAAAACCTAGACCTAGGAAGAGAAATTTCGTGTCACTACTACCATAAACCTGGACACATTCAGCCTTTCTGTTACCAGAAAAAGGCAGACTATGCTAAAGAAGTTAGACAAGCTTACCTAAACTGCAACTAGATGCAACACCAAATGCAGCACCATCAAAAGCTGTATCAGCCAAAAAAGTTCAGAAAAGCTTGGGTTCCTAAAGGAAGTTTCAGACCTGTTGGAGTTCCCATGCAAGAACCTTTTGATATCTCTCCAGGAGCTCCTCTATCAGATTGAAAATGTTGTAATGTAACCTTCACTTCCTTAAAATCTCACATTGATGGATCCTGGTGCTTTGACAGTGGCTGTTCACGTCATATGACTGGTTCTATTGAGAACTTGGTGGATTATGTGAACATTAATGGAGGATCCGCGACTTATGGAGGTGGTTCAAAAGGCAAGATAGTTGGAGAAGACACCTTGAATATGGATGGTTTACCTAAGCTCAAAAATGTCTATCATGTTGAAGAGCTTAAAACCAATCTCATAAGCATAAGTCAATTATGTGATGATGATCTTCAGGTACGTTTTGATAAAAATTATCTTTTATAAGGCTAACAAATGCTTATTGACAGACACAAAATCTTCAAACAATTGTTATATGTACAACAATTTGCAAACATGTCATAGTGCTAGTATTGATGTCACTGAATTATGGCATCAAAAGTTGGGGCATATGAACTATCGTAAGCTATATAAGCTTGTGATGCATGGGGCTGTGAGAGGTCTACCGAGTTTGAACAGAAATTCTACAAAGGTTTGTGGACCATGTCAAAAGGGTAACCAAACAAAGGCATCCCATCCTGCCATTCAACATTGCTCCACATCTCATTGCCTTAAGATGATTCACACATACCTCATAGGTCCTATTGAGGTAGAAAGCCTTGAACCTGCATAAGGAGGAAAGTCAGACTTTGTTCCAGACTCCCAGAATTCAAAAGCTGAAAACTCTGGAAATTTGGATGTAGCTTCTGATGCAACTGCATCAGAAGACGCATTGGTCAAACCTGCTAGTGAAGCTAAACTTAAACTTCAACCGGCTTAAGCTGATCTAACTGTGAATGATAGATCCCATAATGTTCCCAGTAGATTACAGAAGGACCATCCAATCTTACAAGTTATAGGTAATGTTTATAATGGTATGTCTACAACGAGGAAAGATAAGATTCATTATAAAAAATTAGCATGTCTCTCCTCCTCTGACTGTGAAGTTTTTCATACTTCCTACTTTGTGTCTCTTATTGAACATAAAACTGTGAGTGAAGCTTTGAAACATGAATCTTGGATCAATGTTATGCAAGAAGAGCTTGATCAGTTTTCAAAAAAATGATGTTTGGATTCGTATGCATAGACCCACCTCTGTGGATGTTCTTGGAACAAAGTGGATTTTCAAAAATAAATCCAATGAGGTGGAAGAGATAATTAGAAACAAGGCAAAACTTGTAGCTCAAGGGTACAAACAAGTTGAGGGGTGGATTTTGATGAAACTTTTGCACCTATGGCCCACAGATGTATAATATGTTTGTATTTACAAATGGTATTTATTTATGGATTGTAATCTAAATCCATTCTGTTACGAGTTTGATCTATTGGCTTTCACGATACGTAAACAAAACGCACCCACTTACCTCAAAGACGGTACAACCGAAAACCCAGCCTCCTCCTACTTTACCCAAGCTTCTGATCTTCTATTGGGATGGATAAAGGCCATTGTAACCTCCGACATATAGGCATATGTGAATCCTTGCAAAACTGCTCCTATGGATTAGGATTTATTGGGAAAGGAATTCGGTGTGGCATCTCTTTTCCATCTACATAAGCTACAAGATGATCGTCATGGACTTATCAAGGCTCCCGAAACACCCATTCATGAGTATCTCCTCCGCACCAAAACAATCACAAATATCGTCGTGGTTGCTGGAGAGCAAGCCCGATTTTGGAGGGGTTCATAGTGATCGATTGAACAGGGCCCCCAATGTAAGAGGGTCCAATTTTATATATGTGTAGGCTAGTTTTATAGAAATACTAAAATAATGTAACAATAGAGAATAAGTTGTTTTTTGACTCATTGGATTGGGTAATTGTATATGTGATGAGTGTAACTTTGAAGTCCAAGGTTCAAACCCCTTCATTGCCATATTTGTATTTATTTTGGGTCTACGGTCAATTATTATTAGTATTATTTTATATGCATATTATATCATATACTCCCCCAATTTAGAATAGTCCCCTATATTATTTTGATAGGTTTTATGTAAATAATAAACTTTAAAAAAATATGCTTATAATTTCATAATATTTCATCTTGTAAGGGTAAAATAGACCAGGTTTATTTTTACTTGTTTCCCCTTTCATGGTCAAAATATTATTTTTGTTAAGTTTGAGGTATTTTAGGATTTAAAATCTTTTATTAGATTATAGTACATCTTTTTGGTAACAAAATCTTTGTATAAATCCTAGGCAATTCGTAATTCATGTGCACTTAGATATTAGGAAATAAAATCTCACAGAATTGGTAAGTTGTTAGTCCTTCCGTTTTGCTAATCCTTTTCCATGTAGTAGCAGGACTGTTTTGCGTGTGTGTAGGACATCGCATAACTATAAATAAAGGAGCAAGGATACGGGCTGTTTGCAGAGCTTGAGAGAGAGAATAAAAAGCCATATGGCTGTGTTCAGAAGAAGGGAGTTTGAGAAGTCGCTTCAGGAAGACAAGTCGTTCGGTGAAGCTGTTGATGTTATAACATTGGCAGTAACATCAAAGATCTGGAAATCTGTTTGTCTTCCTGTTCAGTTTGAGGAAGCTGATTTTATTTCTTCCCACGTTTTGTCTGTTCAGTTTATGTGGGGTTTTTTGTTCTCCAAGACTCATTGTCTTGTGAGAATATTTTTGTGAGTGATTTCACAAATTGTGTTTGTTAAACGATAATTATTTTTAGTGAAATCTTTGTGGCCTTGAGGCTAGGTCTACAAGTATTATCTTGTAGATTGTTTTTGGTAAACCTGTGCATTTCGTTCACTGTTTTGTTATCTATTCTTCCGCTGCTATTTTCTTCTTTGATCATTGTGATTTCCATTGTAGCTACATTCACAGATACATTGGAAATTGCTTTGGTTTCTCTTGATAATCCTAGCTATTGTGTTCTTTCAATTGGTATCAGAGCAATCTCTTGACATCACTAAGAGTTGATTCTGGTCATAGCCGTGATGGATTCTCAATATGAGAATGTCGTTCGTCCTCCTATTCTTACTAATGCAAACTATTCTATTTGGAAAGTCAAGATGTGCATCTTCATCAAATCAATTGATGAAAGAGCGTGGCTTGCTGTCTTGAATGGATGGAGTCCTCCTAAAACTACTGATTCTGATGGTGATGTCAAGATCACCAAAGAATCTGAATGGACTAATGAAGATAGAATATCAAGGCTTTTTAATTCAAAAGCTTTGTCGCTATATATAAAGCTTTAGATGCTAATACTTTTAGGGATGTGCCAACTATGAATCGCTAAAGATGTTTGGGAGGCCCTGAAGGCCTGTGAAGGATGTGAAGGTTCACGCTTCTAAGTTAAGACTGCTCACCACACAATTTGAAAATACAAGAATGAATGAGTCTGAAGATATTATGTCTTATTATGGTAGACTTCTTGACATGTCAAATTCTGCTCTTGCTTTGGGAGATCCCATCACTAATGACGTCTTGTTAGCAAGATGATGAGAACTTTGCCTGAAAGGTTCAATGTCAAAATATGTGCTATAGAGGAAGCACATGATATTGACAAGATGAGTTTTGAACGATTGGCTGGTATCATTCAAAACTTTGAATTGAACCTAAATGATCAAATCAAACAAAAAGGCAAAAGGGCTTCATCATCTTCTACACCTATTGTGAAAAATATTGCTATGCTGCTCTTATTGATATCTCATCTGACTTGCTTGAAATTCAAAAGGATATTGATGAGTCTGATTTTGGAGAAGAATCTATAGCTCTTTTGACTACCAAATTTAGAAATTTTTTTAAAACTAAGAGCCAAAATAGAACTCCATCATCAAACTCCAAAAACAGTTTTAAGACTGATTATGGAAAATTTGCTCCCAAAGAAAACTCTTTCCAAACTCCAGAAAAGCCTTTCACAAACCCCTTTGCTTCAAAGTCTTCCTACAATGGTAAGAACATTGATTCAATTCAATGTAGAGAGTGTCAAGGGTATGGTCATTATGCTAACCAATGTGCAAATACTTTAAGGAAAAAGGGTTTGAATTTTTCAGCCACTCTGAGTGATAGTGATGGAGAAGATCCAAGTGATCTTATCACTCTCATTGTTGTTTATGATTCTGAAACTGAAAGTGCAGGTTCTCCAGTCAATGTGACATCCAATGTAGCTACATCCGGAGTCACATCAGAAGATGCAGTGAGCAGAAACAGGGATGATCTCTACTGTTTTAACTCCACAGTCCCTGACGATGGTGGAGATTCAGAATCTGACTTGCTGGAAGGGTACAAAGAACTGTACAAGGATTGGGAGAAAAGAGCTCACCAAGTTACATTGCTTGGTAAGGCAAACGAGCTCTTAAAAAGGCCAATGAAGATCAGAAAGATTGCATTATAAGGCTGGAAAGCTTGTTAAGCAAGAAGGATGTTGAGATCGAAGGGTTAAAGGAGCAGCTCATTCAAGCAAACGAAACCATCACCAAATGGAATTCAAGTCAACATAAGATGGATGAGATGCTTAATTCAGGTAACTCATCCAAGGCAGGTATTGGTTTTGTTCCAAAAGTGTTTGTGAGAGAAGGAGAAGGCTCATCTGAACCGAAACAGAATGCTCAGAATTTTCAGAAACCTGATTTCTTCGAAAAGCCAAAATCAAGAAAGAAAAACTTTGTTTGTCACTTCTGCCATAAGCCTGGTCATATACAACCTTTTTGTTTTCTGAAAAAGGCTATATATGAGGATGAAGTTAGGCAGGCTTTCTTGGGAAAAAATCAGATGCAACATCGAATGAAATAGCCAATGCAGCAACATTGGAAGTCACATTGGAAGTCTCATTCGAAGTCACATCAGAAATCTCATTCTCAGAAAAATCAACCTAAAGTTTTTAAACAGATGTGGGTTCCTAAGGGTAGTAATGACAAAGGCAAGTCCAAATACTGTGAACCTTTTGACATATGTCCTGGTGCTAGAATGTCTGATGATGAGATGTGCAATGTTACCTTCACTTCTTTGAAATCTCATATAGCTGGGTCATGGTACTTTGACAGTGGTTGCTCTAGACATATGACAGGTTCAATTGAGAATTTGAAAGATTATGTGAGCATCAATGGTGGTTCAGTGACCTATGGAGGTGGTGCCAAAGGCAAGATAATTGGCAAAGGAACATTGAATGTTGAAGGTCTTCCAAATCTCACCAATGTTTATCATGTGGAAGGACTTAAAACAAATTTGATCAGTATAAGTCAATTGTGTGATGATGACCTTCAGGTAAGGTTTGATAAAAATTCTTGTGAAGTTTTTGATCAAACTAACAAATGTCTTCTGACAGGTACAAGGTCATCTGACAATTGTTATATGTTCAACAATAGCCAATCATGCCAAAAAGCTAGTCTTGATATTACAGATCTTTGGCATCAAAAACTTGGACATATGAGTTTTCGTAAGCTCCATGAGCTTGTGAAACATGATGCAGTAAAAGGGTTGCCAAACTTGGAAAAGAACTATACAAAGGTATGTGGTCCCTGTCAAAAAGGTAAGCAAACCAAGGCATCTCATCTTCCTATATCACAATGTTCCACATCTAGGTGTCTAGAGATGATTCATACTGATCTCATGGGTCCCATTGAGGTAGAAAGTTTAGGAAGAAAAAAATACACTTTTGTATGTGTGGATGACTTTTCTAGATACACTTGGGTGATTTTCTTGAGAGAGAAATCTGAAACCTTTGAGGCATTTAAAATTTGGTACACCCGTGTGATGAACTTGTATGATCTAAAGCTTATTAGAATTAGATCAGATCATGGCACGGAATATGAAAACTCATCCTTTTCTAACTATTGTGCCTCTAATGGCATCTCTCATGAATTTTCTGCTCCCAAAACTCCACAACAAAATGGAGTGGCGGAAAGAAAGAATAGGACATTACAAGAGATGGCAAGGGTTATGTTGACCTCAAAAAATTTGGCTAAAAGATTTTGGGCCGAAGCCTTAAATACAGCTTGTCACATTGGAAATAGGGTTTTCTTGAGACCAGGTAGTACAATGACTCCTTATGAAATTTTTCTTGGAAAGAAACCAACCTTAAAATATTTTCATGTTTTTGGTTGTGTGTGCTACCTTCTCAATGATAGAGACCAACTTTCTAAGTTTGATTCTAAAAGTGACAAGTGTGTCTTCATGGGTTATTCTACTAATAGTCGGGCTTACAGAGTTTTTAATCTCAGGACTAAGACTATTATGGAATCTATGAACATTGTCTTTGATGATCTAACGGATCTTGGCCATAAAACTGTTGAAGAAGATGTTTCAGGAATCCTTGATTTTGGAGATATTGATCCAGAACCAGCATCTGAATCCAGTGAACCAGCAGCTGATCAAGCAGGATCTGCAGATTCAGGCAGTTCAGACGATGTGATTCAGAATGTGACACCCAATGTGATTCCGAATGTAGCTACATCGGAAGTCACATTGGACAGAAACTTGGCGTGGAACCGATCCGTAACAGGCAAATAATCGATCGGTTTGGTGATCGGGGATACTGACATACCAAGAATTCAGAAAATACATCCCTCCTCTCAGATCATAGGTAATGTTCAGGATGGTGTATCAACTAGAAGGAAAGGTAAGGTGGATTACAAAAAACTTGCTTGCATGTCCACACTAGAATTTGATGAAATCCATGCATCTTGTTTTGTTTCCACCATTGAACCCAAAAATGTGCATGAGGCTCTTAAGGATGAATGTTGGATAAATGCCATGCAAGAAGAACTAGACCAATTTACTAAAAACGATGTTTGGTATCTTGTTCCTAGACCCACTTCAGTAAATGTTATTGGAACAAAATGGATTTTCAAAAACAAAACTAATGAAGTGGGAGAGATAATAAGAAACAAAGCTAGACTTGTGGCTCAAGGGTATACACAGGTTGAGGGGGTGGATTTTGATGAAACCTTTGCTCCTGTAGCCCGTATTGAGTCCATTCGTCTGCTACTTGCCATTGCATGTTTTCTTGATATAACTCTTCAACAAATGGATGTGAAGAGTGCTTTCTTAAATGGCATCCTTGAAGAAGAAGTTTTTGTTGAGCAACCAAAAGGTTTTGAGGACCCCCATAAACCCAGTCATGTGTTTAAGCTAAAAAAGGCCTTGTATGGTCTCAAACAAGCTCCTAGAGCTTGGTATGGGAGACTTACAGACCATCTTTTGAAAAGTGGGTTTAGAAGGGGAGAGGTGGATAAAACTCTTTTTATTCAAAATCAAGACAAACACATTTTGATAGCACAAATTTATGTTGATGACATTGTGTTTGGATCCACCTCCAAGTCCTTGGAAAAGAATTTGTTAATTGCATGACTTCCACTTTTGAGATGAGTATGGTTGGGGAGTTGACCTATTTTTTAGGAATTCAGATAAAACAATTACATGAAGGGATGTTCATATCTCAAGCCAAGTATGCTCTTAACTTGGTGAAGAAATTCAATCTTGAGAATGGAAAACAAAAGAAAACCCCTATGGGTACATCCAATAAACTCAATAAAGATGAAAAATCTGAAAGTGTTGACCATACATTATATAGGAGTATGATTGGAAGTCTGTTGTTAACTGCCACCCGTCCAGACATCATGTATAGTGTGTGCTTGTGTGCTAGGTATCAAGCAAACCCTAAAGTCTCTCACTTGAAAGCCTGAAAAGAATAATTAGGTATGTTGGTGAGACTTGTGCCATGGGTTTGTGGTATACTAAACACACAAACACCAATCTTGTTGGGTTTAGTGATGTTGATTGGGCTGGTAGTGTAGATGATATGAGAAGTACCTCAGGTGGATGTTTTTATTTGGGAAATAACTTGATTTCATGGTTTAGTAAGAAACAAAATTGTGTTGCCCTATCAACAACTGAATCTGAGTATATAGCTGCTGGTAGTGGATGTACACAACTCTTATGGATGAATCAAATGATCAAGGATTATGGTTTACACAGCAATGTATTAACCATGTATTGTGACAACACTAGTGCCATAAGTATAGCCAAAAATCATGTTCAACACTCTCGAACTAAGCACATTGATATAAGACACCACTTTATTAGAGATTTGGTTGAACAAGGCATTGTTTGCATTGAACATGTGGGAACAGAAAATCAACTGGCTGATATTTTCACTAAGAGTCTAGATTTTGAGAGATTTATAAATCTTAGAAATCTCTCGGTATGTGTGCCATGTGACCCCTCACTTCTTTTTATATAAAAAAAAAATTAGGCATCTTGCATTGTATCTTAGGGGGGCACACTAGTTTCATTCTTTATGTTTTAGTACCTTTGTTGTTGACTTGATATGCATTCAATATCTGTTGTGATTTTCTTGTTCGATTCTCCTCACCATCTCCCTAAAAGGTTATTGAAATCTTTGAAAAATCCACAAAGGAAAGAGCTAAGACCACTTTTGAAATTTTTGGGATCTACCAATTTGTCAAAGTACTATGGAGCTTAGGCTTTACTATGGAGCTTAGGCTTTCATGGGTTGATCTTGAGAAAATTGACTCCCTTTAATTGAAAAAGTGTGAAAGCTACCTAACGGAAAAGAGCTACCTATGAACAAGGTTGTGGCATCTTTCTTTTGGAACTATGAATCCTCGGATTACATGGGTTGATCAATAAGTAAAGTTGCTACCCTTGGTAAATAGTGTGAAAGGTTCTAGTGGCATTTGTTGAATATGCTTGAAATAAAGTAAAGCTATTCTCCTAGGGAAATAAAGTACCTATGGTTTTTATGGGAGTTATGTGTTGATTTGGTGAACAAAAGATGAGAATTTGTACATAAAATCACAACTTTGGCGAATGTGTCTTCCAATGCACTACATTGGGAACTACATTCGATGATCTAGACATATCACATGTGTGTGTGCATTGTTTCTCTTGTTTTTCGACATGTTAGGCATATTTTCTAGGACATATTTTGTGCTGATCATATCAGCCCCTTGATGTTTTTGTTTCCATAAGCAGATTAGTGCAATCTCGATCCTAAGGTTCTTCATGTTGATATTTTATGTGGTTGTCTAATCTGTGTGTTAATCATGAGGTCCTGAACTGGTTTATGATTACTGTTTTGGCAGGTTTGTGTGGTAGCAATTTTGGTTAATTAAGTGTTGTGTATCCTCAAAATACTTGATTAATTTTGAAACATTCAAATTTTGAAATCTGAAATTAGTTGTTATTCTTTCATATTTAATCCTCCACCTATTTCTCATGTCAATAACAACAATAGATTTTTATCTCTCCATTATGACTGGTTAATATTTGATTTCTTATCTAAATTTTGAATTTTGATTTGTTGTTAGGACTTCTCTCATTCCATGTAATTAAGGTGTTAACGGCTAATTGCTATTAGTGGGCGTATTAGTGTTGTGTTTCAGGAAGGAAGAAAATACTTCTCCCAGAAGCTTCTCATCCTTCAAATCCGAGAAAAACCTCTTGCAGCATCTTCTTCCTCGAAACCTTCTCTCTCATCTTCCATTCTTGTTTCTCTCCTCTAGTTCCCTGGCTTCTACATCATCCTCTACACATGAAGCTCACATACAAAATCCTCCCTCAGATGTAGCTTCCGATGAAGCTACATCGACTCCTCTTTCTTCTCCTGAAAATCCCTTAACAACTATTGTAGTTGCTCAGCCATTACCTGAACCGTTGACCATGATTCTTCCAGGAGAAAAAGGTAACGCAATAGATGTTGAAAATCCAGGTGATTTATCAAGGTTACCCCAAATTGGTAACCCTATCTCGCGAAAATCGAAGAGGCTCAGAGGGATTCCCTCAAATTTCGAAAATCCAAGTGAGGAGGATGTTCTAGCTGCCAAGAAACGCAAAGTGGTTCCAGGAATTTTTGAAGAATCAGTCGTTATTGAAAGAAACCCCGATGATGAGGATTTTGTTCCTAAAACAGGCCAACCCCGATGGTTCAAGAACCGGCCTTCTCAACTCCGCTTCTCCAATAATCGCTCGCCCAAATAAGAGGAGTTTAAAAGCGATGATTATCCTATACCATCATCGCGAGTTGTATTTCCTCCGATACGGTGCTCAAGCTCAAGAATCCTCGATTCCGAAGTCGGTTCTCCTTCGGCCCATCAATTTTTTTTTCTCGATGAAGATAGGACTTGGCGGACTATCTTGTTCTTGAAGACTGCTTCTCCTCAGTCTTCCCATCTTGATGCAGAAAATTTAGCTCATGAGGCCAGTTCTTCCGAATTCGATGACAGTTCTGACAAAAATTTTGAAAGCAAAGAAGCAACTCATGTAGATAGTGAAGATACACGAGAAGAGGCTCTGCGATTCACGTAAGCCGGTAAGCATCTTCAAATTAATGTAGCTACTAATGTAGCTACATCCAAAATTTCCAAGCCTACCATTACGTCAGGTGGCCACCCCATCTCGGTTGGTAAACCTTTCTCTTCTAAATTTGTTTCAAAAGTCGCTTCATTCACTATAATACCTCTCGTAAAATAGTGGATGAAAGGATCATTCCATCGATTGAGTTATCTCGCACAAAACTTGACCTAATTCTTTGTTGAAAGAGGTCTTTCTCGGAACTCTATCATCCGCACTCTCCTTATTTTCGTGATCTCATTTGAATTTTATGCTAATCTTGAAAAACGTATTTCCTCAACTTTTGATGCACGATTTGAAAAAGTTTTTGTGAGAGGGAAATGGTATTTGTTCTCATCTTCTATCATTAATGACATGTTCAACACTCACATTTTGGGTCCTTTTGCTATGAATCTTGATTTGAATTTGTTGTATTGGAATTATTTGGTGGTCTTGACAAGTGGCTTTGAGAAGGCTCATCCATTAGTACTTCACGGTTATCCTCACTCATGCACTCATGCATAAAATATGTTTATGCAAATTGGTCACCCACCACTAACTCAAACACACTACTTGAAGAGCATGCTAAGTCTTGTTTGATTGGGACTAATAAACCCTTTGATTTTGAGATTTTGCTTTTAGAAAGATCACCTCTCTTACTTGAGAATATAGGGATGATGATCTTTGATTTTTCCTTCTTTGATTTACAAAATCTTAGTCTCCCAAAGTTACTCACCCTCTGCTTCAACTAGACTCTCTCCCATTCTTGAACCTCTATATATCTCGGCCAAATTTGAGAGGAGATAGAATTGTGAATCTTCCTCTTGTTCATCCATATGTTCGATTTCACTTGATCCATTGTGCTTCAATTCTGGTTCATCACAACCAACATTCCTTCTTGATCAATGCTACTTCTAATGTAGCTACATTGGACATCACAACACATTTCGCCCATTTCCATAGCTTTTGTATTCCGCACATTGACATTGTGAATTCTCAATTGGAATTCCGAAACTCAAACTTCACTTCTTAAGTCTTTTGGTCGCTCACATCGCTCTGGTTGGCCTTGCAT
>CM028381.1:27139461-27164871 GCA_013146195.2 Codonopsis lanceolata | reverse complement strand
CGGCAAAGATTAGCGATGACCATGCTTCTATAAAATAGAATTACTTGATGAGAGCATTTAGAAGCAAAAATGGAAGATACCAACCTATTCAGTTAAAGTGCCTGAATCACGAAGAAGCAAATGACTTAAACTTAGTTAAATTTGTGAGTACAGATGCAGAATGACTTTTTGCTTCAAGGTCAACAGTTAAGAAGAAGATGACTAACCTTTTAGGGTAAAGGAAGTCATTGTTCAAGACAAAAGAAATGGGAGAAAGTTAAAAGCACAGTTGTCATTGAACTAGAGGAAGCAGCAGAGAGGAATAGAATTTGAGGGAAACTGCATATCCTCGAAAGTCGTTTGTCGCAACGGGAGATGAGGTCTAGCCATCAAGAGAGACCAGAAATATGAAATTTAAGATTCATCGAACATCATGGGTTGAGATGAGATCTATAATTCCCGATGAAGTAGTGCAAGATATGCATTTACTTCAAAGAAATCAAGACTTAAAATTTAACCATATGTCAACATCATTTTTGAGATACCAGCATTGAATGCACCATGTTGAATAAGAAAATTTATAAGTGAGGATTGGTTTCTTTGTTAGGTTAACGACATAGTTATATTCTTTGTATTGAATTTCGGAACAATATATTATAGAAAGTACAAATACCGAAAAACTCAAGCAAATATAAGATTTCATGCTATCAAGGAATATTCATACAAAGGCAGATAGACATGAAGTAAAGATGCTTTGAGCAAGTTCTCATTTAGATAAAAAAAAATAACACGAATACAAAGAGGATCTAAAGATTACAGTGTTCATTACATCTTCCGAAGACTTAACTACTCCTTTTTAAACAACTAATCTAAACACCTGATACATATCTAAAAATGAATGTTACAAGGAGATGTCTATGAAGACCATGGACCCAGATCCAGCTAACCGGTTGGAAGATGAAATAAGGGTCCTAGATCAAGAAGGGATTCAGATGACCCAAGGAGAGAGCGGGTACACCTTTTCTCCTCTATAGCAACCTCTCCACCAAGTATGGACTTGGTTTCCTCTATCCTAGACATCCTACATAAACATCTGTTTCAATGCAGGTCCTCATCCTCGAGAGTTTTGAAAGGAAAAGCCGAGGAGAGATACATTTGGCTCGCTGGAGATAGGAAGATCTTCAACATGAGAGGGAGCAGCAAATGTCTACTAAGATAGAGGGAAGGGGGAGAGATATGCTAAATGGTTGTTAAGGAAAGTCTTCACGCGAGAGAAGTCCTTGAAACTAACCAAAAAACTTTCGAAGAATCGGAAGGGTGACTCTAAGTTGTTGAGAAGTATCCTTGATCTGGTGCTAAGAATTTTCCTAAGTAACATTTTGGAAGAAGTGGATCTTGTATCAGTGTCTATCATAGCGTTTGAGGTAGTTTGCGAGTGATAGAGAAGAGGGAAGGAATGTCTCTATAAATACTCGCTGAGTCAAGACAATGGACCAACTCATTTAAGAGTAAAAAGTCCTTTTCAACTACTCTTCAATAAAAGTTATATGGGGGAAGAGTGAGAGTTGATATAAATTTCTAGATATCCGGTAAAGTCATCCTTTTGGAAAGCTTAAAAGAGTTTGAAAAGTAGGTTTGGCTTTCTTGAAAGTGTAAAATGTCTTTAAGTGGATAAAATCTTTTTCAGTGGATTTTGACAAAACATAACTTCTTTTCAAAGATTGTTTTGGGAAGTACAATTCCCACATTTCAAAGTCATTTTTATCTTTACCGAGATTCTAAGAAATCTGTCTTTGGCTTTTATAAATAGTCAGTTTCTAAAGCTTTACCTCAACCTTTGTAGAAATTGCAAAAGTACCCATGTTGTTTGCACATTGTCTACAAGGTAAAAACTTCTATAACTCAGCACATAAAACTGAGCTTATGAAGTACTGGGCAACGAAAAGGTACTTCAAAGAAAATGAGGCAATACGCCAGATGAGTAAGTCATAAATCATACTATAAGAAGGAAAGGAAAGTATGATAGGATGAATTACTCTAGCTATATATTGCTTTGAGAATGGATAAGAGTAGAACAAGCAAAATATAAAGCTATGCAGAGATGATATATTCAGAATCATGATTAACGGGGAATCATAAATGAAGAACAGGAATATATCATAGTCCATAAGGAAGAAGACTGAATCAGGTGAGAAGAATCCTGTACAATCAGTCAAAAAGCCTTTTGGAACTCGAAGAGAGATAATAAAGTGTGCTTATTGATCTTTGGAGAAAACACATTCCTGAATAAGAATCAAGAAGATCATTAGCAACATTTTATGAGCTTTAGGAAGCTCCAGAAAAGTCTAGATACTGGAATAATTATTTCAAGAAGACCAGTGAAAGGAAAAGACTGGATCTTGAATATCTCATTCTCCCTTGGTCTTTTTGTGCAAAGATAAAGACAAGAAAAAGAGCACAAGACATGGATGTACCTTTTGGCAGTTATCTGGATCGAGATTGATGTTCTTCAGAGAAAGTCTTTTTGAATCTGAGCTGATAGATCTGTAGTAGATGTTGTCTAAAGAGTAGATTTCCTTTGCAAACAATTTTGTAAGAATTTTGATTCTTTTTCTATGATTTAGATAATTCTTTGAAACATGGGCCAAGTTCCCAGAAACTAGATATCATAGAACAGATGGATCAATCAATGTTTTATGATATAGAGTTTTTGACTCTTAACCTTTTTCAAAAGAATAAGTATGAACAAAAATTTCTTTTTCTCGAGAAGGTGTTGGATTGATTTCAATCGTTAGCCTTATGTCAAGAAAGCTTGAATCAGAAATCCTTTCAATTGAAGCATCCATCTGAAAATTTCATATCATCTGGAGATAGTTATTCATAGTGCCAATTGATATAGATATTTGTCGTATGAATAAGTATCTCTCAATCATCATGGTAATCATACATCTCATGATATTTTTGAAAACAAAATAATTTTTTTCAAAATAGGTATATTTTTCAAAAATATTTATCTCATACTGAAATCCTTGACAAAAGTTTTTAGAGGAGTAAAACATGTTTTTCTTTTGTCATGCATTTGAAATGAGCATTCGAGGATCACAACTCTTAGGAGGTTAGTCCTGGCATAAAGCTAGAAGAGCCTGAGCTCCGATACCAATTGTTGGTCCACAATAATGCTCAAATAGGCTAGAGGGGGGGTGAATAGCCTATAATGCCAATTTAAAACTTTTCTTTTGGATATTCATAAAGCATAGTTTAGTTGGCAAATACATATTATTGAATTATCACGAAGCATATTCCAATAATCAACACTTACCTCTGGGTTCAAAACCTCTGTGGTCGACACATCACTGTTTATACTTAATGAAAGAGGCACGACCATATATCTCTTTGTCTATGTGGATGACATCATCATCACTAAGAACCAGCCCGCTGTCGTTTAGACATTCATCTCCCTGCTCACTACTCGCTTCTCGCTCAAGGACCTTGGTGACCTTCACTAATTCCTTGGTGTTGAAGTTGTTAAGCGACCAAGTGGTCTCCTGCTCTCCCAGTGTGGTTACATTACATATTTCCTCGTACGCACTGGCATGACCCATGCTCGCCCAATGGCTACTCCCCTCGCCACATCCCTAACTCTGACATTGCTCAGACAGACACTATAAAGTTTCGAGCTATTGTCGGAAGTCTTCAGTATCTTTCCCTCACTCGCTATAATGTCACCTATGTGGTCAACAAACGCTCTCAGTTTATGCATAGGCCGACCACCGAGTACTAGAATGCGGCCAAATGCGTTCTCCGATATCTCTACGGGTCCATTGATACTGGAAATCTTCTCCATAGCCAGTCTCCCTTTGCTCTACATGCATTCACCGATGCTGACTAGGCTGGCAACAAAGATGACTACACTACCACCAGTACATATATAGTCTACCTTGGCTGAAATCCGATCTCGTAGAGCTCTAAGAAGTAACATACTGTTGCACGCTCCTCGACTGAGGCTGAATATCGAGTTGTGACCGCTACAACTGCTGAGGTTAACTGAATCTTGTCTCTCCTTGCCAAGGTGAACATCATCTCCTCCACTCAACATGTCATTTACAGTGACAATGTGGGTGTCACTAGCCTCTGCTCCAACCCGATCTTCCATACTCGCATGAAACATGTTGCACTGGATTTTCACTTCAGCTGGCAATAGGTTCAAGATGGGGACTTACGAGTTTCCTACGTCTCCTCGACGCATTAGTTGGTCGATGATCTTACCAAGTCGTTTGCTCACCAATGCTGTCAGCAATTACTACCCAAGACTGGTCTCTCCTCACGAGCGTCCATCGTGCGGGGGCATTGTTAGACCCAAAGTTCACAATAATAAGCTAGAAGGGGGGGGGTTGAATAGCTTATTAAACACATAATTCTTTTCGTAATAATCCCTAGAACAAGCACTTGCAATCTATTAAAAACATTGAAGTAGCGGAAGTCTTGTAAGGAAGACAGTTCAAGTCTGCCGGTGAAGCACTACCGGTAGACTTAGCTGATTACTAGTGTGTTTGCTAAAAGGAATAAGTTATGAGATATGAAACAGTATAAAACAGTAAGTAAGGAACACATGTATTTTAAGATGGTTCGTACTATAAAGAGTGTTACGTCCACCACCAAGGCAGTCAACCTTGGATTTAAATGTGCACTATACTTTTCACTAATTCTATTACAGAAATATCAAATGGATCGTGTACAAAATATTTGACTTGTATTTGGGGGTGGGGAAATTGAATATCTGAAAAACAGAATACTCATTGTGCAGAAGAATAGTAAAGATTATAACAATAAGAAGTAAATGAATAAGAGTTGATGCAGATCTTGTTGTTGTTGTTGAGGACTTCGTTGATCAGTTAATGATCTCTTGAATGCACTGAGTATAAAGCTTGATGTTGTTGGATAGATTCAGAGCATTAATTTCTTCAGTCTTTAATGGCGGTATATATATGCATCCTTGAGACTGCTTGGAGGCAGTGAGTAACAACTCTAATAGGTTAATCGCATTAAAGGCCCGGAGGCTGCTTTGTTGACTTCATCTTCAAGCTCTGGGCCGATTAGGGAATGGAGAGGAGTAGGTGCAAAGCGGGCAGAGTGCGACAAAACAGAGTTGCGAGCTGCGTAGTTGGTACAGTCTGGTTGTGTCAGACTATGCACCTGCTATGTCACATTCAGGAGGCCAAAATCTTCATGCTTTTTTCGGAAAAGCTGAAGGGGCGTGTCTAAGAAGTCAAGCGCTGATTCAAAGATGGATTCAATTCAAATTCAAACTTATTTAAAAGCTTAATTAAATAATCCACTTAAGCTTGGTATCTAGAAGAGCTAGACACGTCATGTTGTCCGAGTGCAAACAAGGTCTGCCGCTGGAGGCTACTTGAAGTCTGCTGGTGAAGCCTTCAGCCAAAGTCTTCCGCTAAAACCTGTGAAGTCTAGAAAACTATTCTAAGACAAAGTTCTATACACAGTTGCCATGCTAACTGGTATGCAGCCCAATTAGCCACTAAGTATAGAACCTAATGTAATGAATGAACAAATGCAAATCAAGATACAATGAGAAACAACAATCTTCTCCTATTTGCATCTGGTCATCATTACCTACAAGTGAGGGCTGTGAAAGCTTAAGGATAGATAATAGCATGTCTTCAGTCTTTAATGATCTCTTGAATGCACTGAGTATAAAGCTTGATGTTGTTGGATAGATTCAGAGCATTAATTTCTTCACTCTTTAATGGCAGTATATATAGCTATGCATCCTTGAGACCGTTGGAGAAGACGAAGTGAGTAACAACTCTAATAGGTTAATCGCATTAAAGGCCTGGAGCTGCTTTGTTGACTTCATCTTCAACTGGAACTGATTAGGGAATGGAGAGGAGTAGGTGCAGCAACTGGCAGGAGTGCGACAAACAGAGTTGCAGCCTGCAGTAGTTGGGACAGTCTGGTTGTGTCAGACTATGCACCTGCTATGTCACATTCAGGAGGCGAAAATCTTCATGCTTTTTTCGGAAAAGCTGAAGGGGCGTGTCTAAGAAGTCAAGCGCTGATTCAAAGATGGATTCAATTCAAATTCAAACTTATTTAAAAGCTTAATTAAATAATCCACTTAAGCTTGGTATCTAGAAGAGCTAGACACATCATGTTGTCCGAGTGCAAACAAGATGCGCATTGGAGGCTACTTGAAGTCTATTTGGTGAAGCCTTGACCAAAGTCTTCGCTAAACACATGAAGTCTAAAAAACTATTCTAAGAAAGTTCTATAAAGTCTTCCGTCATGCTAAGCTGTATGCTAGAAACTATTCTAAGCCAAAGTTCTAAGTATAGAACCTAATGTAATGAATGAACAAATGCAAATCAAGATACAATGAGAAACAAAGTATAGAACAATGTAATGAATGAACAAATTCTCCTATTTGCATCTGGTCATCATTACCTACAAGTGAGGGCTGTGAAAGCTTAAGGATAGATAATAGCATGTCAGAAAAATACTTTTAAGTTTTATAACAAAAGACATGCCTCTTTCAAATAGAAAGCACCTCAAATGTAACAACTAATCTAAGTGCTTACAACAGAAGAGATGTAAGGAACAGTCACAAGGATTTAGAGATAAACAGTTCAAATAAATTTAAACTAGATGTTTAAATTCTAAGAAGATGTATGAATTTAAATAACAAGAATTTAAACAGTAGACATTTTTGAAAAGTATGAACTTCTGTATTTCAAACAAGAAGTTTAATTTGTACAGAGTTTTCAAAAAAAAAAAAAAAAGGTACAAAAGATAGGGATAGAAAGATATGAGCTACCACGGTCTTTTTCCCTTTCCTTTGGCTGCTCTGTCAGCTGCTTCTCTTTCTTGGCGTAGACGCTCAAGTTCTTCAACTCTCCTGGTATATTCATCATCAGAAGAGGTTGGTTGTCTGGTGGAGCGAGAATGATAATCAAGTTCTTCTCGTAGTCTGTTGTTCTCCTCCATCCGAGTTCGGTTCATAGACCTTAGTTGTCTCTCCTCTGTGATGGCCAGATCACGTTCGCGCTCAACATTGATCCGATCATGTGACACATTGAGAGCGTGATCGTTGAGCTCTAAAAAAGGAGGGCGTCTGTGACCCTAGTGAAGGGTGATGCTGTGGAAGAATGTTGAGCAGAGTCTGACACACTCGTTGCTTTGAGCTTCCATGTTGATCTTCAAATCGGTAGACTCGTGCCTTATTTCTCCAAACTTGGTCCATACATCCTCTTGGAATTGGCGGAGGATGGCGGCATTCCTGTCTGCAGCTTTGGACGTTGTAGTTGCAATCTCTGCAGCAGCTGTGGAGATACTGGTAAGTTCTCCCAGTCTATTGTATATGGCGTCTAGGTGGCTCAAGATTTCTGCGTTTTCCGGTTGGGATGGAGAAGGATCGATGTCTATAAGAGTATGCTCAATTTCTACAGACGAGGCGGCGTTGGCAGTGTTGACAGGTTGGAAGGGCTGCTGGAGTGGTCGAGAGGCTGAGTTGGAAGTTGAAGAAGAGTCGGGTGTGGGGAAAGTATGGGCAGAAGAGGAATTGGATTTAGGTGGGGATGAATGAGGGGTTGGGGGGATTTCAATATCTGTGTCTGAATGATCACATATATCGGAAGGGGTTGGCATGGGTTCAGTTGAAAACCAGAAGGAAGGAGGGGAATAGAAAAGGGCTTCCGGTCTCATTGGTTAAGGTTGTGGAAGAGGGGGAGCAGGTTTGGCAAAGAGTTCTGTTACCGACAAAAGTTCAAAGATGAACTTGGTGACAGTAGAGGATAGGATAGGGGAAACCATGGGGTTAGGATGAGAGGAATGGGTTGGTCTGGTTCTGGTTGGGTAGGATTGGTTTAGGTAGGAGTGGGTGAGTGAGGGGTAGAGGGGTTTGGAGAATAGTTGAAGGGAGAAGGAGGTGTTAGAGTGGGTGATCTGGTAGGCTCATCCTGGGAGATAGACTCCTCAAGAGTAATTGGCTCCTCCTGAGGGATAGACTCCTCCAGAGGGGTTGATTCCATCTTAGTAGATGACTCAGTAGGATGGGTATGAGAATGGGTAGATGGTTGGTTGCCAGCAGACTTCCATCACTGCCTCAACAACTAGACAGGAGATCCAGCTGCTTCATTAGCATAGATAATAGGGTCTCCTGGTGGCGTTATCGGTAGGCCTTTACGCAATCGCCTGCGTTTAGGCTTGGGTGATGGTGAGGGTTGGTCAGAAGATGGTTTGCGTTTTGGGGTTTAGGATGGATTGGGAATGGAGGTTGTTGGTTCAGAATTGGATGGCTGGGGAGAAGATGGTTGTCCAAAGAAGCCGCCAAGAAGAAGAGAGAGCTGCCGGACTTTGCACATCCACGGCCTTCGCCTTCCGTATCCATTTAGCCTGAAGCTCGTCTGTTTCCGCTTCCTGCCTAGCCTTGTTGGCAACATCAGCCTTGGTCTTTGCAAAGATGTCAGCCAAGAGTTCAGCCTCATTTGGCGAGAAACCAGTTTCCTTTCTGTCTTGAGCAATCTTTCGCCGCTTCCACATATTCTCTGACTCATCTTCTAGCTCTCGAGCTTCTTGCAGGATGTCACGTGTAAAGGTAGAGGTTGCCTTTGCAAATCTTGCCTTGGTAGCACAGATTCTTGCACTGGCATCATTATACGCGTCCATGTCGAATGGCGTGACCATCATGGGAGTGGGCTTTGCTATCTTTTCAGCAGCAATGTTTGAGAGCCCTCTTTGCTGCCTCCTCTTGTTCTCATGTTCAACATATTTGTTGAGGAAGGTAGCAGTCAGTTGTTTGTCATTGGACACCTTGATGAGCTCGTCTGGCTTAACGGCAGACTTGATTTGAGGTGTATCCCTTAGTAGGGAGTTGATGAGCCTAACAAAAGGCCTCTTGGTGTAGGGGCTATCCTTCACAGTTGCAATGTAATTGTGAAGCTCATTGAAGATGATGTCGTCGTAGTTGAAGTAAGTCCTTTTGTGCATGGCGCTTGAAATGTTGAGCTGTTGGGTTGTGAAGATGTCATGGGCCCCATTCTTGAACAGTAGAGATTTGTCCAGCAGATGACTGGAACAGTAGACGTCCAAGGCAAAGACGTTCCTCAGCGTTTTGCCTTGAGGTTCCCTTGGAGTGTTGGTTCCCCTCATTGCTTCCCAGGCTCTATTAGCCTCAGCAATGGATAGTTCAATATGTCTGCCATAGTGAACTCCAAAGACTTTGGATATCACCTTGGCAGAGAGAGGGAGAAGGAAAATCCACAAATCCATCCTCGGATGACAGACAGAGTCTTGGGGTTGATTTTCATCCGCTGGTAAAATTCTTTAGCGAAGAGGTTGCTGTAGTCTTCGTCGTGGAGACAGAAGAGGGGGAGAATCCCAGAATCGTTCAAGTCGTCACACATTTTGGCTCCGACATCAAATATGCGAACAGTCTTCAGGTCAATGCACATGCCGAGGAGGTATAATTTTGGTTCCAACTCCTGAATGATGTCGTGTGCAACATGATAGAGAGGAAACCCAGGGACGTTGACGGAGGGGTTTGGGTGAATAACTTGTTCTGGGTTAAACGTCTTTTTCTTGCCAGTATTAGTCTTGGCAGATGATTTCACCTACAAAAACCATTTTCAGAAATTAGGGCTTTTCTTTCGACAAAACAAACAACCAAAGATTTCGTTTTTAAGAAATAAAATAAATTTTCATACAAAAAAATTGAAACCCTTGAATGTTTGGAGAGTTAAATGTAGAGAAACATCAACAGATAATTCGTGAAGAAATAAGTATTTATAGTACAGAGAAAACTGTTGGTTTCAAGGTTTTGAGATGAACAACAATGGCGGAAACCGTTAGGATACTGTTAGTCCCAAAGGGCACAATAATAAGCTAGAAGGGGGGTTGAATAGCTTATTTAACACTTAAAACTTTTTGTATAAATTCCTAAAACAAGCACTTGCAATCTATTGAAAAGATTGAAGTAGCGGAAGTCTTGTAAGGAAGACAGTTATAGTCTGCCGATGAAGCACTACCGGTAGACTTTGCTGAATACTCAAGTTTGCAGCTGAAGCGATAAGTAAAGAGATATGAAACGGTATAAAGCAGTAAGCAACAGTAAGGAAAGAACACAAGTAATTTGAGATAGTTCGCACTATAAAGAGTACTGCTACGTCCACCACCAAGGTAGTCAACCTTGGATTTAAATGTGCACTATATTTTCCACTAGTTCTATTACAAAAAAGTCCAATGGATCGTGTACAAAATATTTGACTTGTGTTTGGGGGTTAGGAATTGAATATCTGGACAAAATAGGATATTCAATGTGCAAAAGAATAGTAGAAGAAACAACAATAAGAAGCAAAAGATTAAATGTTGATGCATATCTTCTTGTTGTTGTTGAGGACTTCGTTGATCAGTTTATGATCTCTTGAATGTACTGAATGTATAAAGTTTGATGTTGATGGGAAGATTCAGAGCAGTGTTTTCTTCATAATTTAATGGCAGTATTTATATTTGGGCATCCTTGAGATCGTTGGAGAAGACGAAGAGAGTAACAACTCTATTAGGTTGAATGCATTAAATGCATGGAGCAGACTTTGTAGATATCGTCTTCACTGATACTGAGCAGGGAATGGCAGAGAGTTGTTGCAGCAACTAGCAGGTGAGTAATCAGAGTTGCAGACCTGCAATAGTTGGTATAGTCTGTATGTGTAGTCTGTTCACCCGCTCTGTCACTTTTCAGGAGGCGAAAGTCTTCATGTTTTTCAGAAAAGCTGGACAGGCGTGTCTGAGAAGTCAAGTTTTGATAGAAGATTGGTTTAAATTAAATTCAAAATGATAAAGGCTGAATTTAATTAATCCACTAAAAGCTTGATGACTGGACACGTCATACTTGAATAGGTGAAGACAAGGTCTGCCGCTGGATGTTGTATGAAGTCTTTCGGTGAAGCCTTCAGTTGAAGTCTTCCGCTGAACCTGTGAAGTCTAAAAAACTATTCTAAGGCAAAGTTCTATACACAGTTGCCACGATAATTGATACGCAGCCCAATTAGCCATTAAGCATAGAACCTAATGCAATGTATGAACAAATGCAAATCAAGATACAAATGAGAAACAACAGATACGCAAAGCGTCCTTTCGGATTCCTCAAGAATATGACTCAGAAGAAGAAATTTTAAGCATAAATCAAAAGAGAGTAATCTAATGAGTATCGAAAATCTTACCATTGTTGCTGTAAGAAAGAAGAAGCAATAGATTATCAAAGAGATGAAGTAGTTGCAGAGAAGAACTAAGGGTTTGAGTAGAGAGAGAATATTTGAGAGAGAGGGTTCGTGATTTTGAAAAAGGTGGTTCAAAGTCTATTTAAAGGAGGAGAAAAGTCATTTTAGCGAAAATGTCTTGGATGAGTGGCGGGTGTCTTTCAAAAGGCTTTTAACTTAAGATATTTTCAAAGTAACAACAAAAAGTGACTTTTAACCCCTTTGCCTTTTTTTTAGAAAATCTTTTACCCTTTAATAGACTTAAAACTGAGATACTAACTTGGTCTTAACGTAGTTGAGCTATATCATTAACAAAGTTAGTAACAATTAAGTCTTCTGGTATGAAAGAAAACTTGTAAACTTAAAAATAGAATTTAAGTTGTAGGATCAATCATACCAAGATTTCTCCTTAAATAATCAAACCTGGTAGCATCTAGTGGCTTGGCGAGAATAGCAGTCAATTGATGTTCAGTTGGAACATATTCCAAACTGATGTTACTTTTTTCCACATGATCCTTGAGGAAATGATAACGGATATCAATGAGCTTTGTCTTTGAGTGCATCACTGGATTCTTTGAGACTGAAGTTGCAGAAGTGTTGTCACACATAATGGGACAATTTGCAGTCTTGATGTTGTAGTGCACTAGTTGCTACTTCATCCAAAATAGTTGAGAGCAACAGCTGCTGGCAGTAATGTATTCTGCCTCTATGGTTGAGTTTGCAACTGTCCTTGCTTTTTGCATGACCAAGAGACAAGTCTATTTCCAAGAAATTGACAAGTCCCACTAGTGCTTCTTCTGCTAACTTATAGGCTGCATAGTCTATATCTGAGTAACCAACTAGATCAAAGTTGTTCCTTTTCGAATACCAGATACCCAGATTTGTAGTTGTTGAAACATATATGATGATACGTTTAGTAGCAAGCAAATGTGATTCATTTGGATCTGCCTGAAATCTAGCACAAACACAAACAACAAACATTATATCAGGTGTACTAGCAGTAAGGTAAAGAAGTGAACCTATGATTCATCGATACTTGATCACGTTCTCTTGCTTTTCCTTATCATCTTTGTCAAGATGGCAGTCGGTAGACATTGGTGTCTCGAATCCTTTAGCTGAATCAAGACCAAATTTCTTGATAAGTTCCTTTTTATATTTGGTTTGGCTGATGAAGATCCCGTCTGAAGTCTGTTGAATCTGAAGTCCTAGAAAGTAGGTGAGCTCTCCCATCATGCTCATCTCGAACTTGCTTTGCATTAGCTTCTCGTATCTCTTGCACAGACTTTGATTTGTTGATCCAAAAATGATGTCGTCCATATAGATTTGTACCAGAAGAGAATCGCCTTTGTGCTTGAGGATGAACAGAGTTGTGTCTATTCTTCCTCTCACGAATCCTTGTTCGATTAAGAATTTGGATAGAGTTTCGTACCAAGCTCTGGGAGCTTGTTTGAGGCCATAGAGTGCTTTCTTAAGTCGGTATACTTGATCCTGTTTGTCTTGGATGACAAAACCTGGAGGTTGATCAACATATACCGTTTCTTGAAGTTCACCATTGAGAAAGACACTCTTTACATCCATCTAATATACTTTGAAGTCCATGAACGACACGTAGGCAAGAAAAAGTCCGATTGCTTCTAATCTGGCAACAGGAGCAAATGTTTCATCGAAGTCAATTCCTTCTTCCTATCGGTAGCCTTGAGCAACCAATCTAGCTTTGTTTCTGGTGACATTTCCATCTTCATCTCTCTTGTCCCTGAATACCCATTTGGTGCCTATGATTGGATGGCCAGTAGGTCTTTGAACTAATATCCACACTTTGCATCTTTCAAACTGGTTCAGTTCCTCTTGCATTACTTCAATCCAGTAATGGTCTTCGATAGCTTCATCAATCTTCTTTGGCTCGATTTCAGACACGAATGTGAAGGCAAACATAGTCTCATTTCAAACATTACTTCTCATGCGAACTCCTGAGTTGAGATCACCAATGATTTGAGAGATGGGGTGATCTCTTGTTTCAATAACAGCTGGAGGAAGATCACTTCTAGTGAGTTCTTCCCTTAAAGAATGTGGAGAGGGTAGAGAAGGTGATTCACAAAAATCAGGTTCAAAAGAGATAGGATCTTCGAGACCTTCATTTTTTGGTGAACAAGAAGGGTGAGTGATTTGCAAAGGTGTTTGGGGTAGAACAGAAGAGATAGGTTCAGGGTTGCAAGGGTAAAATAGGCAAGACCTATTTTATCTTGTTTTCACCTTTCTTGGTCAAAATAGGAGTTTAGATTTGTTTGTAATTAATTTAGGATTTAGTATATTGTTTTAGATTTTGTTTAGTTATTTTTGGTAGCAAAATCTTTCTCTAAGATTTCGGCTACATTATTTTGGTAACTAAATCTTGGCAAATATCCTAGTCAAACCAAGACTCTTGACTTTCATCATAATTGGTAAGATAATCTTGCAAGTTTGGAAAGTTGTTGATTTTACCATTGAATAGCTAATCCTTTTCCTTGTAGAATTGTGTCTCTTTTGCCGTGTGTTGTAGGTCTTGTTGTATATATATTTTGGACAAAGAGACGGGTCTGTGGTAAGAGCTTGAGAGAGAGAGAATCAAGGCAAGACATCTGAGAGCAGAAAGCATAACATACATAATCAGTTTTTCAGAACAAAAGTTCCATCGCTGAAGGCTGTCAATGTTGTAACATTGACAGTAACAACAGTTTTCTGAAAAACTGTTTTGCTCTTCTTGTTTTCGTTTTTAAAGAAGCTGTGTTTGTGTAATCCCACGTTTTATTTAACTGTTTTATGTGGGGTTTTTATTCTTCAAGATATATTGTCTTGTGAGAATTTTTTATAGTGATTTCACTAAGTTTTTCCGTGTAAAACATTAATATTTTTAGTGAAATTTGTGTGGCCTTGAGACTTGGTCTACAAGTATTAAACTTGTAGATTGTTTTTGGTAAAAACTTGAGTTCTATCTTACTGTTTGGTGTTGTGACAAATTTAATCTTCATTGCTATTATTTCTTTGAATCATTATGATTCCCATTGTAGCTACAATCACAGCTACATTGGTAATCACATTGATCTCTCTTGAGAATCTGTGCTATCACGTTCTTTCAATTGGTATCAGAGCTTTCTCTTGCTATCACTAAGAGTCGATTCTGGTTAAAGCCGTGATGGATTCTCAGTATGAGAACGTTGTTCACCCTCCTACTCTTACTAATGCTAATTACTCTATCTGGAAAGTCAAGATGCGCATCTTCATCAAATCAATTGATGAGAGAGCGTGGCTTGCTGTTTTGAATGGTTGGAGTCCTCCCAAAACAACAGATTCAGATGGTGATGTCAAGGTCACCAAAGAATCTAAATGGACCAATGAAGATAGGAACACTGCATCCTTTAATTCAAAAACCTTTTTTGCTATTTATAAAGCCTTAGATGCTAATACTTTTAGGGTGATAGCAAATTATGAATCTGCTAAAGATGTTTGGGAGGCCCTTCAGACCTTGTGTGAAGGACGTGTCAGTGTTCGTGCTTCTAAGTTAAGAATGCTCACCACTCAATTTGAGAACACTAGAATGCATGAGTCTGAGGATATGATGACATATTATGGTAGACTTCTTGATTTATCTAATTCTGCACTTGCTTTAGGAGATCCTATTACTAATGAGAGTCTTGTTAGCAAGATGATGAGAACTTTGCCTGAAAGGTTCAATGTCAAGATATGTGCAATTGAAGAAGCACATGATTGTGGAGTTCCGGGAAATTTCTCACGCCCAGCGCACCCTTGGATAGGGGTGCGGCGTGCGTCTTGAATCGGTGACATCCTTTGCTCCGTTCCACCCTCCCTTGTCAGGGGAGGACGAAATCAAAGTGCGGGAGGAGTGCTGTCGGAATAGCGCGTTGGAATGGGTCTCGGTTGCCTTTAGTGGATTTTGATCAAATATGGGAGCTTTGGGTTTCCCGCTATCCCTTGTTTAGGGGATACCAGGATATGGGAATGCATTACCCTTCTATTCCCATTCTCCCTTGTTTAGGGGAAAACGTGAAACTGCAAGGAAGGAATGTTGCAGCGCCCCCACTATGGATTTTATGAAAATAGCCTTATGGCCTATCTCGGATCACTATGGGTGCTTTGGGTTTTCTACGTCAAGTTATCCCTTGTTTAGGGGATACCAGGACATAGGAATACATCACCTTTCCATTCCCATTCTCCCTTTTTTAGGGAGAGCATTGAAAGTGCAAAGAAAGATGTTGCGAGGCCCCACTTGGATCCAAAATGTTTTAGAGTCGCCATCTTTATTTTAAGGAATAAATAAAGCAAAACCAAAAAAAGAAAACCAGAGATAATGAAAATGGGTTCGGAGGCTAAGTTACGAGTTGGGAAGGTGGTAGGTACCCAACTCGCCCTTTCGGTCTCAAAACGGTTTTTAGCTAAAGTATGCTTGTTGTTATATTAATTTAACAGATAAATAAATCATTAACTGCCTACAAATACATCCATTACATCTACATTATTCTGGACTTGCAACAATCTCTTTTACAAATAATCACAAATATACTTGAAAATATTTGGCCATAATAACGGCTACATTTAGTACTATTTCCTAACTAAATCCGGACAGCATAACTGCTTATATATTTACATTGGACCGGATCGGAAATAATACTTTTATAAGTAAAGACTTTAATGAATAAATAAAGCAAATAATTACAAATATATCGAAAATATTTGGCCATAATATGACTATTTTAGTATTATTTCCTAACTAAATCAGGCGACACTGCTTATATACATACATTGGGCGGATTGGAAATAATACTTTTACAAATGAAAGACTTTAAAATAAAACTTACAGACAGTCTAGGGTGTGCTCGCTCTGTCCTTCAGGGAGAGGGAGTCTTTTTTGTTGTTTGTTGTGTGTTGTGTGTTGTGTGGATTTGGGCAGCGTGACTGCTCTTTGAAAGTTACTTTCGGCCTTGGTGTTTGAGAATAGCGGAAATGTAATGGGCTTGTTTGTGTTTGGTTGTTTGTTGGCAGGTGAGGCGGGCGAAATAACGGGGCTTATTTAATTTGTTTGGCCTTTCAGTCTTTTTGGCCACGATTTTTGGGCCAGGAAAAAGGGTGGATACCTAGCGCGGGGGGCTAAGGTTCACTTCTAGGTTGGTTTTGTGTTTAGGCGGAGGTTTGGCGGGGTTTCGAGGCTTTTTGAGGTGATCGCTCACACTATCTCCGTCGCTCTCTATTTCTCAGTAACGAGAGCGAGGCTTCTGAAAGGAAATGTCTTTGAAATGAGAAGTCGGGCCTCTGTATTTATAAGGAGGAGGGACACGGAAGGAAATAAATTTCCTTCTTCACATCAAATGAGTGTACAACTGCTTATTTGGATCGGTTGTATTTTGCGGCAATTTGTTGGTGCAGCTGTCTTGTTGAAGAGAAAGGATTTGGGCGCCAAGCGTTAAATTGGGCGCCTAACCCAAAATTGGGAGCCACGCCCAATTTCAATGGTGGCCACACCCATTTCCAAACTATGCACTTTTGAGCACTTTGGTCCTGCAATTTGTCCTTTAGCGCATCTGCTTTGTTCTTTTGCACTTTTGGCCGTGTAACTTGACATTTGTTAATGTTTTAACAGTCTTGATATTTTGTCATGTCACATACGAGGGAGTGCAAGTGGGGTGTCTGAGGCCCCTCAGCGATGGAGTCTGGGGTAACCCGGCCTGAGTAGGCGAACATCGTTGATAAAATAGACTCTCAATTTCGTTCAATTACAAAGCGAGGGAGAAAGATCGGCGGTGCGGGTAGCGGTTATTATAATGCAGCGAATGAATCAAACCTCCATATCTGGACATTTTTAGTCGATTATAGCAGAGTTATCGCGGTTTTAAGCGAGATATGCAAATATTAAATGCTACGATGGTCGGACCTACTAATGTAAGGTTGCCTCGTATCCCTTAATAAAGGAATCGGACCAAGCGTAGGTTCGGCGGAACCTAAACCATCATTCATGCAACGATTAGGTGCCTACCCTCACAGAAATAGGCTACCTCATTATCCTTATACAGAAATTGGGCGAGGCGTAGTTCATTCGACCCGGGGGACTAAATGTTGCGGTGCAAGTGTTGCGGTACAAGTGTGGCAATGCTAAATGAGCAAGTGTATGCAATGCTTTTATCAAATGAGTCTTTGCAAAGGTAAATAATGTCTTGTGTTTGGTCGTGTCTGAGATAGGCGCTCGTATCCTTAGCCAAGGAATCGGACCAAGCGTGGTTAGTATGCAGTGGCTATGCGAGTGAATTGTTTCCTAGGAACTCGGCCTCTCTTGGAGAACAAGACCTTTCCTATGAATGCAGGCTGTGTACCCCTTAAAGGAAAGTTTCCCACATAGCCAAAATGTATGGAATGCATTGCCTCCTCGGGAACTTCGGCCTTGACGGAGAGCGAGACCTTTCCTATCAATCAGGTTGTGTACCCCTTAAAGGAAAGTTTCCAAACATTAAACAAATGCACTGTTAAAAAGGAAAAATACCTTCCTTTCCTTTACCTTTGTCGTGTCCATGCAGCAAATTGCTGCTGATGTTGCTTTGCTGTCGCTTGTTGCTTTACAATGTTTGTTGCTGCACTTTGCTGGGGATTTTTCTTTTCATCACTGTTCCAACCTTATTTGTTGAAAATCTTTTCCCATGTCATTGTGTTTTTTATTTGGAAAATCTTTCTTGATCTTTCTTTGCATTTTCTTTCTTGCTCCCTCTAACCTTGGTCAGAAGCTTTCTTTTTCTTACTGTAGCATCTCTTGGTACCAGCTAGATCATCTTTTCTCTGCTGCTGTTTTCTTTCTTTGCTCCATCTTTCAGCTTCAGCCGAAAATTTCTTCTTCTGCCGCCGCATTTTTCCTTGTTGGATGTACCTAAAAAAATTCCTTCTTGTACATGCATTTTTCCCTCTCCCAAATTTTTTTTTTTTTTGATATTCTGCATGTCTGCCACTTTCTTTATTTGCATGCTTATTACCTCTTATTTTTTTGTCCGCCTGGATATACTTCTGATCTGCTAGATTTTGGCATTATTTGGCCCCTTTGAAGCATTCCTGACTTTATTATTAATGCTTATGCATGTCCTATTTATGCCTAAATGATGCAATTAAACAATGATGCATGAAATTTATATTATTTATTTTTGCGATGCATGATTGAACTAATGGTCACTATTTGACCTTATTATGCATGATTTATACTATAAATGCAGATGGGGTTACATGATGCATGCTTATGCTGCAGGGATATAGTGAATGCCATAAAAATATTTATTTTTCTGATTGGTGGCATTTTATTTTCTTTTTTTAGCGCACCCCTAATGCAGCTTATTGGATAATAAATGCAAATGCTGGATGCATGTACTACTTTATTTAATGCAAATATGATGTCTAAAAATTATGAGATGTTTATTAACGTGATGCATGAGTATTATTTATTCTATCGTGCATGCAATAATGCAAAATGCAGTACATATCTTTAAGATGCAAAATGCATTTTTACAGTGCCTAAAATGCAAAAAATGTTTATCTATATGCAAAACAATACAATTTTTTTTTGTTGTTTTTGTTGTTGTTTTGTTTTTTTTTTTTTTTGTTGTTGTTTTGTTTTGTTTTTTTTGAAAAAAGAACCTGTACAATGCAATCTAATTTTATATGATGCAAAATAAATAAAAAACACATGCAGACTCAAAACGCACGCACAAAGCAAAGTTATACCGACCTAACAGGTAATGGCACGTTGTTTCTCCAAAATGAATTTTAAAGGAATATACCTTCGGGTTTGAACATGCTTTCCCTTCTTTTTTTTTTTTTAATGATGTGCGGGGAGAAGAAAAGGTAGATACCTCCTCCTATTCTTGGCCATATATTTGTTGCAGGGCTATACTTGGCATAAGACTATTCTCACAACCCCTTGCATTTTTCTTCGCAATCAAACAGGACAGTAGTGAATGGTCGGAATCCAAGTCGTCACAATTTGTTTCGAGGGACAATGGCAACGAGAGATGATAAATAGGGCGAGGACACTACGGTGCTTCTCATTCGATGAGGCCGAGCCTTTTACGTGCCTTGCAAGTAGCATATGGGCCGAGGCGCCGCAGTCTTGATGGACCACCTTGGGGCTTAAGCTGCAAAAGAAGGGATAGTTTTGGGGGAAACAAAGGGGGTATAGGCAATAATAGATATGTACATGCAATTAATGTATAATCTAAATTTCTTTAGCAATTATTCCTAAGTTGCACCTTAGAACCCGAAAATTTTATATTTTAGTGTTTTGATTGTGAGCTTCCTGTCGTGATTTTTCTTTTGTCAGTCGAGCCCCCTTGCACGTCGAAGACTGGAGGTAGAATGCCGAGATTTCAAAGAGTGCCTTCCCTCTCCTTTATTCTCCTGATATATATATTTTTTTATTTTGCTCTAACTTTTGTCTAGGATACCCTTTCGGGTTTTCAACCTAGCGAGCCCTTATTTCTCCTTTTTTTTTTTGCTTTTTTTTATATGCCCTAACTTTTGCCTAGGTCGCCTTTTCGGGTTTTCAGCCTAGCGGGCTGGAGAGGGAAGCACTTGCCAAATAGGATGTCTCAAGCATAATACCTTTTGAGCTCATTGAGATTGGAGAGCTGAACAAGGTCTTTTCTTTCCTGGCTTGTGAGGAGTACGACATCTCCTGACTAGATCTTTTTGACAATATACGGCACATCGTGGAAAAGAGTGGTAGAGGCCTTTTGATGAGTAGCCCCAGCATTTTTCTGGCCCAGGTGACATGACATGATAGCAGTAGGTTTCCCAGGGGGTGGTGAATGAGGTCATTTCTTGGTCTCCTGCTTTGCCTTTGATTTGACTATGTGACATGCTATTGATAAAAAGCATTGGGTTTTGGGAATGGTCACTACATTGGACATCGGATCGGGTATTTTCTCTTTTTCTTTTTTTCTTTTTTTTCTTAACTTGTAGTGACCATTACGGCTTGATGCGGAGAGCTTTGTCCGATTAGGTGAGCATCCGGACATGTGGGGATCCGGTGTTTGGCTATGGCTAGATCTACCCACGACACATCTTGAAGTAAACATGTCCACGAACTCTTTGAGGAGATCCATGAGTGTTATCCTTTTGAACATTGAAAGTTGCGATTTTGATTGTTTGATTTCATTGTCGGCCCGGATTGAAGTATGGATCGCCATTGTCGTTGATGAATGATGTTGTCCCCGTGCTCGATCGAGTTTACAAGCTCAAGCAAATAATTCTTTTTTTTTTTGTTCGTCCTATTAAATGACTCATCATTATAATGATTTAATGTGTCTTATAATATAGGTGCAACTAATAAATAAGCAAAGACATTTAGATTATTATTAAAAGCAAACCGCATGGGTTTATTACATTATTGAGGACCCGTCGAGATCTCAACTTAGGGAGCGATTGGTAGATGACCAAACCTAAAGCTAGAGAAAGGAATAGGGATAATATATCAAGCGGTCCACCGATATGCGGCCGTGGCTGCGAGTCAGGGTATACTAGTTCCGGCAGAGGCTTATTAGAAATAGGCTCGAACCTCAGGAGCTCGTAATCAAAACCTGCCTATCATGCCGTGAAGTTGCCATCAACCTCAATCATGTTGATTTGAGATAGAGGGTTATTGACTATATTTGGTCCGGGAGGAGGCTTTTCAATAACCTTATCATCTATAAGAACCCAATAGCATTTTTGGAGCGTATAACATTTATCGCGAGGTGGCCACCGCAGCGATGATATTCACAAGATCGCATGATTCCGTGTCCCGCGTGGGTTTGGTGGCTTATAATTTTCCACAGGCTTTAACACCTCTGGCTATTAGCCCCCGCAGGATTATGATCGGGAGGCTTGCGTTCATCATAATGACGGTTCTGACAAATTTCGTTCGGCCATTATTCCTCCGATTGTGTTGATGACATGTCCGCCTCCATAAGACCATGGAACAAGCATAACTTTTGGTAGAAAAGTGGTTGATGCATTCTCACCATATTGACGGTTATGGTGTCTGCGTTGTCTTCCCTTTAGAGTAACTGAAAGAGGTAAGAGACCGATCGATGTTTTATTTTATCTACCTTGCAAGTGGACAAGACTATTATAGAATAGACTCGGAAGCAAGGGTCGAACCCACGTAGACAAGTGATCACGAATGCTGCGATTATTGATAGCAAATTATTAACCTAAGGGGGTTTTTATTGTTTAATTCTACTCTAAACTACTAGTTATAGATGTTTAACAAATTAGACAAGAATAACAGATATGAAGATCTTATGGTGTGTGGAAATCTAGGATTCGGGTTTCACTTATATCTCCTTTATGTTCAATTCTACTAATGTCATTCAATGTCTTGGGTTCGTTCACTAAAAATAGATATGGTCTGTTGAACAATTGGTTCACCTCCATCCCCGAAAATTCATCCATTCCATATCCTAAGCACAAGAACTCAATCTAGCTGTCACCTAGATTTATGATCTATCTGTCACCTAGATCATGTAAGAACCTGGTCCTAACTTATCACTCGTGCATCGATAGGTCCAATTTATTGTGTTGGTGAGCCAAGGTACGACATATGCACTTGGTCATGCAGCTTATCCGCACCTCTAAGCCTTTATTATTTGCGATTACATTCATTTGTTCAAAGCAAAATAATATAGGGATTGATAAACAACACAATCAACAAGCATTGAATAGACATATATATAATAATCAAAACATAAATTGATACAAGTTACCTCCCACCTCCTAGATTATGGATGATTTAGTTCATCATAGACAATGAACAGACACATGGAGATGATTGGATACATGATTTGATCTTCAATACTTGAAATTACAAAACCTAACTATGTTATACAATCTAAAACTACCTAAAATCTATGTAAAGAGAGCTTCCACCGGCCCTTCCTTAGCTCTGTGACTGACTTCTATATATACTCGGGAGTTGTGATTGGATCGAATGACTGTGAAAATCCGAAAATCAAGAGCTTGCCTACCTTATGGCAGGCCGGATACCTTGCGTCCGCAAGGTCTCCAGAAGTGGCTTTTGATTTCTTTGATTGCCGGCTTCAGGACCAGACGCCTACCTTGCGGTCGCAGAGCGAGTGGGCACCTTGCGTCCGCAAGGTGTCCAGCTTTGTGCGCTTCTTTTTCTTCAATTTTTCTTGCCCTTTCTTGTAATTTGCACTTAAAACCCCTGAGTTTAACGTATTTTCAAGAAACTCGAAACTTACAAAACTCACCGAAAACATATATTAGTACTCAAAAAGACTCGTGAAATAGCATAATTTAAGTCATAGAAGTATAAAATCGACGTATAAAATACATCGATCAAATACCCCCAAACTTGAACTTTGCTCGCCCACGAGTAAACAAATAAACTTATAAATACAAAAGCATATAAATGACAAAAATTAAAATCTTTTTGTGAGGGTGACACTATTTACACTCCTCTATAAACCCACAAACTCAAGGAGACTCTTTCGAGTGACTCGACTATGCAGATAAATACAAAAATAAATACAAAAGCTTAATAAAATTACATATAAAATAAAACATAAAATCTTTTTGGCTTCATCTCTCAAGTTATAGGTGTATGGCATGCATGTAATCTCGCTTGGTGCTCACCACATATATGCAAGCTTAGTCATATAAAACCAACTAGTCTTTTCTTAAGATCTGCTACTACTTTTAATTTCTCCGTGTGTGATCACCAGTCTTAAAGAATATCTTAACTAAAAACAGTTTTATTGAGCTAAACACCACATTCATATGAAAATCAAAGTTTAATAGAAAATCATGCATTAAGAAGTATGAGATCTACCATCCAAACCCGGTCAGCATGCATAAAGGTCCCAAGGATTTTAAAAGACTTATACATCCATCCCATGCACTTCTATGTATGTCATACAATGCTCTCCTATCCCAATGACTTGTAATAGCTAAGATTATGCTAACACGGTGAGCTTTTAGGGTGAATAATAATGAATAAGAAGTGATCAATTTCATGTTACTCACTTGACAAAAAACAACATAAGCATTGGCAAGAAGATCATTAGGACTTTATAAGCTTGTAATGTAAGGCCAAGGTGTTGGGGGATATGAATGAAAAGAGTTGGAATTCAAAGAGAGAGAGTAAGACTACCCTTTATCCCTCATACTTCCAAGCAAAGGAAGTTTTCCCTATTTAGGCTAGGACTGCAAAGACCACAAGTGGAGGGGTGTTTTTGTAACTTTTAAGTTTTCTTTCCCCCCAAACTTGTTTTGGGCAATAATTCTTCTAAAAATATCACATCTTTCTAATCAGCGTAATTTTTTCAACATATTTTCTCTTGAAAGCTATGCTTCCATTTGAATCTTTGTTTACACTCTTCTTCTTCCGTTTCATTTTTTCGTCGACATTATTATTTTTTTCGCTCACTAAAAAGAAGAAGCCTTCAAAATAGCCTAACCGAAAAGAAGTGGTCCTCCTAGAATCAATTTCCCACCCAACTTACTCTCTCAAAGGGTAGGCTAAAGTGTATAGGCTTTTAGGTTAAGTTAATGTGGGTAAAGAAACGATGGCGAATGGGGTTTAAATAGTGTGCTTAGCACACTCCATTCTTGTTCATTAGGCTCAAAGGGGACACTAGGGATATATTTTAGTATAGGTCGTGGAATATTAGGCTCTAACGATCCAAAGATGGCCTAAGTCATTTCTTAATGCCAAATGCTCACATAGTATTTAAAGCAAGTAAGACAACACAAATATCATATCAACTATGGGAATTGGGGTTGAGTGTTTAGCATCACTGATTTCACATAAGCATTCGCTCAAGACGGATGGTAGGGACAATTGAGACTAACATGCACACGGTTCGAAAGTGTGCTTGAGATATATAAATGAGAAAATCCAAGGGATCTAACTAACATGCAATTGACCCTAAGTTACAATTTAATGCAACAATCATGTTCGAATGGCTATGCATCATATTCTTGTGCATATCTTGTTGAAGTGAACAAGGTGTTATAAACTTTATAAAACTATTCTAATCAATCCATAGTTATACCGGTGTGAGTGCATGAAGAATTTGGAGAAAAGTAAAAGTTTCGCAAAATTAAGCAAATTCGTGGGGATCTACGGACTAACTATGCGTTCATTGCACTAATCTCCTCATTGACTACGACTAGCATTACCACACCTAAACTCGAGGATGAATATTTTGAATTTTTTTGTTTTTATATATATATATTTTTAAGAAATTGGAGAAATTTGGAGGTGATGAAGATGACATTAATTGATGATGGGTCCCCATAAGAGGAACCCACGAGTAAAAGGAGTGTATTCGGTCAAGGCAACACCTCCGAAAATCGAAAAAAATAAAAACAGAAAAATAGGGTGAAGAGTTAAATGGTCAATATAAAGAAATTTTTCACCCCTAACGACATAGTCTAACTCATTCCTCGTTAGGCTAGGACCCTAAGACTTCAAATTTTAAATCCCCCAAACTTAATTTCTATTTTGTCCTCAAAATAAAGGAACATATGAGAGGATTGATGGGTAGGACAACATCGACATACGGGTCCACCCAACTAACGAGGACGAACTTGGGCCTCGACTCAAGGTGATTCAAGGAGATAATCGAATGAGGACGAAACTGGGATCGTGCCGGTGGCAGCCCATAATAATTGAGACATTATGTCCCACGGTGTTAATCCAGCCGAAAAATTTCACCGGTCGGCACGCATTTGTGCCAACGGCCGACTCACCATATCGCTTTGGAGGATTTTCCTCCAACCCGTTGGAGATCCCAACGGCGGGTCCTCTCTCCTCTTCTCGGGTTCCTCCCTTGAGGAACCCTCACTCGGCCGGGTGATGCTCAAACAAAATGGCCCTAGTAATGACCGGACCAGCCTTCAAATTTCTCCGTGTTTGGGCATTCTCACGTTTGCCCCCTACACAAGTCGGAATCAAATGCGGAACGCGAACCCCGCATTCGTCCTACCTCTAATAAGGGTCTTGATTTGGCGTTGATCAAACTGGCCAACATCAATAGACCCACTATAATGGTGTAGGTCAAGACCCTCTCCCAATTCACCGTGTTTTGGTGACTTGAGGGCATGAGACGCCCGCAAACAAATTTATGCCACCGGTTTG
>CM028381.1:27103751-27139361 GCA_013146195.2 Codonopsis lanceolata | reverse complement strand
TCGAGAGGATGGTTTAGTCAGTAGATGGAGGAGAGAATGGCCGGATTGGCCTGGTGCCTCTTCTCCGGCCTTCCTTCATCTCCTTTCTCGATCCATTTGGCCCTCCTCTTCGCTTGAGTTGCCACTCTCCCTTGTCTTCTTCGCTTTCGCTCTCGCCATTTTGACCTTAGTACCGCTTCACGCCCGTGCCTTGGCCTTTGATGGAGGTCCGCTGCCACTGATCGCCAAATTCCTGCGTGAGGCTTTGCAGGTCCCGCTAGCCGCCTACGCGTGCTTCCATGTTGAAGCTGGTGACCAAGATGGGCATTGGCTTGGCCACCTTTTCAAGGGTAATCGGCGGTAGACCCTTCGCAGTCAAGCCGCTTGTTCTCGTATTCAAGATACTTACCAAAACGAGGTCGTGAGTTGCTTCTCCTTGCCACGTGATACAACTCATCTTCTTCAAAGAAGAGTTGATATTTGCATCATCCCTTGCAGCGGCATTGATCGCTCGACGAAGGGGCGCTGGCGTGTGGGTTGTTCTTTGCTTTCTCCACCACGCTTAGCTCGTTGAAGATGATAAGCCCCGCTTGAGACACACGCATTGAAGGAATACAAAGACCGGTCGTTGATTTGTCGGGTCAAACATGTCATGAGCTCCACTTTGAATAGGAGCCCCTTGTCTATTAGATGGTCGGGTGGCAAGAGACGCCAAGAGGAACAAATTCCTGAGCATTTTTCCTTCAGGCTCCTGAGGGTGTCTACTCCCCTCATGGCTTCCCGTGCATGAAAAGCCTCACCGTAGTTGTCAAGCTAGAGCTCCTCCGCAATGTACGCCGATGATAGTGGAGATTGACTTAGCAGAACGAGATGGACGGCTCGCCGAATCCATCCACCGAAGAGCGCCTGTTCATGAGTTCCATCCTCCGATAGAATTCTTCTTCGCTAGAAGATGATAATTTACGCCGTTGAGGCGTAAGAGGGGTAGAATCCTGTGAGGCATCCATGCCCATGTCTCGCAAGCTTGACGCCTAGCTATAGAGTTGATTGACGTGAAGGTCAATGCACATTCTCGAATGTATAGCTAGGGTCCAGGCGACAATAATATCATGAGAGGCATGAAAGGTGGGGTATCCCGGAAGGTTGACATCCGCACGGGAGGAATGTCGGCTTCGGGTTCAAACCCTTTCGTCCGCGCTTTGATTTTGAAGTTCTTGCCCGAAAGAAAAGCAAAATAAAAATTAGGCTTTTCATCTAGACAACTAAACAAGTAGGAATTTCAAGGTTTTCTAAAATAATTGAAATTTTCAAGCGAAAACTTGAAACCCTAGAATGTTTAGAGTAACCACACTCGAGAAAAGTATAACGTAGTTTTTATAAGAATAAACGATGAATATTAAAAAAACGATCGTTAGTATTCAAGTTTGTAAGAACAACAATGGCGAAATATCAGATAAACTCGAAAATGACCGCTTGAATTCCAAAATAATTTTAGGTTGAAATTGGAAATGCAAGACATAGTAAGTTTTGAGTAGAGAAGAGAGAGGCGTACTATCATTGTTGATGATGAGAAGAAGAAACAAGAAGAACTTGAATTTGCGTAAAGTAGTTACTCGTAGAGAGAGAGAGAGAGAAATATTTCTGCTCAAAGGGTTTCGTAAAGTTTGCAAATGACGGTTCAAGGACTATTTAAAGGCGAGAAAATTTTAGTTGAAAAAGCTGAACTTAAGATATTTTCTTAAGTACCAAATTTTATCCTTGACCCCTTTATTGCTTTAGAAACCTCTTTAGCAAAAAATAGACTAAGTAAGAATACTAACCTTTAAGTCTTCCTAAGTAAAGGATAACTTACGCTTCCGATTAGTCTAAAACCGAAAACTAAGTCTACCTGTATGAAAGAAACATTAACAAAATATTAAACTTAAGCAAGAGGGATCAATCATACCAAGATTTCTCCTTAAATAAGCAAACCCGTGGCCCAAAGGTGGCGCCAAATTTTGTGAGAATGTTCTGCTAATTGATGCTCAGCTTGGAACATATTCCAAACCGATGTTACCTTTTTCCACATGATCTTTGAGGAAGTGATAACGAATATCAATGTGCTTTGTCTTGGAGTGCATCATCGATTTTGGAGACCGAGATGATGGCCGATGTGTTGTCACACATGATTGGGCGCCGCCTTGATGTTGTAGTCCACTAGTTGTTGCTTCATCCATAGCAGCTGAGAGCAAATGAGCAAATGCTAAAATGTATTCTCGCCTCTCGTCAGGTTGAGTTTGCCACGATCCTTGTTTCTTGCAAGACCATGAGACAAGTCTGCTTCCAAGAAATTGACAAGTCCCATCGGTGCTTCTTCGCTTCACTTTGCAAGCCACTTTGCATAATCTGCATCCGAGTATCCAACTAGATTGAAGTTGTTGGATTTGGAATACCGTGATGCCTAGATTTGTTTTTTGAAACATATCTCGATGATACGCTTGGCAAGCAAATGTGACTCCTTTGATCTCGCCTCGAAATCTAGCACAAACACAAACAAAGAAACATAATGTCGGTCTACTAGCAAGAAGGTAAAGAAGTGAACCTATGATTCCTCGCATTGGTCATGTTCTCTTGCTTTCCTTTTCATCTTTGTCAAGATGGCGCCGGTAGACATTGGAGTTTCAAATCCTTTGGTCAAATCAAGACCAAACTTCTTGATTAGTTCCTTTGCATATTTGGTTTGGCCGATGAAGATTCCGCCCAAGTCCGTTGTATCTGCAGCCCTAAAAAATAGGTAAGTTCACCCATCATGCTCATCTCGAACTTGCTCGCACGCTTCTCGAATCTTTTTTACATAGGCTTTGGTTAGTTGATCCAAAGATGATGTCGCCCACATAGATTTGTACTGTAAGAGAATGGCCTTTGTGTTTGAGGATGAATAAAGTAGTGTCGATTCTTCCTCTCACGAATCCTTGTTCAATTAAGAACTTGGATAGAGTTTCATACCAAGCTCTAGGAGCTTGCTTCAGTCCGTAGAGAGCTTTCGAGTCGGTAGACGTGATCCAGCCTTATCCGAAATGACAAATCCTCGAGGTCGCTCCACGTATACGCTTGAAGATCACCATTCGAAAGGCACTCTTAACATCCATCCGATACACTTTGAAGTCCATGAACGAGGCATATAGGCTAGAAAGATTCTCGATTGCTTCTAGTCTAGCAACAGAGCAAAAGTTTCATCAAAGTCAATTCCTTCTTCCCGGTAGCCCCGAGCAACCAATCTAGCTTTGTTTCGTGACATTTCCATCTTCATCTCTTTTATTTCGAAACCCACTTGGTGCCGATGATGGATGATGAGTGGCTCTTTGAACTAAGCTCCACACCTTACATCTTTCAACCTGTTCGCTTCTTCTTGCATAGCTTCAATCCGCTTATGATCTTCGATAGCTTCATCAATCTTCTTTGGTTCGAGTTCGATACAAATGCATAAGCAAACAAAGTTTCTTCTCGAACCTTATTTCTCGCATTTAACTCGTGTATTGAGATCACCAATTATTTGAGAAATGGGATGATCTCTTGTTTCAATAATAGCTTGAGGAAGATCACTTCGGTGGATTCTTCCCTTAAGAATTCCGGAGTAGGTTGAGAAGGAGATTCACCAAAATCTAGTTCAAGAGATAGATCTTCAAAACCTTTCATTTTCCGGTGAACAAGAAGGATGAGAGATTCAGAAGGTGCTTGGGGTAAAACAAGAGATGGGTTCGTGGTCAATGTAAGAGTTGTTATCGGTATCGGTAGAGGTCTCATCTACCTGAAGGGTTACCTAGATTGATGGGTTCTCAGCTTGCCATTTTCTCGATAAGGATTGGAAGTAGATGTTGTATTTGTACTGTCTCATCATTATCGAATCATTAGCAACGCTCGAGCCATTCTAGGCTCTAACAAGTCATATTCATCAAAAGAAACATGCACGCATTCTAAGATTTTTAAGTTAGATTTACTAAAAATGCGAAATGCTTTTGAATGTTTGGAATATCCCTAAAAATTCCTTCGTCGATTTTTGCATCAAATTTTCCTCTATACTCTTTTCCATTATAAAGAATAAAACATTTACAAATGAAGATTTTAAGAAATCCTATGTTTGGGGATCTTCCTCTCCATATTTCATATGGAGTTTTATTATGAAACTTGTTTACAAGGGATCTATTGCAGGTTTTGGCCAAAATTGTCGAAATACTTGTTACAAATTCTTCACAAAGCTTTTGTTGAGCCGCTTCAATCGTTGTTCTTGTCGAAATTTTGTTGAGCTTTTGAGTTTGAAGTCCGTGGCTTTTGACTAGATCATATGTTTCATCTTTAGATGTCATAGTTTCAATCCAAGTGAATCTAGAGTAGTCATCAACTACTACAAGTGTGTACTTGTCTCCCGAAATCTCGTTGTAATAGGTCCAAAGAGATCCATATGCAGAAGTTGAAGAGGTCTTTTGTTGACAAAACAGCAGACTTTCTTTTGAAGGAAGACTTGGAAAGTTTTCCTAGTTGGCAAGCTTTACAACTTCTATCATGATCGCAGACACCGTAGGTAGACCTTTGACAAGCCCATTTTTGGAGAGCTTGGAGAGGTGCTTGAAGTTGAGGTGTGCCATAGCCGAGACGTTTGTGCCATAGCCATAGACACGGGTTTGAGAATCTCCCTAGTTGGCTAAGATTTAAGACACGACATAGCTTCCTTGTCTATTGCCATAGGTTTTGTCTATTGCCTGTCAACGATTCACTTGTCTTTGATGAGGCACCGGTTTGAATTGAATTGGCATAGAAGTCCTTTGTCGCACTGTGATATGCTCGTAAGATTGTGCTTTAAACCACTTACTAGAGAAACTTTGTTGATGGAGAGACTTCCTCTAGTAATTGAGCCATATCCAATTGTCTTTCCTCTTGCATTGTCTCCGAAAATAACAACGGTGGGTCCTTTTGCTTCAGCCTATATTCAGTAAGAAGACTGCTCCCAGTCAAATATGTGTCTTGAACACCACTGCCTAGGTACCGATGTCTTTGTTTTCTCGATTCTATAGCCATGAAGCATTCCCCGAAAAGAAGTTAAAGCAAACAAGGTACCCTTTATTTTCTTTTTGGGTCCTAAGGATTAGCAACCTTTGCAACCCATACCCTTGACCTTGAGAGAACTAGGTCTCTCGATCTTGGGGTGAACCTTAGCAGCATTCCGTGCCGATGGCCTAAGCAATGGCAAGAATGACATAAATGGAAAAGTCCATAGAGAACTCGTTAGAGTCTTCAACCGAAGAGTGCTTATGATTATTCCTTTTCTTGACATCCATTTTTGGTTCAAATTTTGCTTGTTGATGGTAGACTTAATTGGTTTCTTTCGAATCTTCCTAGGTAGGTTACCAACGCACTTTAGCTTTAGCTTTTCTCGTTGATTACCTTTTCGTGAGGATTAGGTAGAATACCTTTAAGTTTACCTTCAACAGTAAAGGAGCTTTGCTCTGCTTCATGACAAACTTGATAGTTACGGTAGAGGTTTAGTAGGTCTACCGTCGCGCCAGATTTTGCCTTGGCATAGTTGTTGCGGCTCAGACTTCACTTTCTACCGATACCTTTCGTGTTCTCATTTGAGTCACTATTTTGGCTTTTCCTTTCTCGAACTTTGGGGTAAACGTAAGGAACACTTGAATAACCAAGGCCTTGTTTCCCTATATTTCCAAATGTCTGCTTTAGAGAAAGATATATCATTAGCAGCTTCTGAGGATTCACCTTTCTCTGATCAAGAGATTGTCGAAAGAGACACATCCGAATATCCTATGCCTGTTTTATCATTGCTAGATTTTTGGCTTGAAAGGATTTCTTCAAATGCATCCTTGGAGCTATTCCAGAAGTCAATTGTCTTTTGCAAGGCAATTTTCTCTAGGTCAAGTCCTTTGATGTGCTCAATGCAATCAATTTTGTCATGAAGAAATTTGTTTTCTTCCTTCGCTTTGATACTCTCTTGTTGACAACTATTGAGAGTTTGAATCTCACCGCCATCAAAGATTTCTCACCGTAAGTTTCTCACGCTTGGCCGCTTTAACATAGGCTACTCTAAAGGAATTAAATTCTTCAAGCATATCCCGATTATCCTTGAGAAGTTCTTCCTTATCGAAGCTATCACCGTTGGTTTCATTTTTGTCCAAAGGACTTGGTGAAACTACAACTTCATTTTCGAGTCATAGGTAGGACATTGAACATGAGCTATTAAGCATATGTTAGCTTGCTCACAATCCTCTTCCTCCTCTTCTGGAATCGGCCTCAAACCATGTAGCAACCTGTTTGTCTTCTATGTCTTCAGCCAACATACCCTTTTGTTTTTGAAATTTTCTAAAAGAGGGTTTTCGGTATGCTTCAAATTTTGGCTTAGGACATTTTGAGGCAAAATGACCAGGTTTTCTACAGTTATAACACACAAGCTCTTCCTTAGATGAGCTTTCACCATTCTTCCTGAAAGGTTGTTGGTGAGTGTTCTTCCTTCCATATTTTGCAAATTTTTGAAAACGTTTAACAAACATAGCAAATTGTTCATCGATAAAAAATCATTTTCACAGAAGAAGTAGAAGGTTTGTTTTCAACAATGATTTCTTCTTGGACCATGGTCGGCAAAGACACGCTTCGAACTGCTTGTCTTGCTCTAGAGCTTGATTAACTTCAAGTTCATAAACCTTTAAACTTGCGTAGAGACTACGAAGAGTCATCTCGCTTTAAGTTCTTAGATTCTTTCATAGCCGTGGTCTTCACATGCCATAAGCTACCTAGAGAGCCTAGAAACCTCATGTTCATTTCCTTTTTGTCATAAGTTTTACCAAGAGAAAAGCAACTATTTATTACCTCACTGAATCGATCGTATGCTTGTCTCAAGGTTTCCTTAGAATCCTTTTTGAAAGAATCAAACCGCTGGATGTATGTATATTTTCTCGTTGTCTCTTGTGTCTTGGTCTCCTTCCAAGTATTCTACAAGAGCTTCCCACATCTCTTTCGCAGCTTGTACATCGAATCACTTGTTGGTATAACTTGTGTCCTAGCAGGATCGGTTTAATTTTTTTATGTTTGTCATTTTATCAAACACTTGTCTGAAATTGCAATTTTAGAACTGTCTAACATATCCTAAATTATGAGTCTCGAGACAATCCTCTTCATCGCCTTTCGGCGACTAAGAAAGTCGTTTTCCATCGAATCACTTAATGATTATGTTGATTGCTTTGTCTAGTTCTAGGTCCATTCGATTCTTCTTTAGGAACTTCGGGGTTCCCAGATGGAGGCTAGAAGATTGGCCTTCATTGGTACATGTTGACCGCAGTGACACATTTCCATAACCGTTGTCAATAGAGTTCATGAATCTCATTACTTTATCCTTCCATACATCAAAATGACCTTCGTCCAATATTGGGACGTGGTTAGCATTAGATGTAGGCAAGATATAGTGTGATTTGTGCCATTATGTCGTATCTCTCAAGAGTTTAATCTTGGAAAAACTTGTTTTCGAAGAGTAAGGCTCTGATACCAATTGTGGGTCCCAATGAGCACAATAATAAGCTAGAAGGGGGGTTGAATAGCTTATTAACACTTTAAAAACTTTTAAGTAAGTTCCTTGAAAGTTACTTGCAATCTATGAAAAGAATCAAGTAGCGGAAGACCTTCAAGAAAGTTGTTCCAGGTCTGCCGATAAGGACTACCGGTAGACCTTTTACATTACTTAAGTTCTCACGAAATTGATAATATAGACAATGAAACTAAGCAGTTCAAGTAATAGACAAACAGTAAGAAATAACACAAGTATTTTGGGATGGTTCACACTATAATGAGTGCTACGTCCACCACCAAGGCAGTCAACCTTGGATTTAAATTGTGCACTATGTTTTCCACTTAGATCAATTACAAAGAATATCCCTAATGGATCGTGTACAAAATATTGACTTGTGTTTAGGTCTAGGGAATTAAATATCTGTAAATACAAGATATTTAATTCGTGCAGAAGTATAGTTAATGGAAGTTAACAACAAGAAGAATAAAGCAATAAATGTTGATGAGCAGCTTCTTGTTGTTGACGAGGACTTCTAGATCTGTTAAGGATCTATTGAATGCACTGAGCTGAAAGACTTGGAGTTATGAAGTTTCAGAGCAATTCTTTTTGTGTTCGATTGATTCTGTACAGTGTTGTTGTTCCAGTCTTCAATGGCAGTATTTATAGCAGGTGCATTTCAAAAGAATCCGTTGGAGAGGACGAAGACTTCAACAACTCTATTCATAAATGCATTAAATGCATGGGGCTGTCAGTCAAGGATTTTCGTCTTCACATATATTTAGAGCAGATAATCATTTCTGAGATCTTCAAAAAGGTGGACGATTTGGTGTCAGATCTGAGAGATGTAGCGTAAAGTAGGGGACACCGCTTTTTCTCATCGCTCAGACGAAAAGTCTTCCTCGCTGAAAGTTGCTTTCGCGCTTGACATGTCAGAGAATGACTTGGATTAATTGAAATAATATATATGAATAAGTTTGAATTAATCCAGTTAGCTTTTTGCTGGAGAGGACACGTAGAAGCAGATTAGCTGGACACGAGGTCTACCGATCTTTAAGCTTTGAGCAGGTCTTCCGGTGAAGCTGAGAAGGGGTTTTCCGCTGAACCTGAAAAAGTCCTATATAAAAACTATACAAGGCAAAGTTCTATACACAGTTGCCACGTTAATCGATACGCAGCCCGATTAGCCACTGAAGTATAAAACTAATGTAATGTACTGATCAGATATAAATCTAACATAAGAATCAACAAATGTGTATAGAACTTCTACTTGCTTCCTTTATTTAACTACTTGTAGTGTTATTACTTGTAGTACTTGTAATCCTTTTGATGCCGGCAATGTGTAAGCCGAGCTTTGGTTATCATGTTGATTAGTTCACTATGTATAAGTCTTCCACTGAGCATCCTATTAGCTCTTATTTAATTATTGTCCATTAACTGCTAGCTTGGGTTCCGACATGTAGTGTCGTCGATGACTTGGTTTAATTGCTTAACTATTATATCATGAAATGTTTTTAAAATTCCGGCCTTTTGGTGCCGAGGCATGTTACGTCTCCAATATTGCGTCACGTCGTTTTCTTAAATTGAGTCCTTGCATGTTTATGTGTTTACTTGTTTCCCCCTATTTGGGCGGTCCAACCCGCGGTTCCACCTCGGGGTTGGGTCGGGTCGCCACAGAGGATGAATGATATATGTGATTCATTCCTCTTTTCTATGTTATCGATTCATTTGCAATTAGACTATTAAGTCATTCAAGACTTTTAGTCCATCAAGATCAAGGTTCCTAAAATTGTGAACCCTAACATGTTCATCATTTTAAAAGTTACAATTCACAACAAGTCCAAGAACAACAGTTATTCCAAATCCATTCTATAACATATTTAATTCTAGACATAAGTCCAAATTACGAATTATGAGTCATTAACCCGAAATTTACAGAAAATTAACTTAATGAATTTCAAGTTATTAACATGGTGCATGTCTTCTTGAACATGTAACTAGAAACTATCATGAAGGGAGCATGCTTGATATTGAGCATACAAAAATAGGGGATTGGGTGCTTACTTTATTCAAAATCCAATGGTTGGATGATGAAACAAAGTAAGGATTGTGAAACTAGGGACCAAGAGCTTCAATTTGGTGGTCTCCAATCGAAAATCCGATGGCCGGATCTCCGGCAATGATGCAAGCAAGGTGGAGGATCTTCAAGCTCACTCTCTCTCTCTCTCTAGGAATCAACTGAACAATGGAGGAACACAATGGCTGAATGTTTGAGTTTGGGGAGAAGAAGTCACCCAAAAGTGGTCAATCCTAACCAAGGGTTATTAAGGTTTCTATTGGTCAATTCATGTTGGCCCTTGATTAAAACACATCCAAAGGTTGAAATTAAACCTAATGAGGTTACAATATATGAGGGGGATCGAGTTGGGTTGAGTTGGGTTCAATGGTTCAAGCCAAAATTCAAAAATCAGAAAATCCCGTAATGCAGATCCTGGTGTTGGGTGGTCGCTCAGGGTAAGGTTTGAGCGAGCGCTCAGCCTCTTTTCCCCTTTCCTGTTATGTTGGATTCTGCGCGGTCGCTAGTCCCTTGGCTAGGTGAGTGCTCATGTGTCTGGAAGGCTATATTGACATGAAAACAAGTCCAAAATGTGTCCAATGCAACCCCAAACCATTAGTGAAATTTAGTACACTCAAAAGACGTCCGAAATAGGTCCGAACATCACCCGGAACAAGGAGGAATCGAGGGCGAAACTCACAACGAACAATCAAACCTAGTAACAAGGTCTAGGATTCAAGTTGACATCTTACGAGTCTCAAGACACGAAACGAGGCAAGAAGAAGGCAAACGAGATAATAATTTAGAAACATAGGGAGTATAATTTAGAAATAACAAATATATTGCTCAACTTCAAATAATAAGTAATTAATTAATAGGTAGTTTTGTCCAAGCATACATAAATTAAAAGTAATAACTAATAATGTGGTAGGTAAGTAAAAAATGTAGTAAAAATAACATCTCACTAAAAAATCATTAACAACACGTGCAACGTACGTGCAACGCGCGTTCACTTGACTAGTCTGTATAAAAAGAGGTGCACCTTTTTTGGAAATGTTCATGCCAAAATGTAATTTCCAAAAATGACAGCAATTTTGTTTGTATTTTTCGACTAAATTTGGATAGTTAGTAATGTGAGAACCCAAACCCATTACTTTTATAACATCATTATAACATGCTTAATGTGACAACCCGACCCGGACCCCGAGGAGGAATCACGAGTCAAGCCATCCAAATAGGACTACAATTCATGCAAGGACTCAATTAGAAAACGACGTGACGCAACATTGTAGATGAAGCGCGACTCGGCACTAAAAGGCCGGAATAATTTAAAACTTTTTAAACCTGATATAACAATTGAAGACAAGTATACCAATTCATCAGCGACTTTACAACCGGAACCCAACACTAAACAGTTCATGCAAATATACATCGACGACTACAACATGCCGAAGAAACAACATAAGTAAATAAGAGCTAATGTGATGCTCAACGGAAGACTTAAACATGTGAACCAACTACAACTATACAAGTCTCGGCGTACATGCGCCGACACTCAAAATAGGATACAAGTTACTACAAGTAATAGACATAAATACAAAGATCAAGTTCCCGAAAGCGAAGTCTAAATGACTTGCTAAACCCAACGTCCTTACAAAAGAGATCAAAAGAAGGACATATATATAACAACTTCGCCGCGAGCAATCCCGGACAAGCACGAACCCTGCAACGCCTCAACGAGAAGTACCTGGACGGCTCGGATCTAAAGCAGTAAAAGGGAGGGGTAAGTCATAAAGACTTTGTGAGTTAACAATTATGCATGTCATGGCATCATGCAACATACATAGCACGATATCATTTTTAATATCAAGTCAATCAAAGCATTCATTTATATAAACACTTAGTTCACATATCCATGGTTGCACATTGGTTTCACGTAAGTGCTATAAAGTGAATCACACATTAAGAGGATATGTTATTGAACCAGTGCCGCTATGTAGCTCCTGCAATACACAACGTTAACTTATCGTGCCAGTGATACCCGTGATAGATGTATCAAAGTAACGAGCTCTCTACTCGGGTACCAAGCTCTCTACTTGGTAATTAGACTTGCCAATGTGCTCTGTTGGTTACAGCAAAGGGGCTACTTCCCCACTGTGGCCAACAGTAGGTGTGTGATAAAAACCCGGTATAACAACCCATCACTATCACGAATCCCATAATTCGTGACGGCGATGCATTGTCACACCATCGACTCAACCAAATATGCCAGCTGGACTAATGTAATGCCAAGTAGATGTTTACTCGTCATATAAACTCATATAAGGAACAAGTTCGACAAGAGCGAACTCATTCAACAAGTAGGTTTTTACTCATTATGGAATCAAATAGGAATTCGACAAGAGCGAATTCAACATGTCAAATAGATATATCATTCTACAACATGCTCTCAATTATGCATTTCTTTCATACAATCATATAAACCGCATAAGAACTCGATTGAGTCTTATAAGCACACATATCAAACATACACTTCAATTCATCCCGAAGTCACGTAAGTTAATACATTAGTCTAACGAACTATAAACGTCGTAGGGATTGAATGTGGAGTCGGTATTGTTCAATAACTCCCTAATCTCAAGTCCGATGAGTCATTACTAAAATGCAACCAAGTAGAGCATAGATACTATATGCATCCCATTGCTCAATTCTATATTCTCCATTCATTTAAAACTTAATAACTAAGCCGTTCATGACCTTAGACTAGCCATAAACCAAATCCCGAAGTTTCAAACCCTAGAATTGTCGATTTTGCTAAGCCTACAATTGAAACATATTCTTTCACAAGAGTTGATCCTAGGCACATTTAGAACAACATTCATGCTTTACACAAAGTCAAAATCATAACATCATACAGAAATCATAAAATCCTACATACTTTTCATAGGTTGAATTGAAGGATTCTACTTCAATAGAAATCATCCTAAGCATGATTAGAACAACATTAATGAAGGGGGAATGTCATAATATTGAACATGAAATTTCTGGGAATTGAGAACTCACCTTTAGCCTATGAATAATGGTTGGAAGGAAGAATAAACCAAGGATTGTTGAAGAGGAGGGCAAGGCCTTCGATTCGGCGGTCTCGGATCACCGATCGGGTCACCGGAACTCCGGCAAATGGTCTCACAAGCGAGGGTTCTTCCCAAGGACGAAAATGGAGTTTAACTCTCAGCAAATATGCAGGTTGGTGGTCACCAATGGCTGAAAATGGCTTATATACATTCCAACTAAACCACAATCCAAGTATAGGGTGTTATGAGGCTTTCTATTGGTCAAGGGATGCTAGCCCTTGATAACAACTCATCCAAGGGCTTAGGAGGCTTGGACTAAGGTCAACAAAGGGGGGCTTGAGTCACCAAAGTCGGCCAAGGGCCAAGGGTATTGAAGACATAAGCCAAAACTTTGCAAAAATCCTGTATGTGTATTTTCAGCATGATGCGGTCACTTCATTTTTGGACCATGCGAGCGCATGGTCCTGTTCCTTTTAGCCTGCACATTTTGATGTGCTCTCAGCATCTCAACCCGAGCCACTGCCCAAAAACCAATGCGGCCACGAGGTTCAAGTGTAGAACAAGGTCTAAACTTGTCCTAAATGATCTAAAACTCATGGGAAACCATCCTAAGGTGTAACCCAACTCAAAACAAGCCGGAAACACACCCGAACAACCTCCGAAACAAGCTAAAACATGGCTGGAATCGCTCGACAAAAGGCCAACGAATCAAACACGATTCAAACTCAACTTAAACTAGGATAACTTGAACATGCATAAGGCTTGCTTAAACATGATTATGGCTTGCATACAAGGCCTATAACTCAAATGAACAACTCACAAGATGAAAAGAAAGCAATACAAGCAATGAAGAAAAATCCAAAAACTCAAACAAAGCAACGAAGTTTCAAAACATTGAACCGAGCATACTATGACTAAGATGAACATTATAAATCTTATATGCAAGGTACTAAGACTCCAATGGGACTTAGATACGTGCTAACATGCTAAGATGAACATCCAAAGCATTAACAACAAAGCATGCAACGCATGGAAGGCAATCACTCAACTATGTTCTTAACCAACATAATGCAAGCATGTCATGAATAAAATGAGGTCTCTAACATGTTAAGACATACAATAAACATAAGAAATCACAATAGGAATAAAATGAGAAGATTGAGTCAACCTATCAACGACAACCCAAACTGCATCAAAGCCTCTACGAGTACGTGGCAACCCTGTAACAAAATCCATGGTGATATGCTCCCACTTCCACTCCGGAATCTCAAGTGGCTGAAGTAAACCGGCAGGTCTCTAGTGCTCAGCCTTAACCTGCTGACATGTCAAACATCTCGAAACATACTCAGCTATCTCCCTCTTCATACCATTCCACCAAAACTGCCTCTTCAAGTCACGGTACATCTTAGTACTACACGGATGTATCGTATACTTGGCCTTATGAGCCTCATCAAGAACCATACGTTTCACTCCATCAGAAGAAGGAACGCAAACCCTATTCTGAAATGTCAAGATCCCATCACTATTTATCGCGAACTCGGGTGTATTATTCTCACCCAATCCATCGATAATCTTCTCAAATCTGGATCAGTAGCTTGAGCTTCCTTGATCAACCCAAATAACACTGGTGTAGCATGAACACTAGCGAATAGAACACTATGCTCACTCACAACAGGACTCCACTCACGGACATCCTCAAGCATCTTCCATTCCCTCATCATCAAACAAGACATGTAGGATCTCCTACCCAACGCATCCGCAACTACATTCGCTTTCCCTGGATGGTATAAGATAGTACAATCGTGATCCTTAAACTTTTCCATCCATCGCCTCTGTCTCATATTCAACTCCTTTTGTGAGAAAAGGTATTTCAGACTCTTATGATCCGTATACACCTCAAACTTAGCTCCATAAAGATAGTGTTTCCACTTGTGAAGCGCAAAGATAATAGCTACTAACTCAAGATCATGTGTCGGATAATTCTGCTCATATGGTGACAACTTCCTAGAAGCATTGGCAATAACCTTCTCGTTCTGCATAAGCACACAACCCAAACCTTCTAATCAAGCATCACTATAAACCACGAAGTTATCACAACCACTAGGCAATGCCAATACAGGAGCTGTAGTCAATCTCCTCTTCAATTCCTGGAAACTAGCCTCGCACTTATCACTCCAAATAAAAGCAGACTTCTTCTGAGTAAGATTAGTCATAGGAGTAGCAATCTTGAAAAATCCCTCAATAAACCTACGGTAAAACCCGCCAAGCCCAAGAAACTACAAACTTCGGTCACCGTACTAGGAGTCTTCCACTGGGTAACAGCCTCAACCTTTGATGGATCCACCGCAATACCATCACTAGACACAACATACCCAAGAAAAGCAACCTGTTCTAGCCAAAACACACACTTGCTAAACTTAGCAGAAGGCTGTTTCTTACGCAACACAGAAAGAACCTCTCTTAAATGATTCTCATGCTCCTCTCGTGACTTCGAGTACACGAGGATATCATCAATGAACACCACTAAAAAAAAATCAAGGTAATCATGAAACACCCTATTCATCAGGTCCATGAAAACGGCAGGCGTGTTTGTCAAACCAAACGGCATCACAACAAACTCATAATGGCCATAACGCGTACGAAAGGCTGTCTTCGAGACATCCTCCGCCCGAACCCTCAACTGGTGGTAACCACTCCTCAAGTCTAACTTGGAATACACAATAGACCCCTGAAGCTGATCAAAGAGATCATCAATGTGAGGTAAGGGATACTCATCCTCCATGTGACATGTGGACTTCCACCCACATTTGCATGTCATATATAAGCCTCCCACCTTAGTGATCAGCCATTAAACCCTCAATTGTAGTAAATTTCATCTCTTTCTTCCCAAGCTCTTGTGTGTGAATGATGAGGGGATATTAGTGTGTGTGTCCTCCATAACTTGAGCTCCCAAACTCCGATTGCCAATCCGAGACCACCAAATTGAAGCTATCGACGCGGAGCATGATTCTATCCGATTAGATTTTGTTCATTTAGATAACTGATTAATAGTACATTTTCTATTTATTTTTAAAATTTAATATATTCATAATAAGAAATAAAATAATCAAAGATAATATACTTATTTTAACGTTAATATGTATCTATGTGTTTTTGTGCATTTCTTAACATATGAAGGTCTATTCAAAAATTTCAGCATCGAAAGGATAGTGAAAATTCTAACAACAATTATTTAGTTAACTGATTAGTTGTTTGTTAGGTATCAATATGTTCATTTTAAGGCTAATTGTAATAGTCAAAATATTCAATACAATAAACTGTAAAATTTAGCTTTCTTCACCAACAAATACTGTATTTTTCATTTTTTCCGTCATCATCTTGAAAGTTTAGCTTCTTTTCGCAACTCATTTCATTTTAATTTGTTCAATGGTAATCACTAAGCATGCCAATGATTTCTAAGTATCTCTATACGCACTAACAAATATGTTACTATAGTTAAATAAATTCATATAACTTTAGTAATATCTACAACAATTTCATTATAACAATTTTGAAATTTATTAAAAACATAATCTCAAGATGTAAGGTTATATACGTATTACCCACTCTCACAATTGTTGTAGTTTCTAAGAAAAAAATCATTCATCTTTTAGCTATCTCTCAAACTTCTTCTTCTCTCTCTCTCCCTACTTTGCAATTTATATAATATATTAGATATGGTAATAAACCATACAAAGGGAAACAGAAGAATGTGTAAATATTATTAGTAATGGTTAATTTGAAGACAACATACTTACTTTGACGTTAATATAAACTCCCTCCGTCCCTAAATTATCGTCTTGGTTGACTTGTCGCATGGTTTAAGAAAACACATTTGACTAGATTATTAATATTAATTTGATGTATAGTTTACTTTAAAGCCCATGTGCATATGACCCATAATTAAACACTGATTGACCTGTCAGTTTGGTAATGGAGGTCGATGGGGCAACGCCCCATCGTTGGGGTTTGCGAGCAACGCCCCCGAAAGGTAAACGATTTTTCACCCACATCTACATAATGTCTAAACATGGACAAGATCGCAGTAAACAAGCCTAGCATAATTCAAGATCAAATTTAATGCCAATGGGCAATGTAGCGAATTCTCATATGAATATTTTCTAAAAAATATAACTACGCAATCAATTATGGCATGAGCCTTTACTACCAACATCTATCCGTCCACAACCACAACACTTTGATAGTTAGGTGTTCTCCATGTTAGTTAAATTTAACAGTATATATAGAGAGGGATTATCTCTGACTTTTGTAATCACTAATCAGTTAGTTTACAAGTATCCCTCTCTTTCTGTCTTCTTAAACTTAATTTATTTACTTTACCCTCTGTCGTGGCTTCCTCTCCTCCCGCCCCCCCCGCCCCCACTCCCATTCCCGCTCCCACTCTCGTTCTCGCTCCCACTCCCGCCCAACCTCCTGCTCCCACCCCCGAGATGAATATCTTAGTCCATCTAGTATTTTTGTACAAAAAATATATATCGTATCCTTAGCGTACTAGCTATCTTCAATACGGTTGTTACAACCTATAATATTTATCCCAGCAAACGAATTTTTATCGTAGTTGGGGCTATTATTCCTTTTATTATTTCACTTTTAAATATTTTTACCCACGTAGCAGAATCTTATATCAAGGATCACGGGAAGCCCCATAGAATTGCTCGTATTTCCTTTTGTGCTATAAGCATCGTCCAGATGCTTGTGGCCTCCTACAATTTTTACGCGTCTATAACGTTGCAATTGGTCCCTATAAACCACGCTTTAAGTAAGTTGAATGAAGCAGTCACATTAGCTCTATTGGTGTACATTTTTTCCACCACCTAGTGGACAACGAGACGTATATGATGAGATTTCATCCTGAAGACTCGCCCCAACCAGCGGCGCGTATCCAACAAGACGAGTTAGACTATATTAGGAATATAATTACAGTAGAATATCTTGGCCGAGAGGAGCACCCATAGCCTCTGTATATAATCCCATGAAATGTACAAAAATAAGTGTCAAATTTGTGTATATTTCTAAATATATTTTCATATCAATTATTTAAAATGTAATTTGTAATTGTGTGTTTGTGTGAGCATGTGTGTCCTTTGGGCCTTGATCATTGTTGCAATTTTGTAGAATGCATGCATCATTTTTTTTCTTTTTCTAGGTGATTTATTGTAAATTACTAGCTATTTACAAAATGTGTAATATATGTTTAATTTATGTAATATGCTATATTTAGTTTCTATCATTCTAAAATTTTCTGCATAATTTTCTTTGCTCATAGCATTTTGATCGGATTGAACTCTATCACATGCAAAACTACATAATGGTGGAATTTTGAGGAGTTTATATCCATAGTGTTTTTACCGAAGTAAAAAATGGACGAGTTATTCAATAACTCGGTAACGATACACTTGCCTTTGTGTTCTGGATTCATCTATTGTTATTTACAATTTATATAACAAATATTTTTACAACATTCAATTACCTTGATTTCTGTAAAACCCTGAAATGTTGCTTGCATGTGTTATGCATGGATTCATACACTTATTATCATCATAAACATGATCATTTAGCTCCCGTATATGTTAGAGTCAATAGCATGATCGTTGACGTCGTTTGAGATGCATGTATGCATTTTTCTTTCGCGAGATGCTTTGAATCTCGGGTTTAAGATTTATGTTGTAACTTCATGGATAATTGTTAGAGGGCATTTAAAACATCATTTACATGCCTTGGATGTTGGTTAGATGCTAGTTGCATCGACGGTTTGGTTGCTAGTTTGTTTCTAGCGACAACCCTTCTCAGTTTGACTTTTTCGGTTGTCGTTCGGGAGAGTTCTGCCTGAGTTCTTGGCCATGTTTTGTTGGGTTTTGAGACTTGATTCCTTCGGTTATAGATTGGAGGACATTAAGGTTGAATTGTAGACCAATTTTGACTTGGAAGGACTCGAGAACGCATGCGGGAGAGGCCGGGACCGAGCGAGGAAGCGAAAAGGTGAATGGGAAATTGAGTGATGCGGTCGCATCACCCTTTCACCAAGCGACCGCAAGGGTCCCCGGTACCAGATTACGGATTTTGCTCTTCTTGCACACCGTCCGAATGTTTGACCCAATTAACCCATTTTAAACCACACCTTAACCCAATTACTTAACCTAAACTAGTCCTAAACACCTATTAGATATTTTGGGGTTTGATTAGTGACTTGATTAGAGGATTTAATCCCCCCTATTTAAACCCCAAAACCGACACTCTCTCCCTCAAACAGCCTTCAGTTTGCGTTTTCTGCAAACACCCAACAGAAAACTTGAGAGAGAGCTTGAGAGAGGTGATTCTAGGGCTCTTGAAGGGTTTCTCCTTGGTGGCCATTGGTAGAGACCTTCTTCCCCCAAGCTACACATTGATTTTGAAGAGAAGGTTGAAGGGAACAACACCCACCTCCAAGAATCCGAATTTTCAGTTTGTGAAGGGCTGAGTTTAGTAAGTTTCTACCTTTCTTCTTCTTCTTTTTTAGGCTCCATTGACCCAAGGGAAACAACCAATTGTGCTATTTGAGGTCAATGGAAGCCATTGTTAGGGTTTGTAGAAACTCATGAACCCTAGGTTTTTCAATTGAATGATAGAACTTGATTGACCTATGTGAGACCATGATATATGTGAAATTCATGTTCTAACTAGTTTATTGAAGTTGGTTATGTTGATTTTCCATGGGTATTGATGTTGGTTTGGTTGAGATACTTGGAGGGTGCCTTGCCCTAATTTTGTTTTAGCTTGCAAATGGATGATGTGAGCTTGATTAATATGTTTTATATGCTTAATAGAGTATATTAAACTTTGCTATATGAATTGATTATGTGTATTGAGCTTGAATGACAAAGATGCTTGAAGGATTTTCCCCAAATTGTGTTTCTGGCTTGTTAAACATGATTGTAAGCCTAGTTATTGAATTACACATGTTTAAGAGATTATATTAAACCATGTTGTAAATTTTAATCATGATTTGAAGGTTATGATTGGTATGATGACTTAGATGAAATTATGCACAAGATGATTAATTTGTTCTAAGTTGCTTTGTTAAGTAATTTGTTGGGTTTATATGAGTATATTGAACATTGGGATTATGGTTTTGGGCAATAGTTATGAATATAGGGGATGATGAAGCCTAAGCTTCTATTCCTTGAATTTTCGAAAACTTAGATTGAACTCAACGGAGTTAACCTTTGGGTTAGTATGAATCCTAGGAACTATAATATTAAGTCCTACGGAATTTTGGGTAGAATTCATGGAGGTCGAGCCTCCAAGAAGTTTAAGGTGTGTGAAGCACACTTGATTATGAGAACTTATATGATTCTCGGTTGTGATGTTTATGCTAGTTGTGGATGAATTGCATGACTAGTTTGATAGTAGAGTGTTTACCTACTTGTTTTGAGCATATGAGTATATATTACTTGTGCTTGGGTTTGAGTCCACTGAGTCGGTTTGGTTGAGTTTTGGTGGGACGATACATCGCCTTCACGAATTGTGAGATTCGTGATCGCGATGGATCGCCGTGCCGGGTTTGCACACACCCCTCCATCGATGGCCACGGTGGGGAAGTAGTTTATCTTAGTTGTAGTAATACACATGACTTTGATAACTATGGAACTCGAGCGGAGATCGCTCTGGGACGTCGATATCTACGAGAGGGATATCGAGGGCACATAAGGGTTTTGCACGTGTTTTTGCAGGAGCGACACGCGCGGAGGAATTTGGGTAATGGTATCATATCCCTTATATATGAATTGTTTCACAAGTGCTTAAGTGAATAACGTGCTTGGTGAATTGGATATGATATGATGTTTGTTTTGGTTTCTTACATGTTATACTTAATAGATAACATATTGATTAATGTTGTTAAGCATGTATGCTATCACATGAGTATTATTGGAATGTGGTTTTATGCCAAAGGTATAAATCATTATTGTTAAGTTTATATGCCTTGACATGAATATTATGGGAAGGCTATGTTATAACAATAACATGAATTACTGTTGTTAAGTTAATATGCTTTATCATGAATATTATTCGGATATGGCATTATGTTAAAAGCAGGAATTATTGTTGTTAAGTTTATATGCCTTGACATGTAAATCATCGGAAGGCTATGTTATATCAATAACAAGAATTATGATCGTTAAGCATATAAATGCCTTGACATGGATTTTAGTGAGATGTTATACTACAATGATAGCATGATGTATTTTATGATTGAGCATTATGCCATGATAGGAAGTTATGGTTAGTAACTTACTAAGTCTTTGTGACTTACTTTTATTTGTTGGTTGTTTTCCCTAGATCCGAGCCGAGCGCGGATCCAAGTAAATCGAAGATTGCGTTGACAAAGATTCTTTTGGCAAGGTTGCTACTTAGATGTTTGTTTTGTTTTTGGTGAGGTCGTTGGGAAGATGAAGTTATATAAACTTCATGATTTGGGTAGCAAACCTGTATGTGTTTGTAATGTTGTAATTATGTTGTTAGCTTATTCTTTTGGTAGCCGACCAGTAGAAGTCGTGCTAGATGTATATTGGTAGTTATACTCCCATATGTTTTGTTATTGTTAGTACTATAATTATTGGTACTTATGTTGTTGGTAGCCGACGGGTTTTAGTCGTGCTTGGATAATTGGTGATCATGTTTAGCATGCTACATTGCTAGTTAAAGTATTATGTTTGCTCTCCGGCGTGTTTTTAGCCGTTGAGTTGTTAGACTAGAGTCTTAGACTTAGTGTAATGTTGGGTTCCGGCCGTAATTTCGCCGATGACTTGGTTTATATTATGCTTATTATTGAATTGCATAACAGGGAGTTTGTCTTACGTGCCCAATGTTGCGGCACGCGAATCGAATTTTTGGACCGAGAGATTAATTATCTCTTTGGTTGTTTTAGTTTGAGCTTGTTAGCTCGGGCGCCACTTGCTTTATTTTTATTTCGCTTCCGCATGTGTTTTGAGTTGTTGCATCGCCGTTATGGCCCTACCCATTATTTGTTACTTGATTGTTGTTATTTGCTTTCCGGCGGCACGACCTTGGGATTTCGTCTTGGGATCCGGGTCGGGTCGTTACAATTTCAAATAATGATGATTTTTTTTCCCAATTCTAATAAATTTAATAGTGATTAAAATGTGAAATCTATCGTTTCAAGGCATGTGTCGGTCTCGATTATAAATTGACAACTTCTAGATTAAGCAATGTGCATCATTTCATTACTTGTGGCGACCCGACCGGGCCCGAGGTGGAAACACGGGTCGGACGGCCCAAATAGGAGGGAAACAAGTAAACACATACACATGCAAGGACTCAATTTAAGAAAACGACATGACACATCATTGGAGACGTAACACGCCTCGGCACAAAAAGGCCGAAATTTTTAAAACTTTTCAAACCTGATATAACAGTTAAGCAATTAAACCGAGTCATCGGCGACACTACATGCTAGAACCCAAGATAGCAGTTAATGGACAAGAATTAAATAAGAGATAATAGAATGCTCAGCGGAAGACTTATTCATAGTGAACTAATCAACATGATAACCAAATCTCGGCTTACACAATGCCGTCATCAAAAGAGATTACAAGTACTACAAGTGATAAAACTACAAGTTGCTAAATAAAGGAAACAAGTACAAGTTCTAAACACATTCCAAAGCATAGTCTAAATGACTTGCTTTAAAACCCGTCGTCCTTGCAAATTACAAAAGAAAGGAAGAGGACATCTAAACCACCTCTTCAACTGCAATGTCGGACCAAAAGAGGAACAAGGAAATCACGAACACTGGAAGCCTCAACGAGAAGGACCTGCTTTGCTGGGGTCTAAAGCAGTAAAGGGGAATGGGTAAGTCATAAGGACTTGTAAGCTATAAATCATGCATGTCATGGCAATATGCAACATACAAGGCAAGATATCATCACATAAGCATATAGATCATATACCCAAGATGCACATTGTTTCACATAGGTGCTCGTAATTAAATCACATAGAATAAGGATATATGGAGAGTCCATGCTGCTACATAGTTCCTACATACAAGCGTTATCTGGAATATGAGGTGTCAGATGGTTGTGAGTACATCGACCTTCCGAGGAGATGCCCGGGATAGACACACCAATGTGCTCTAATGGTTACAAAAAAGGGTCTACTTCCCCACTGTGGCCAAAGTGGAGCCGTGTGTGTACAAGGACAAATATGCCAGCTGGACTCATGCAAATGCCAAGTAGTGTTTACTTAACAAATTCTCAAGTAGAGAACGAGGTCGACAAGAGATATCTCGTTCATGACAAGTAATTATTCTCATCAATAATCAAGTAGGATTGAGTTCGACAAGAGCGAACTCAACATGTCAAATAGGCATTCTATTATATGACATTTAAATTAAGCATGGTAATCAATCCAGTTCAAGAGTCTAGAATTAATATTCTTAGTGAAACGTATTTAGAACGTCGTAGGGATTGATCATTGAGTCGGTATTGTTCAATGGCTCACTAAAATGGACTCCATTGAGTCGTCTCTATAAATTCATCCAATAGAGTTTAAACGCTAAATGCATTCTAAACTCTTTTCTAAGTTCTCTTATAGGATAGACTAGGCAATTAATCCAAATAATAACCATAGTCAAGAATTATCATCAATTCATAATTTATAGAACCTTGGAATCATAATTTCTAAAAGTTATTAAAAGTCAATAGTCCAAGAACAATAGTTATTCCAAATGAAGCATAGAACACATTTTACTCTAGGCTTAGGACCAAAACAACAGGATGAGCAATTCATAATTTATGGAACCCTAGAATCATTATCTCTAAAGGTTGTCAAAAGTTAATAGTCCAAGAACAATAATTATTCCAAATGAAGCATATAACACATTTTACTCTAGGCTTAGGACCAAAACAATAAGATGAGCAATTCATAATTTATGGAACCCTAGAATCATAATCTCTAAAGGTTGTCAAAAGTCAATAGTCCAAGAACAATAATTATTCCAAATGAAGCATAGAACACATTTAATTCTAGGCTTATGACTAAATCAACAAGATGAGTATATCACTCATAAATCTCATAAACTCACATCATCATCAAACATAGTATAGGCATGGTAGGAGCACGAGAATCATGAGAAAAAGGGAATAACATGACATTTCTAGCATACATCCTAAGGGGAATCAATAGCTTACTTTACTCCAAGGAAAATATGAAATGAACAAAATCTAATCGGATAGAATCGTGCTCCTCGTCGATAGCTTCAATCTGGTGGTCTCGGATTGACAATCGGAGTTTGGGAGCTCTAGTTATGGAGGAAACACACACTAATATCCCCTCACCATTCACACACAAGAGCTTGGGAAGGGAGAGATGAAATTTACTGCAATGGAGGGTTTAATGGCTGATCACTAAGGTGGGAGGCTTATATATGACATGCAAATGTGAGTGGAAGTCCACATGTCACATGGAGGATGAGTGCGATTAGGATCCAATATGAGGGATTAGGGTCACTAAGGATGGGGGTTCAATGGGTTAAATGGGTCACAAATTCAGAAAGTTAGAAAATCCCAAAATCTTGAAAACAGAATTTTCATTTGCGAACTTACTGGATAGTCAATCTTGTAAAATCGACCATAAATAGGTCACACCTTCAAATGAGGTGATTATTGATTTTTCTGAAATTAGACTCATTAAAATATATTTTAGACTTTTAAATTACTCCATTTGGACTTATATTCATCAAAATAAGGTTACTACAAAATCAAGTACATAAGCTGAATTCCTGATAACAGAATTCTGGCACAGCCGTAAGTCAAGACCTAATTGAGATACTTAGACACCTTGGAAAATTACCAAATTTTACAGGGAGTATCCTAACATATGTAGGTAAAACACACCCAAAAGGAATCTCAATCACTTTAGTATATTTGTACCAGAATTTTTCCGAAGTTTGTCCAAAAAACAGGACTGAATCTGTGAAGTAATAAGTTGGTCATCATATTTCTAAATGCAACAAGTCTATGAACAATGATTGTGCAAGTATGAGAAATACTAGTACAATTGGTCTAGAACTCAAATAAACTTCTCGCAAGTTGAAAACACAAATGATACAAGCAACGAAGGCAATCTCGAGAAACCCTAAGACTCAAACGAAGCAACAATGCTTCTAAATTCTCAACCATGCATACTATGATCAAGATTAATGTTATAAGTCATATATGAAGGGTAGTAAGACTCCAATGAGACTTAGTTAAGTGCAAACATGCTAAGATGAATATTCGAAGCATTAACGACAAAACATGTAATGCATAGTAGGCATTCAAACGACTATGATCATAACCAACTTAATGCAAGCATGATATGAACAATATGAACTCTCTAACATGTTAAGACATACATTAAGCATGTTATAATGATGTTATACAAGTAATGGGTTTGGGTTCTCACATCTTCCCCCACTTAAAGGAATTTAGTCCCTAAATTCAAACCGGTCTTAATGAACAATGATGGATATTTCTCACGCATCTCAAGCTCGGTCTCACACGTAGCTTCCTCGATGATGTGATTCCTCCATAAAATTTTGACTAACGGAATCCGTTAGTACGCAATCTTGCTATTTCGTAACAAGGATCTTACTCGGTTTCTCAACATAAGACAAGTTAGGTTCAAAGGATATCAACTGATAAGCAAGAACTTGTGATTCATCCTTCATATATTTACGAAGCATCTAGACATGGAAAACATCATGAATACCAGAAGTAGAATGTGATGATGTAACACAATAAGCCGAAGATCCCACTTTCGCTAGAATCTCAAATGACCTAACTTACCAAACTTCTTAGTACCCCTACATGGAGATACTTTCAAGAACACTTAGTCACAATACCAGATTGATAACTGTTGTTATAATTAAACTCTTCCAATGGTAAATATGAATCTCAAGTTCCTTTGAAGTCAATGGCACAAGCACATAACATGTCATCTATTATCAATATCAATCCCTCGGATTGACCATGTGACTGAGGATGAAAGCTAGGCAACAATGAAATTAAGTCTCATACAAATAGTGTGGCGACCGGACCCGAGGTGGACCGAGGGTCGGACCGCCCAAATAGGGGGAAATCAAGTGGACAATTAACATGCAAGGACTTAATTAAAGAAAACGACGTGACGCAACATTTGAGACGTAGCACGCCTCGGCCCTAAAAGGCCGGTATTTTTAAAACTTTTCAAACCTGATAAAACAGTTAAGCAATTAAACCAAGTCATCGGCGACACTACATGCCGGAACCCAAGCTAACAGTTTATGGACAAGAATTAAATAAGAGCTAATAGGATGCTCAGCGGAAGACTTATACGTAGTGAACTATTAACAAGATAACCAAGCTCGGCTTACATAATGCCGGCATAAAAGAGGTTACAAGTACTACAAGTGTTAAAACTACTAGTAGCTAATAAAAGTAACAAGTTCAAGTTCTATACAAATTCCCAAGCATAGTCTAATTGACTTGCTTTAACCCATCGTCCTTGCAAAATAACAAAAGAAAGGAAGAGGACATCTAAACCACCTCTTCAATTGCAACGTCAGACCAAAAGAGGAACCAGGCACGAACACCGCAACCTCAACGGGAAGGACCTGTTTTGCTAGGATCTAAAGCAGTAAAGGGGAATGGGTAAGTCATAAAGACTTGTAAGCTATCAATCATGCATGTCATGGCAATATGCAACATACAAGGCAAGATATCATCACATAAGCAAAGAGATCATATATCCAAGATGCACATTGTTTCACATAGGTGCTCGTAATTAAAACACATAGGATAAGGATATATGGAGAGCCGGGCCGCTACGCAGTTCCTGCATACAAGCGTTATCTGGAGTGTGCTTGTGTCGGATGTGTGTAAGTACATCGACCTTCCGAGGGAATGCCCGGGATAGACACCGATGATGCTCGTATTGATTACAGCAAGGGAGCTACTTCCCCACTATGGCCACAGTGGAGGCGTGTGTGAACAAGGACAGGATGCCAGCTGGACTCATGCAATGCCAAGTAGTGTTTACTTAACAAATTCTCAAGTATGGAACGAGGTCGACAAGAGCGATCTCGTTCATGACAAGTAAATATTCTCATCAATAATCAAGCAGGATTGAGTTTGACAAGAGCGAACTCAACATGTCAAATAGGCATTCTATTATATGACATCAAGAATCAAGCATGGTAATCAATCCAAATTCAAGAGTCTAGAATTATCATTCTTAGTGAAACGTGTTTAGAACGTCGTAGGGATTGATCATTGAGCCGGTATTGTTCAATGGCTCACTAATTTTGACTCCGTTGAGTCGTCTCTAAAAATTCATCCAATAGAGTTTAAACGCTAAATGCATCCAAAACCCTTTTCTAAGTTCTCGTATCGAGTAAACTAGGCCATTAATCCACTTAACAACCATAGGCAAGAATTATCATTAATTCATAATTCATGGGAACTTTAGAATCATTATATCAAAAGTTATCAAAAGCCAATGGTCAAAGAACATTAGTTATTCCTAGGAAGACATAGAACACATTTGATTCTAAGCATAGGACCCAATCAATAGGATGAACAATTCATTGCTTATGAAACCCTAGAATTCATAATCTATAAGAGTTGTCAAAAATCATTAGTCCAAGAACAATAGTTGTTCCTAAGGAGGCATAGAACACATTTAATTCTAGGCATAGGACTATTTTTTTTTTTTTATGAAACAGGGACGGTACCCTGCAGGATTTTATTTATATAAGAAAAATGAAACAAGCTTGAGGGGGACAACCAGCCTGGCCCTTATAGATGGGAGGACAAAGGAGCCTAACCTCGAAAATAAAACAGCAGACAAACCAAAGACAGAAATAAAAATTAGGAAACACGAACATAAGCAGTCTCCGATTTATCAAGAGCGATAAGACCTCGAATCTTGGCCGACAAGCAAAGAGGCGAATCAAATAGAATGTCAGAACGACAGTCACATCCCAGATTAGCCAGAGCATCTGCGACTGAGTTGGCTTCCCGATAAACATGGCGCAGAACAATATCCAACTCCTGAATGAGCTTTAAGATGGACCGGTATAAATACGCGCAAAGCCAAGGAGGCTTTCCATTACCACTAACACAATCAACCACCATTTTAGAATCCAGTTCAACTATAGACTGAGACCAACCCTTTTGTTGAAGCCAAAGCAACCCATGAAGAAGGGCAGAGTATTCTGCTTGAGCACTATTCCCATCACCATAAAAGTTAGCAAAAGCAAGAATTAAATCCCCATTATTGTTGCGAATAACACCTCCACCCGAACTAGGACCCGGATTACCTCTACTAACGCCATCACAATTAAGCTTCATCACGCCCATCGGAGGTTTCAGCCAGTACACTGAACGGATAATAGCCAATTTGGGACGACCTAACCTGGCAGTGAAAAGAGTGTCTCCAACAGTTCCAGCATTGGTAGATAAACCCGCACACTGAATTATAGAAGAAATGGAGCCTCTGATCCTATCCAATAAAATCCACGGAGCGCAGCGAGAATTATTATGTAAGCAGGAATTTCTATATTTCCATAGTTCCCATAGAACAATAGAAGGAGTAATATAGTGGAGAATAGAATGATGCCTCGCCAGCCACCACGCGAAGCAAAGCCGATCGACCAAGAAGATATACCACCCAATCTGTTGAACTCAGACCAGATATGCCTAGCAATCGGGCTGTCTATGAAGACATGAGCATATGATTCATTATTACCCGTCACACAACAAGAGCATCGAGAAGCCATAGATATCCCTTTTTTAATAACACTTTCATCTAACGGAAGTTTCTGTTGCCACAAACGCCACATGAAAACACTCATCTTTTTCGGAATGTGTTTATGCCAAATGAATTTGGAAGAGGAAAGAGTTGGCCATTTTCTCCTTGTTATTTGCCAAGCTGAAGAAAGGGTGAACAAACCGTTGTTAGTTTTCGTCCAGCAAGCCACATCGGGCTGATCAGTGATAACAATGCCAAGGGAAGATATGGCATTGGCCGCTGTCCAACCAATCTCTGAAATAGCTGAGGCTGAGAGACTGTTGTTAGAGCTGAAGTGTGACGACCCGACCCGGACCCCGAGGAGGAATCACAAGTCAAGTCGTCCAAATAGGACAACAATACATGCAAAGACTCAATTATAGAAAACGACGTGACGCAACATTTCAGATGAAGCGCGACTCGGCACCAAAAGGCCAGAAATTTTTAAAACTTTTTAAACCTGATATAACAATTAAAGACAAGTATATCAATTCATCGGCGACTTTACTACCGGAACCCAACACTACGCAGTTCATGCAAATATACCTCGACGGCTACAACATGCAGGAGAAAAAACATAAATAAATAAGAGCTAAAGTAATGCCCAGCGGAAGTTTTAAATCACATGAACCATACTACATCTATACAAGGCTCGGCGTACATGCGCCGGCGCTCAAAATAGAATACAACAAGTATAGACATAAATACAAATAAAACCAAGTTCCCAAGCAAAGTCTAAATGACTTGCTGATCCCAACGTCCTTACAAAAGAGTTTAACAGAAGGACACCTATAAACCACAACCTTGTCGCAAGTGATCACGGACAAGTAATAATCCCGCAACGCCTCAACGAGCAGTACCTGATCGGCTCGGATCTAAAAGCGATAAAGGGAGGGGTAAGTCATAAAGACTTTGTGAGTTAACAATTATGCATGTCATGGCATTATGCAACATACATAGCAAGATATCATCTTTAATATCAAGTCACTCAAGTATTCATTTAATAAACACTTAAATCACATATCCATGGTAGCACGTTGTTTCACATAAGTGCTATAAAATAAATCACATATAAGGAGGATATGTTATGGAACCGGTGCCGCTACGTAGCTCCTGCAATACACAGCGTTAACATTCGTGCCAATGATACCCGTGATGAGTGTATCAAAGTACCGAGCTCTCTACTCTGCAGAGCTCTCACTCGGTTACCAAGCTCTCTACTTGGTAATTAGACTTGCCAATGTGCTCTCTTGGTTACAGCAAAGGGGCTACTTCCCCACTGTGGCCAACAGTGGAGGCGTGTGTGATAAAAACCCGGTATAACAACCCATCACTATCACGAGTCCCATAACTCGTGACGGCGATGCATTGTCACACCAATGACTCAACCAAATATGCCAGCTGGACTCATGCAATGCCAAGTAGATGTTTACTCGTCATGAAATCTCAAATAAGGAATAAGTTCGACAAGAGTGAACTTATTCAATAAGTAGTTGTTTACTCATTTAAGGAATCACACAAGAATTCGACAAGAGCGAATTCAACATGTCAAATAGATACGTTATTCTACAACATGCTCTCAATCATGCATTTAATTCACACGATCACATAAACCGCATAAGAACTCAATCGAGTCTTAAAAGCACACAAACCTCAAGGCATAAGCAACAATCCATCTCAAAGTATCGTAAGCTAATTCATTAGTCTAACGAACTACTTTCGTCGTAAGGATTGATTTTGGAGTCGGTATTGTTCATAACTCCCTAATTTCAACTCCGGTGAGTTTTACTAAAATTCAACCAAGAAGAGTATTGATACTATATGTATCACATTGCCCTTTCCTAAGTTCTCCGATCATTTAGAACTTGATAACTAAGCCGTTCATGTTCTTAAACTAGCCTTAAACACAATCTCGAGTTTCAAACCCTAGTTTCGGCGATTTTGTTAAACCTTGAATTGAACCGAATTCTTTCACAAGAGTTATTCCCAAGCTTAATACAAACAACATTCATGCTTTAATAAATGTCAAAATCATAACTTCATAGAGATTTCATAAAATCATACACATATTTTATATGTTGAATTGAAGGTTTTGTCATCACAAAAGATGTTCACAATCACTAATAGAACAACTATAATGAAGGGGTCATGCTATTTTATTTAACATGGAAATCTCAGGGAATTGTCACTCACCTTAGTCCTATGATTAATGGAGGAAAGGTTGATTAAAGAGAGGATTGTAGTAGAGAAGATCGAGAGCTTCGATTTGGTTGTCTCGGTTCGACGATCGGACCACCGGATCTCCGGGAAATGGTCCTTCAACCTAGGGTTTCTTCCATGGACGAATTTGGAGTTCAAGTCACTGATTCTCTGGTTTGTTCTTGATCAACAATGGTGTAGAGGCTGAATAAATGACTTATATACTTCCCAAGATGGCCCTAATCCAAGTGAAGGTTGATATATGGCTTCTCATTGGCCAAGGAATGTGAGCCATAGATAAGCAATGATCCAAGGGTCTTCAAGGGTCCTAGAAGAGTCAACAAAGGTGGCTGAGACTCACTTAGGTCGGCCAAGGGGCAAGGGGTTCAAGGGTCATTAGCCAAATCCACTCAAAATTGCACAAACCAGATTTTAGGAAAACAGACAGTCAATCTTGTAAAATCGACCAAATATAGCTCACACCTCCAAATGAGGTGATTATTGATTTTTATGAAACTAGGCTCTTTAAACTATAGTTTAGCCTTTTAAATTACTCAATTTGGACTTATATTCATCAAAATATGGCTACTACAAGTTCAAGTACAGAAGCTGATTTCCTGAAAACAGAATTCTGGCACAGCCGTAAGTCAAGACCTAAATGAGGTACTTATACACCTTGGAAAAATACCATATTTTACAGGGAGTATCTAACATATGTAGGTAAAACATACTAAATTTTTAGAAAATTCTCTTTAGTAGATTGGTACCAGAATTTTCGAAGTTTACCCAAACCGGACTGAATCTGTGAAGTAATATGTTGGTCATCTTATTTCCAAATGAAAGAAGTCTATGAACAATGATGCAAGCATGTGAAATACTAGTTGATCGATGTTTTATTTTATCTATTTCCTTGCAAGTGTACAAGACTATTATAGAATAGACTCGGAAGCAAGGGTCGAACCCACAGAGACAAGTGATCACGAGCAGTGCGGTTATAGATAGCAAATTATTAACCTAAGGGGGTTTTATGTTTAATTCTACTCTAATTTACTAGTTATAGATGTTAACTAATTAGGCGGTAATAACAGATATGAAGATCTTATGGTGAGTGGAAATCTAGGATTACGGGTTTCACTTATATCTCCTTTATGTTCAATTCATAATAATGTCATTCAATGTCTTGGGTTCGTTCACTAAAAATAGATATAGTACGTTGAACAATTGGTTGATCTCCCTCCCGCAAAATTCACCCATTCCATATCCTAAGCACGAGGAGCGTAATCTAGTGTCACCTAGATTTATGATCTATCTGTCACCTAGATCATGTAAGAACACAGTCTAACTTATCACTCTGCTCGATAGGTCCAATTTATTGTGTTGGTGAGCCGATTACGACATATGCACTTGGTCATCATGCGGTATCCGCACCTCTAAGCCTTTATTATTTGCGATTACATTCATTTGTTCAAAGCGAAATAATAAGGGATTGATAAACAACACAATCAACAAGCATTGAATAGACATAAATGAGAATCAAAACATAAATTCGATACAAGTTACCTCCCACCTCTAGATTAGGGATGATTTAGTTCATCATAGGCGATGAACGACACATGAAGATGATGGAAGACATGATTTGATCTTCAATACTTGAAATTACAAAACCTAATTATGTTATACAATCTAAAACTACCTAAAATCTATGTAGAGAGCTTCCGGCCGTCCTCCTTATGCTTAGGCTCGGCATCGACTTCTATATATACTTGGGAGTTGTGATTGAATCGAATATTGTGTGAAAACCGAATTTCGCGCATTACGCCTACCTTGCGGTTGCATGAGTCTTTGAATACGCGTCGCAAAGGTCTCGGTGTGTGTGCTTCTTGGCTCTTCGATTGGCGGCCGGGGACCGTCTGCCTACCTTGCGGTCGCAAGGTGCGAGGCACCTGCGTCCGCAAGTGTCGGTCAGCAGAACTTTATTTTCTTCAATTTTTCTTTCTTTGTAATTTGCACTTAAAACCCAGAGTTTCGCGTATTTTCACGAACAATCACAGAAACTTACAAAACTCACCAAAAACATATATTAGTACTCAAAAGACTCATGAAATAGCTAATTCAAGTCACGAAGCATATAAAATCGGCGTATAAAATACATCGATCAAATACCCCCAAACTTGAACTTTGCTCGTCCACGAGTAAACAAATAAACTTATAAATACAAAAACATCTAAATAACAAAAATTAAAATCTTTTTTGTGAGGGTGACACTATTTACACTCCTCTATAAACCCACAAACTCAAGGAGACTCTTTCGAGTGACTCGACTATGCAGATAAATACAAAAACAACAAATAAAAATAAACTAAAATACAACAAAAAATCTTTTTTGGTTTCATCCTCAAGTTATAAGCATATGGCATGCATGTAATCTCGGTTTGATGCTCACCACATATATGCGAGGCTTAGTCATATAAAACCAACTAGTCTTTTCTTATCTTGCTACTACTTTTAATTTCTCCGTGTGTGTGTGATCACGGTCTTAAAGAATATCTTGACTAAAACAGTTTTATTGAGCTAAACACCACATTCATATGAAAATTACAGTTTAATAGAAAATCATGCATTAAGAAGTATGAGATCTACCATTCAAACACAGTCGATTCTGACGAAAAGGTCCCAAGGATTCAAAAGATTTACACATCCATCCCATGCACTTGTATGTATACAATGCTCTCTATCCCAATGACTTGTAATAGCTAAGATTATGCTAACACGGTGAGCTTTAGGGTGAATAATAATGAATATGGAGTGTGTGATCAATTTCATGTTACTTACTTGACAATAAAAACAACATAAGCATTGGCAAGAAGATCATTAGGACTTTTTAAGCTTGTAATGTAAGGCCAAGGTGTTGGGGGATTTGATGGAAAGGTATTGGAATTCAAAGTGAGAGTAAGACTACCCTTTATCCCTCATACTTCCAAGCAAAGGAAGTTTTCCCTATTTAGGCTAGGACACGCAAAGACCACAAGTGGAGGGGTACTTTGTGTTACTTTTCACTTTTCTTCTTTATCCCCCCAACTTGTTTTGGGCACTAGATTCTAAAAATATCACATTCCAATCGGCGAAATTTTTCTAACATATTTTCTCTTGAAAGCTATGCTTCCATTTGAATCTTTGTTACACTCTTCTTCTTAGTTTCATTTTTTAGTCGACACATGATTTTTTATTTTTTTTTTTTTTTTTTCGACGACGGAAAGAAGAAGCCTTAGAAAAATAGCCTAGCGAAAAGAAGTGGTCCTCCTAGAATCAATTTCCCACCCAATCCTACTCTCTCAAAGGGTAGGCTAAAAGTGTATAGGCTTTTAGGGTTAAGTTAATGTGGGTAAGAGCGATGTCGAATGGGGGTTTAAATAGTGTGCTTAGCACACTCCATTCTTTTCATTAGGCTCAAAGACACTAGGGATATATTTAGTATAGGTCGGGAATATTTAGGCTCTAACGATCCAAAGATGGCCTAAATCATTTCTTAATGCCAAATGCTCACATAATATTTAAAGCAAGTAAGATAACACAAAATATCATATCAACTATGGGAATTGGGGTTGAATGTTTAGCATCCTTGGATTTCACATAAGCATTCGCTAAGACGGATGGTAGGGACAATTGAGACTAACATGCAAACACGGTTCGAAAGTGTGCTTGAGATATATAAATGAGAAAAATCCAAGGGATCTATTTATCATGCAATTGACCTAAGTTACAATTTAATGCAACAATTATGTTCGAATGGCTATGCATCATATTCTTGTGCATATCTTGTTGAAGATCTCGGTGTTATAAACTTTATAAAACTATTCTAATCAATCCAAAATTATAGTGGTGTGAGTGCATGAAGAATTTGGAGAAAAGTAAAAGTTTCGCAAAATTAAGTAAATTCGAGGATCTACGGACTAACTATGCGGTTCATTGCACTAATCTCCTCATGGACTACGACTAGCATTACCACACCTAAACTTCGAGGATGAATATTTTGAATTTAAATATATATATTTTTATATATTTTAAGAATTGCGAAAATTGGAGGTGATGACGATGACACAATTGATGATGGGTCCCCATAAGAGGAACCCAGTATCTAATGTGAGTGTATTCAGTCAAGGCAACACCTCAGAAAATAGAAAAAATAAACAGGATAAATAGGGTGAAGAGTTAAATGGTCATCAAATAAAGCAAACTCTTTTCACCCGACATAGCTTAACTCCATTCTTCGTTGGTGGGACACTGCTAAGACCTAAATTTTTTCCCCCCAAACTTAAGTTCTATTTTGTCCTCAAAATAGAGGAACATATGAGAGGATTGATGGGGTAGGACAAATATCAAAAGGACATAGCGGGTCCACCTAACGAGCGAGGATGGAACTTGGGCCTCGACTCAAGGTGGTCGAGGCGGAGATAACGAATGAGGATGAAACTTCGGGGATCGTGCACGGTGGCAGCCCATAATAGTTGGGCAGATTACGTCAGCAGTGTGCTATAGTAGAAAAATTCGGTGATGCAACGCAGCATGCGGCCAAGCTGGCGACTCACCATATCGGTTGGAGGATAGGCGCCTCCACTGTTGAAGATCCCAACAGTGGATCCTCGTCTTCCTCTTCGGGTTCCTCCTCTTGAGGAACCCTCACTTTCGGATTCTTTGGTGATGCTCAAACAAAATGGCCCTGGTAATGCCAGGACCCGGCCTTGACCTCTCGGCGTGTTTGGGCATTCTCACGTTGCCCCCTACACAAGTCGGTGATCAAATGCGGGAGCGAACCCGCATTCGTCCTACCTCTAATTAGGGTCTTGATTTGGCCGTTGATCAAGCGGCCAACATCAACAGACCCATTAGTCATT
>CM028381.1:27032069-27103651 GCA_013146195.2 Codonopsis lanceolata | reverse complement strand
AGGGAGAATGTTACGGATCCGCGCGTGACTCCTCAGCAGATGTTTGGGATGGAAGACAATTCTATCATTCTTGCGAGATTCTTGAAGTTGGAACCTGAGAGCTTCGATGGAGGACCCGATGCTTCTAAAGCAGAACTTTGGATAGAAAGCATGGAGAAGATCTTTGCAGCTATGGGTTGTACGTCAGGAGAGATGGTGACCCTAGCAGTGTTTAAATTAACTGGTGCGGCTGACCATTGGTGGCATGTGTTACGAGATAGTTGGAGACACCATGGAGTGCCTCTAGTGTGGGAAAACTTCACGATGGAGTTTATGGCACAGTTTATTCCGGCAGTAGTTCGGGAAAGAAGAGAAGCGGAATTCATGGCATTAGAACAAGGAGCTATGACGGTGGCTCAGTATTCAGCGAAGTTCACAGAGTTGGCTCGCTATTGTGGTTACTTAGTACCAGATGAGGCTAGGAAGACCCAACGGTTTGTGAAGGGCCTAAAGATGAAATATCGTAGGCAGCTCGTTCCGTTGCAACTTACGGATTACCGAGTCGCTGTGGATCGTGCGTATGCAATGGAGTTGGACATCGAGGAGTATGCTCAAAAGAGAGCCTCGAGTACTATTAGGGGCAATGATGGTAATAGAGGGCAGGCAGCACCTCAGAAAGTTAATCAAGAAATCACACGTACTGGTAGACGGAGTGATGTTCCTACCTCTAGTCGGAGACGACGAGGCGGCGAGTTGATATGTAATTTTTGTATGAGGACAGGACATGCCGAGAACAGATGTTGGGGTAAATCAGGAAAGTGTTTCGCTTGTGGCGGTGATCATGTTCGTAAGGATTGCCCGAAGATGAGAGTTAATCAGTCTGGGAGTACTAGTCAACAATCCAGTGGCTCCAAGAGAGACAGTGGTGGACGGCCTAGAGTTTGAGGTCGTGCGCGCGTGGCGGTTGGCCATTGCGGAGTTTTGAGGCCTATCCGAAATAGGAAGGTATATTCTTGTATATATATACGTAAATTATACCGTTGCTACTATTACCGTTATTATGAGTACACGTTTTAATCGGTAGCTCATGTGCATTCATACATACATTATATGGTGTATTGTGTAATATTGGTTTGTTTGACTCGGGAATAATACCCCAATGTGAGATTGATATATGATATGGTTTGTTTTGTGGATTACCGGTAGGTAATCGCACGTGGTGTATGGATTCTTGTTTAGTCTATATATATAAGACTATGCTATATATAGAGTTGTGGTTTTGTGTGGTTATATATAAAGGCCATAGTATGTATATTTATGAAGCATGAATTGTTTATTGATACTTATCGGTTTGGTATGATGTTTGTATATTCTATAAGGATATGTTTTATGTAATGAATAATATTATACTATATTGTTGTTAAGGGTTATTATGCGAGTAAGATATACACTCGACTTGTGAGAAGGTTGAAGGTTGCGATTTAGAGGATAATCACAGCTGCACGAGAGATTGACGTCACCGTGAGTATTGAGATGTTAACGTTGTGTTAGGACGCTTAGTGTATGCATTGGTTGTAGACTCGGTCTAGAGCTTAAGAAAGGATAGTTTTGCGGAGTATGGACGTTACGGGCATTAGTAGCCTTGTCGATTCGTGGTGATTACTAGAAATTATTATCTTGGTTGAGTGTACTAGGTACACGAAGTTTTGTGATAGCTATAATTGTTGTTTGCCAAGGTAATAGACCTTGTTACTTGGTCTTGAATTTTTATTCAGTTATGTGCATTAGTTGTAGGAAACACCTATTTGATGCATTTACATTTTAAAATATTAAATTCTTATTTTATAATTATTATCTCTTGTTCATTCATTTCATTAGCATAGGAGACTGTTTGAAGGATGCTTAAAACTTTTTATTCATGAACCTTCGCATCCTTACGACGGAAACTTTTGAAGCTAATTCAGTAGGTACCCTGAATTGGTGAGCAAAAGGTATTCGTCGTTGGACTAGGATTGGTAAGAGCTAAGTTAGAAATTGACTATACCCGTTACCAAATGGAATGGACTGAAATGGAATGAATTTTTAAAACATTTCATTAATGTGTTCTATGTGTTCTCACCCGCGATGGGGAAATCGCGAGTGTGATTTACATGGTTTGAAATGCTCGCTTGATTATCTTTGATTTGTTTGTAAATTGCTCCATAGGCAATTATTAATTCTTGTAACTTAGAATCTTTTGTGCTTGAATTTCATGATGTGCCCGAAACAAATAGTTTCGAGTTGAATGTGTTCTTATATTGAAGTTTGGGATTTTGCCTACATGATTGGCGAATGTGTTCTTGTGTGTATTTGTGACTCAAGCAATGAGTCATTTTTTTTTCAATCGTAAGTGTTGATGTTGTTGTGTCTATCGAGAGTTCGAGACTTTTCGAATTTGGATTATTAGAGTTTAACCCTCGTGTATATTGTGGTGGTAGACTCGTAGATTCGAGTCTAGGTTGATGGTTTTGAACTCGATGTATTGGGTTTGTATCATGATTTAGAATTCTGGACGAATTCTTTTTAAGGTGGAGAGGTGTGACACACCCCGCCCTTCGTTAGCTCTGGCTATGCTATACTTGCACTTCTTCCTTTGTCGACTGTATGTTTGGTTTGCGAGAGGGTCTAGATGATGTATGAGAGACCACATTAAGACCAAACATTATTAAGAGACTCCATATAGTTGTTGACTTGCTAAAGTCACAAGTCGTGACTCGACGATAGCCTAATGCGACGCGATTGAGGGTTTACTTATGCTTTTGTGTTCGTGACTCCTGGTTTGGGTCCTAGACCTTTTAAGATGGTTTATTAACATGTTTAGATGCATTAGACTTCAAGTTGGAGGTGTTCCTTAAGTCTATCGATGATTTGGAAGTTTTGGAGATAGCTCGCCTCTATCGCAGAAGTTCGGGAATCGAGTCGCGTAAATCGTCTCTCCTTTGGGATTCTTATTTCCCTAGTTGTTATTCAACTTTCTAGAAGTATTTAAGCTTCTTCATTAGCCCTTAGACTTGCCTTAAAAGTCTCCTTTCATTGCTCGCTCGATGCGAAGTGCAAGTTCATTCGTCGTCTGCTGCACGTTGTTGCACCCCTTCCCTAAGCCGCCCGAGTTGTTTCTGAGTTCTTCGGTGTGTTTCTGACTTGTTTTGAGTTGGGTTAGACCTTAGAATGGTTGCCCATGAGTTTGGGACCATTTAGGACATGTTTAGACCAAGTTTTGAAGGTTCAGGCCCAGCGCCTGACATAGCGAGGCGCCCGCCTCGGGAAGGCGCCGCCTAAGCATCGAGAGCTTTGCAAATGAAATTGTATCGACAGGCCTGTGCGCCCGCTGAAATGTTTGAGGCGCCCGCCTCAACATCAAGATACACTTATTACGGGATTTTTCCCCTGCTTTTGAGTTTGACCGATTATACCTATCCTACCCTCATTAAACCCCTCTAAACCCTTCCTAACCTCCATACTTAACCCAAATCATGTCCTAACATTAGTTGGAAGTTAATTAAGGTTAGATTAGTGATTGATTAGTCCTAATCTCTACTAATTGTGCAAGGGAAATGTCTATTGTGCCCTTTTATTTTGGGGGTATAAATACCCAAACCCTCTTGAGAAATCAAGAAATCCTCTTCATTTCTCATCCTCCACAATACGTATTAGAGAGAGAGTCTCCATGGAGAGATTTCAAGCCCTAGCTTCTTCTCTCTTCGATCCAAGACGATCCATCCACCCGATTGCCTTCAAACTGAATCTTGAAGCCCTCGACGAGTAGAACAACTTCACCGATCGGATTTGTGTGTTCTCTTGAGTTTTCACCAAGCTAGGTAAGTTACCTTCTTTTATTTTGGTTCATTGGCCCTAAGGAAAACAATATATGTGCTATTTGTGGGCAATGAACACCTTGTATGCCTTGTATGCCCATTTTGTGAATTTTTGGAAATATGAACTTGTTAATAACATGACTAGTATGATTTGAATGTTATTATGTGTCAAGAATATGGGTTGTGATTTATGTGGAGTTTTATGAATGTTAGGGCTTGAGAATCAAGCCCGAATTATTGGAGGATTTGTTGTTAATTAAAGTGGGCATTGATGTGTAGGTTGATTTGGATGATGTTGTGTGTTGGGAGAAATGTGTTATCTCTTTGTTAAGGTTTTTATGAATTTAGGGCTTGGGAATTAAGCCCGATTAATTTTGGAAATTGTTATAAATTGAAGTGAGTGTCATTGTTGAGATTGATGAAATGTATAAGAAATGAAACTTAGTATTTAGACTCAACGAAGTCGAAATAAGTTCAATAAAGTGTTAATGAACTCGGGTTGAAGTCCTACGACATTTGGGATTCGTCTGATTATGTTTATGTTGAGTTCTTGGATTTTTAGGCTTGGGAAACAAGCCCGGATTATTTTCGGGAGAATTATTATGAACGTGAATGATGCGTTAAATTTGGGATTTATGAAATACGTATCTAATGAAATGTGATATTAAGACTCAATGGAGTCATTTTAGGTTCAACAAGATGTTAGTGAGCCCTATGTTGAAATCCTACGATGTTCGGGTTTGGTTGGTCTTGATTGTGAGCACCCGAACATCTCGAATTGTGTCCCAACATTTGTGACACCCATGATATTGGCTTATTGGGATTTATTTAGAGCGTAGAGCATCTGAGCATTAGAGACCCTATGATCTCGTATGCCCTTAAGAAATGATTATTTGAATGAGTTCCCTCTTGGAATTTGGTCGCTGCACATGATAGCACTTCCTGGGTTTTGACTACGAGTTAGTTTTGGTACCCTCGAGATTGGTTTGAGAAGTCGATTAATTATGACAACTAGGGACTATGGTTGAGTCCGTGTGCTTTTGAGTGAAACCAAATGCTAAGCCTTGTCTGGGGTTGTTCTTAGACTAAATTATAGTCTTTGATTTAATCTTGAGTAGAGGACTATAGTAGACCTCACGTTGTGATTTATTGAGCTATAAGCTATTCTTGAATTGGTGATGACTTGAGGATTATGAATACCTCAATATGTGGTTTGAACTAAACTTACAAGTTAGTTGAACATGTTATGTGTACATCTATGTGCATTGTTTATTGGGTTTTGTAGAGCATTATGACCTACTTGAATTGATAAGTTCTTTTGTGATGGACTTGATCCTTATTGGTTTATCCAAGTAAATATCTACTTGAGCATCTTGATTTGAGTCCAATGGCGTCCTTGGTCGCTTTTGTCGGCAATGGGACGATTCATAGCCTTTGGAAACATTCGCTATGAATGCCGCATTGGTACCCTTTCTCCTCACTATGTGGGCCAATAGTGGGATGTGGTCTCAGATTAGCGCCCCTAGCCCGATATTGAGCTCCCATTTCTCATCCTGTGGTTGGATGAAGGTAACGAAGGTACTCATTAAGAAAATCGATGAGTTGTGATCATTCGAGGATTGAATCCCGCACTATGATCATTTGAGGTTGGACCCGTGGTTTGAATATTGAAGGGCTAGGCCCAGATCTTGGTTTTACGTGCTTATGTATAAGCACTTATATGAAAGAAAATGTGTTATGTGGTTTATGAAGCTTATGTTACATGATGACTTAATACAAGTTTATTATTGGTATGCCATTAAGATATCATGATTTTATATATGCTTGTGCATTATGCCATGCCACGCCATGCTATGCCATACATTTGCATTTAGTAACTTCTCGGGTCATTATGACTCATTTCGTGTGTTTGTTTTCCTTAGTTTTTGCAGTAAGCTCGTTAGTGCACGTTGCAGCTTCGGGTGCTTGTTGGATAACAGGTGGTCTTCCGGGCAATAGCTTGGATTTATTATTATTGTTGTTATTATGTATTTGTGAGACATGAATGTAAAGTTAAGTAGACTTTACTTGGGTAGATTATGTTAGTATTTTGTTATAGTATTATTTTGGTAGCCGACTTGTTTGGTCGAGCTGTTGTATCTCTTATGAGTTGTTCCCTTTTATTATTCCGAGCATGCTTTAGCTCACTCATTCTAGTATTGTTGGTATTGTCATCTCCGACGACGTTAGTCGTGAGACTTGGGTTTAGTTGTTAGAATTTGAATATCTTATTCTTTTAGTTGATTTATTCCTCCGGCACGTTATAGCCGTAGAGTTGTTGTTTATCAGGTTGGTATTCTGTTGATTCGCCGGCCTTAGGTTGCCGATGGTTTGTTGTTCGTGCGCAATGTTGCGTCACGCGAGTAGTAGATTTGTCGAGAGATAGTCGTCTCTCAGCCTAGTATTCCTTAGTTTATAATTAAAAGTTTGGGTTCCACTTATGATTTGCTTCCGCAGGTTTTAGTTTTTGGTTATTCGGTTTTGCCGTTATGGCTTTTCATTTCTGTTTAGAGTTGTTGGTTCAACTCTGGACTCGCACCACTACGCTTAGCGGGTGCTTGTCCGTCTTTTAGCTTGTCTTGACGGCATGACCTTGGGATTCCGCATTGGAGTCCGGGTCGGGCTGTCACAGTCCATTTCCAAAACCCAACCGTAGAAGAGAAGAGGAGGTCAAGGAGAACACATACCCACCTTTGCATGTTTGTTTTGTTTAACTTGTAGGAATGATTTAAGGTGAGTTACAACATCTCTTCTTATTTATTTTAGCCTCATTGACCCTAGGGAAAACAATCTTGCAATTTGAGGTCAATGAGACCACTTAGGACTTTGTAGAGATATCATGTTCTAGTATATGCTAAATGATGAATTTTCGGTTGGATGAACATGTTATAAACCATGATTATGATGTTATTCATGTGTAGTGATGTATGATAAATTATTCTATCTTGCTATTTGAGGTTAATGAGAGCACTTAGGTCTTGTAGAGATGCCATGTTTCACTATATGCTTGATGATGAAATTTTGGTTGGATGAACATGTTGCAAATTATGATTATGATCATATTCATATGTAGAGATATATGATGAATTATTCTATCTTGTTTGTTTAAGTGTTGGGAGCATATTTGATGAAATGGTTAGACTCATATTTGATGAAATGGCAAGAATGAATATATATGCCTAGTTTGTGACTTTGATTCTATGTTGACTAATTAATTGTTTGATTGGGGTTTTATGGGTTTAATGACCTTAGTAACCTATTTATTTATGTTAGTATGGACATAGGAGAGTATGGTGGCCATTGGCTTCTATACCCTAATTTTTGAAAGATTGATTATGACTCAACGGAGTTGACCATTGGGTTAGTATGACATTAAGGAGTAATATGCCTAAGTCCTACAAATTTTGGGGTGGTATTAATGGAGGTTAAGCCTCCAAGCATTTTAAGGTGTATAATGAACACTTGATGATTAGAGTCTTAATATTATCTCTAATGTGATTATATACTAGTTATGAATTTAAATACATGACTAGACGATTGTAGAGTACATGCCTACTTATTTGAGGATATGAATATGAATTACGTGTGCTTGAAGTTTGAGTCCAGCTGGAGTCGGTTTGTTGAGTCGTTGGCGGGACGATGTATCATCTTCACGAATTGTGGGATTAGTGATTTTGATGGATCACCGCGCCGGGTTGCACACACCCCTCTATCGATGGCCACGGTAGGGAAGTAGTTGATCTTAGTTGTAGTATGGAAACATGATGTAGCGGATGCCATGACAGGAAGTTATGTTAGTAACTTGCTAAGTCTTTATGACTTACTCCTATTTGTTTTGATTGTTTTCCCTAGATCCAAGCCGAGCAAGCGGTTCAAAGTGATTATCGGGTTGCATTGGTGAAGCTTTTGACGAGGTTGCTACCTTGTAGTTTTAGTATCTTTTCTTTTGGCAAGGACGATGGGAACATAAAGTTATGTAAACTTTATGAGGGGTAGCAAGACTTTATGTGTTTGATATTTGTACTAATGTTAATTAATACTTAATCTTTTGGGAGCCGACTTGTGTTAGTCGTGCCTTATGTAATTATGATGATCATGCTTTAGTTGTTTTAATCATGTATTGGTTAGTTTATTATGTTTGTTATCCGGCATGTTTTTAGCCATTAAGCATGTTAGACTAGAGTTGTAGACTTAGTTTAATGTTGGGTTCCGGCTGTAACGTCGCCGATGACTTGGTATATAATTGCTATAAATTGTTATTGCATGAGAGGTGGTTTTGTTATACGTGCCTAATGTTGCGTCACATGATTTTAATTTTTGGACCGAGAGATTCATTATATCTTTGGTTGTGTTAGTTTGAGCTTGTTAGCTCGGGCGCCACCGTTTAATTATATTACGCTTCCGCATGTGTTAAAGTTATTGGCGTATTGCCGTTATGGCCTTACCCACTATTTGCTATTTGTTTTGTTATGTGCCTTTTCTAGGCGTAACGACCTCGGGGTCTCGTCTTGGGATCCGGGTCGGGTCGCCACACTTCTACTCAAGATTAAACCAAAGACAATTACATTAGTCTAAGAACAACCACAAATCAAGGGTTAGCATTTTGTTTCACTTAAAAGCACACCGGACTCAACCATAATCCCAATCGTCATATATAATCGACTTCCTCAATGCTATACTCAAGAACATCAAGACTACCCCGTAGTCACTCCCTCGCAAGTGCATTCATGTGCACGCGACCAAATTCCTTAAAGAGAGAATCCATTCATTAATCATCTCTTAAATATACTCGAGACCATAGGTTGGTCTCTAATGCTCCGTGCTCTACAAGCATGCTCTAAACATATTCCCAATAAGTCTCTATAACATGAGTGTCTCAATTGGACACAAAATGGGATACTCGGGTGCGCACAAACATAACCAAACAAGACCCGAACATCGTAGGGTTTCAACCCAAGGCTCATTATCATATTATTGGCCTTACAATGTCTCCGTTGAGTCTTGATACTACACTTCATTCTTTATGTGTTCCATAAATCCACACCTTAACATTTCATTTGAATTAACAACAAAATCCCAAAAACTCATTCGAGCTTGATTCCCAAGCCTAACAATCCAAGAACTCATTGTAATCATAGTCAAACAAAACCCAAATGTCGTAGGATTTCAACCCAAGTTCATTAACACATTATTGAACTTACTACGACTCCGTTGAGTCTTAATACTAAGTTTCATTCTTTACACATTTCATCAATCTCAACATTTACACCCACTTCAATTAACAACAATTTCTCCAATAATTCGGGCTTGATTCCCAAGACCTAAAATTCATAAAAACTCAACATAAATCATAACCCATTTCTTACGAGACATAATATCATTCAAATCATCCTATACATGATGTTAACAAGTTAATACTTCCAAAAATCCCAAAAATGGGCATACTTAGCATACCAAGTGTTCATTGCCCACAAATAGCATATAGATTGTTTTCTTTAGGGCCAATGAACCAAAATCAAAAGAAAGTAACTTACCTATCTTGAATGAAAACTCCAAAGAATGAAAATCCGATCGGTGGACTTGTTCTACTCGTTGAGGGCTTCACGAATCCGAAGTTTGAAGGCAATCCGATGGTTGGATCTTCATGGATCGAAGAGAGAAGGGCTAGGATTTCAAATCTCCCATGGACTCTCTCTCTCTCTCTCTAACTCATGGTTTGGGGGAATGAAATGAAGGAAGAAATGGTTGAAAAGGGTTGGGGGTTTGTGGTTATAACACCCACAATTAAAGAGGGTAGAATAGACATTGAATTGGTACACTTAGTGAATGTTTAGGGTTAATCACAACTTAGATTAGGCTAATGATGCTCAATAAAATCAACACAAAATATTAGGACTCTTTTAGGACTAATTAGGAAGGTTAGGGAGGGATTAGGATTGGTTTTAGTAAGGGTGGAATGGGTAAAACATAAAAAATCATAGAACTGGGCAAATTAGAGTCGGGGCACCATGCAGTCGCAAGGTCCCCCAAGCCATGCGGCCGTATCCTCCTGATGCTCATCTTCTTGAAATCTTTGGTGACCTTGCGGGGGCAAGGTCATTCCACCTTGCGGCCGCAAGCCTCCTAGACCCCAAATTGCATATACTTCAACCCCAAATGACCCCAAACACATAACCAAATCAAACAAGGTTCAAACCCCATTCAAAGTAGGTTTAGAACTCCCATAGAACACTCACAAAAAACCCCCGAAACAACTCGGAGTGAAACCGGGAAGAGGTGCAACAACGTGCAACTGAAACGACGAATAAACTAGCAATCGAACGAGCAATGAAAGGAGGCTTAAAGCAAGTCTCAGAGGCTAATGAATAGGTTCAACAATATAACATAATGACCCAATACGCTACTACTGAACAATATAACATAATATTAAACATTGTTATAACAACAATAACATTACATTACAGCAACGAAACCCTTGAAAACGTGTCGTATACTTTACAAGAAATCTCTCCTTCTCACTTACTATACTGTCCAAACGAACTAGGGTGGGATTCCCTGTTCAACACAAACTAAATGAATTAGAAAGTAATTCTTATGAAAGTATTACATGTAAGTATGTATAACTTTCTATATACATGTCAAGTCATTCATGAAACTAGCGGGTATGAGCATGTATTATTCACATATATGCATATCAAGTCATAGAATTATCAAGTATAAGTATGTATACCTACAGATATACACACCATGAATTCAATCATGTGCAATCAAGATAAACATGGTCACTTTTGATCCCATGTCTCAATTAACACTTTGTTATCACATAAGTGCTTGAAATAAATCACATAACATGAGGATACATTATAGAGCCACTGCCATAACGTAGAACCTGAAATGAAAACGGTTATCTTGAATGTGGGTTGTCGGATGCACGTGATTGATACATCGACCTTGAACACGATAGTATTATTCCAAGCGCCCTAATGGTTTCGACAAGGTACTCTTCTCCACTATGATCAAATAGTGGAGGGTGGGTGCATGATGATGGGCTGGCGACTCATCACTACCACGAATCTCACAATTCGTGACGGCGATGCATCGTTACCATCGAGACAAGACAAGTATGCCAATGTTGGACTAATGAAATGACAAGCAGATATTTACTTGGCATTAAAATCAAGTAGGGATCGAGCTCGACAAGAGCGAACTTATCCATGTCAAGTAGATGTTTACTCATATTAAATCAAGTAGGAAGCGATCTCGACAAGAGCGAGCTCGTTCAAGACAAGCAAGCATGTTATCCACGACATGTTCATGATTAATCACATACATTACTTTAAGAGCCCAATTGAGTCTCAAAAATACAAGTGTCAAGTTGTCCATCGAATGTTATTCAAGTTCCAAAGGCTAGTAATCTAGTCAAATGGATTCTACAAGTTGTAGGATCTCACCACAATCCTGGTAAGGTTCAATTGTTCCTTAAGCTCGACTCCGTTGAGTCTTTACTACAATTCATCCCAAATAGGTTATAAATTCTATTTGCATTTCTAACCATTTTCTAAGTTCTCGGCTCAAGCATAGCTAGGTTCTTGTCTCATTAAGAAACTCTAGATCAACAGTTCACAATTTCACATATTAGTGATATATAAGTTCAACACAAGTTAGTGAATCAATTATCAATGAAACATAGATTAATCAAAAGCAGATTATGCTTCATGTCAAAATACACAATATGCCTTATAAGTCATATAATTAAATAGGGAGAATCAATCCTTGACAAGTATCACGATTATGCTTTCATAAGTCATAATATCTAATAAGCATAGATATTTATTTCTAGCATAAATCCAAGTTAAGTGCATCACTTAACAAATAATAAACCACGCAAGTATAGAAATCCATTTCTCTTATGAATCTAGGCTCAACCTGTAACTTAACAAGTAGCCACTCATAAAATCCGAGAGGCTTCATTGATGGTCCAGGATACATTAATACCTTAGATTATATTCGCTAAGACTCATTCTAGAACAATCATTCATCCTATGTTCCCAAATCCATTATGGTTCATGTATTATTTATAAACCACGCTTGACAAATCCAAATATTGTGATCCACACATATTTAGAAACTAGACATCTTAAGGTATTATTTACCATTTTGAATAATTCAATTCATACCTATAATCATCAATTTATGATTATCACAAAGACAAGTTATTTTCCAAATTTTCTGTTATAACTCATTCTGCACAGCCGTATTGTAAATTCCACCATTAATTTCTCACGACTCAAAAGGAGGTGACTGTTTCTTAGTCTGAAACTAGACTGTTAATACTATATTTTAGCCTCTTAAATTACTCCATTATGACTTGTATTCATCAAAATACATACCGCCAAAGTTCATGTTAAAAACCTGATTTTCTGTCGTCACTCATTCTGCATGTCTATCAAACAAAATTCACCAAATATTCCTCATTGCTCCAAATGAAATAAACTTTAAATTTCCAGAAACTAGACTCCTTGATCTAGAGTTTACCATTTTAAAACAATCCATTAGGACTTGTATTCATCGAAATATGACCACCTCAATATCAGGGCCGGTCCTGACATTTTGAGAGCCCTGCCTAAATTTTAAAATTAGGCCATAAAATTAATAAAAACTAATTACGAAAAGATAAAAATAAAGTACATATTTTATAATATTATAATATATTTTTTTGTTACAAACGAAATACTAAAATCACTAAACTTTCAAAATACTATCGAATTACTTAAAAAGGTTCGTCCATCTAACATTCTTAGAAGCAAAATCTTCAATAAGACTTTCATAATCAATCTTTTCCAAAAAAATCATTTTCGATTGCTATGAGAGCTAATCCATTAAGTCTTTCTTGTGTCATTGTAGAACGCAAGTAGGTCTTCAATAACTTCAATTTGGAAAAACTTCTTTCTGCAGATGCAATAGTCACCGGAAGAGTTAACAAAATTCTATATGCAACAATTGTATTAGGAAAACAACCAACACGTTTCAAAATTTTTAAAATATCAACAGGACCTATCTTTTCCTTAGGCAAGAATTCTTGCAGTAACTTTAATTCGATATATAATTCATTTCCATTAATATCAGATTGTTCACCTTTCTTAAGTGCAATTTCAAAATGATTACAACAAGACTTTAAACTTATATCATCCAACGAACACAATTTTTCAGAAGTAAATAAGAAACCAAAAATGTTTTCATATTCTTGATATTGTTCAAACCTCTTAGCTAGTGAAGTAATTGCTTGATCAACAATGTATAAGAAATAATTAACCCTAAATGACTCCTCTTCAGATTGTGAATCAACTGAAGATGTATCAGTTGAAGTTTCATCGAAATGTTTTTTTCTTCGAATTTGACGCTTTTGAGGAAACACCGGATCAATATTCATTTCAATTGCAATTTCCTTCGTAGTTTTTAATGCATTTAAAAATCCGATCTCTCTATACTCCTCAAAAAAGATATCAATCCTTTTACTTTTTCAATGGCAACATCAATTTGCATATCCCTTGATTGTAAATGTTTGCTAACCAAATTAACTACAGATAATATTTCATACCAAATGACTATTGAAACTAAAAACTCAAAATCACCTAACTCATTTTTTGCCAAGGATTTAGCTTCGCTTCTTATTTTTGAATCATTATCACATTCTGCTACTTGTAGTAAAGCTTCTTGTATTTCTAAAATTTGAAATCTTATAGCTTTAACACTATCAACACGACTCTCCCAACGAGTGGATGATAAGGATTTAAGAGTCAATCCTTTTACATTGTCTTTCAAAATCTGCCATCTCTTAGAAGAATTCGCAAATATTGTGTAGATACGTTGTATGATTCCAAAAAAATATCTAGCTTTACCACTAGTGTTGGCCATGTCACATAATGCCAAATTTAGACTATGACAACCACATGGGGTATAAAAAGCTCTAGGATTTATATCTAATAGTTTTTTTTCGCACCCCTTGATGTTTTCCTTTCATATTTGACCCATTGTCATAGCCCTGCCCTCGCACATTATCTATATCAAGATCAAGAGACTTTAATTTATCTTGTAAAACATCAAAAAGCCCCTGACCAGTTGTATCATTCACATCCAAAAATCCTAAAAAGGATTCTTCAATATCAACAGATTTTGATGAGACATCCACATATCTTATTATTAAAGACATTTGTTCTTGGTGGCTTATATCGAGTACAATCAAGTAGCACCGAAAAATACTTTGCTGTTTTATTTTTTAATGATTTCAGATTTAATGGCAGTAGCAAGCAAAAGTATTAACTCATTTTGGATCTTATGACCAAGATAATTATAATGAATGCTCTCATTTGTAATACGGTGAACATGCTCTTGAATAACAGGGTCAAACTCAGCTAACATTTCAACCAAACCTAAGAAATTACCGTTGCTACTTTGATAAATTCTCTCATTAGTACCACGAAATGCTAAATTATGTTTTGCAAGAAATTTCACAATTGAAATAATTCTGAACAAGACTTGTTTCCAATGATCTTTTTCTTTCTCAAGTTGTTTTTGAGCTACTTTATCAATAGTTTCATTTTTTTGGAATCTCAAACGTAAATCATACCAAGTGGTCATATTCTTAACATGTTCTGCACTTGTTTCATGTTCTCTAAATCTAATACTAAGATGTGTCCAATCTCCAAAACCCTCATTTGCTAATTGACCTTTACCGCACCCTTTTTCTAAATATTTTACAACAAAAACAAAATACTTTATCAAGCTCTTTTGAATACATAAGCCAATCTCTATCACATTTCTCTCCATTTGACAGAACTCTAGTATAAAATGTTGCAAAAAATCGTCTAGAAAGTTTATCTTTAGGCCCTTTTTGAATAGACAAATCTCTTTTAGGGCCCTTTGCTACTAAAATATCAATCATTTTAGAATCAAGAGCATCCCAATTTCTTGGATCAAATATATCAAGCATATGAAAAACACCGTCAACATTACCATCATCAACATTAGCATCCAAATTATCAACATTTTCAACATCATTATTTTGAATATCAGGCGAATTAATGATATTAACATCAAAATTAGCATCATGAGCATTACCATCATCAACATTAGCATCCAAGTTATCAAAGTTATCGACTTCATTATTTTGATTATCAGGTGAATTGATAGTATCGACATCAACATTAGCATTATCAACATTAACACTAACACCACCATCTACATTAGCACCATTGACATTATGATTTTCATTTTCAGAAGAAACTTGTGAATCTTTTACAACAAACTTATCAAGAGATCCTCTTTGAGACTCTCTTAATAGTTTGATTCTTTTTTTTCTTTTTACGTTTTTCATATCCAGATTCATATTTCCTAATTTTAGGAGGCATAACTAAAATTTCAGGCAAACACCTAATGTCAAATATGTCGAGAAAAGTGATAGCAATAACGAGTCGAAATTAGATTCCAAAATCCAAGTATCTATGAAAGAAACGACATAACCTGGTTAACTGGTTTATCAATTCTATTGAATTCCTCCAGCCTCCTCCCAATTTCCGATTAAAACCTTGAGAAAATTCAAAATTTCCACCTTCACTGAAATTGCAAATAAAATTATTATAGATAGCATTATAGAAATTATTTATTTCAAGACAAGGAATAAAGGCAAATAACCATAAGAGAGTTTAAAAATAATACCTCACTGAGAATTAATTGGTTTAAAATTGAATCAAACAACCATTATTCAAATGAGCCAATGACTGCTAAAAGAAACAAACATGGAGTGGAAATTGAATGAGGGAAATTGATAGAATTTTTAAAACTAATTAAGTAATTAATTAATTATCTAAATTACTATTTCAGTAACTACCGCACAACTCCATCTTGCGATAGAGGCCTAAAGCTTCATGAGCAAGGCCATTTTGTGCATAACCATAAATCATAACATTCCATGTAATCAACTCTTTCTGCGGCATGTCTTCAAAAAGTTTCCTAGCGAGTTCAATTGATTCACACCGCGCATACATTGTAAGCAAGCAGTTCCCGACAGACAAATCATTGTCCAGTCCAACCGTGACATTTAAACAACGTAAAGACATTCCAACTCTCAAATGACTTGGATCAGTACACCCCGGGATCAAACCCAGCATTGTCATCAAATTAATCGACACTTCCGCTAATCTCATTTGACAAAGTAACACAAACCCATTTGAAAACTGGGAATTCCGAGTGTACCCGGTAATCAACGCATTGTAACAAACGGTTAGCATCTTTGTGTGGTAACTTTCGTCAAACAGTTGGCGTGAACTTTCAATCAAAGGGCATATACATAGAAATCGATTTTGATAACATGACACTGGAGTTGTGCTCCGTAAATAGGGAGATTGGACAAAGTCACAAAGGGTTAAAAAAGGCAACTAGTTTTGATAACATGACAGTGGAGCTGTGCTCCGTAAATAAGGAGAGAAAGGGCGGCGCAGGACTTGAGTGCAAAAATTCAGTTCACTTTCAGTCTTTCCCTGTAAATTAAATAATTAATCTATAATGAGTCTAATGACACATTGACACTATGACAGTAAATAGTAATGTACATTACAAATTTACAACTTTACAAGCACTGAAGGTCTAAGCACAGAACTAACAGAACTACAGAAGCTCCGGCTGCGGCAGTGGGTCAAAATCAAAAAACAAATGCTCGGCAGCTCGGGTCAAAAAACAAATTAAGGTTGAATTACAGATTTAAGATTTTAGATTTACAGAATTAGTGATTAGTTGATTACCTTGAATGGCTAAATCAGTGAATCAAAAAACAAATGCTCGGGTCGCTCACTCGCTCGGCATGTGCGAACTGCGAAGCAGCTAAGTGCGATTGACGAATGACACGATTGTGGACTCCGGGCGCGGGCGGTAAATCGGTAATCAAAATCGAAATCGTTAAACTTAAATCGCTAGTAGCTCTGTAACTAGGAGTGGGAATGTGGGATATCCGGATATGATTCATATGAAGGTAAGAAGGTTTATTGCCATTGATTTAACTATTTAAGCAATTTAGAGAATTTACCAACCATGGCAACCAATTAGTTCAAGGCATAGCAGATTAGCAGCACAGGAAACGAGTCGCCGTTCTCGTTTGTGCTGTTGCCCGTTGTCAACGTGTCGTGGGCGAGATGGGATTTCTCGCTGCCGTTTCAACTTCCGCATCCCTCGGAGTCGCCGAGTCTGACCAGTCGGTTATCTGTGTTTTAGTAATGAATTAATATTATAGGTAATAGGTATATAATAATAGTATAATATATATAGTATTAGTAAGGTTGGAAAAAAAGGGGCCCTCATAATTTTGAGGCCCTGTGCAATCAGACACCCTGCACATGCCAAGGGCCGAGACTGCTCAATATCATGTTAACAGACTAACTTTCTGGTAACAGCTTACTGGAACAGCCATAATTTGTGACTAATGAAAAATACTTCCCGAACTCCAAAATTTATGAAACTTTGGATAGAGTTACCTAACATGCATAGGTATAACATACTCCATTTTTAGAGAATTATCTTTAGTGGATTAGTACCAGTACTTTCCCGAAATTTACCCAAAACAAAGACTGAATTTGCATGGTTTGTTTTCCACAAGTTCATGAACAACAATGATTCCAAATCAAAGCTTGAACATATTTCAAACTAAACCCAAGACCAAAATCATCAAGTTAAGATCCATGGAAAAATTTCCAGATTTCATAGAAACATCAAATCGGTTTATAGACTTGATAAAAATCTTCCTTATCATGATCTAGGCAAGATTTATTAAGAAGGAAGCAAGGGGGTTTAGCAACGTACCTCAGATCTGAATTTCAAACCTATATGAAACCTAAAATAGATAGAGGGGAAATGATCTCCTAGACGAGATCTTTCCAACGGTGGTCTCGGCTCGTCGATTGGTTGGCCGAAGCTCCGGTAATCGCCGAACACTCCAAGAACCCACTTCTCTCTCTCTCTCTCTCTCTCTCTCTCTAGGTTTGACCGGTTGGAGAGAATGATATATATAAAAATCATATTAGAAATGAATGGAGAGATACCTTGAGGCTTATATACTCCTAAGGGGAGGTCAAAGGTCTAGCATACTGAAAGGACCCAACCCAGACACTAATACGGAATCCCCAGGTCGAACCGCCAAAAGAAGCTAAATAACCGACAAGTGCCTGCTAAGCATGTTGGCACAAGTCAAACAGTCGAGCTACATGAGCTCTAACAAGGAAATAAAGCCGTAACGATAATACAGAACAACAAATTCAAAACTGCCGAAGCAAAATAATAATAATAATAATAATAATAATAATAATAATAATAATAATAATAATAATAATAATAATAATAATAATAATAATAATAATAATAATAATAATAATAATAATAATAATAACATGACCGAGCTATCAAGCTCCAAGCTAAGTATGACCAAAGAGATAGTAAATATCTTGTTCCAAAAATTTGATTCGTGTGACGCAACATTGTGCACGGGTGTGGGTCCCAATGGGCAAAATAATAAGCTAGAAGGGGGGGTTGAATAGCTTATTATACACTTCAAAACTTTTAAGTAAGTTCTTTGAAAGGTACTTTCAATCTATTGAAAAGATTGAAAGTAGCGGAAGTCTTTCAAATAAAGTTGGTTCAAGTCTGCCGATAAGGACTACCGGTAGACCTTAACAGGTTACTTAAGTTTGCTGTAAAGGGTAATGATAAATGAAGCAATAAGCAAATCAATCAGCAGACAAACAGTAAAGGAATTAACACAAGTATTTTAGGATGGTTTACACTATAAAGAGTGCTACGTCCACCACCAAGGAAGTCAACCTTGGATTTAAATAGTGCACTATGTTTTCCACTAGATCTATTACAAAGAATATTCCCAATGGATCGTGTACAAAATATTGACTTATGTTTGGGGGTTAAGGAATTAAATATCTGTGAAAACAGGATATTTAATTCGTGCTGAAGTATAACTATTGAATGAAAACAATAAGAAGTAAAGAATAAATATTGATGCACAGCTTCTTGTTGTTGACGAGGACTTCTGGATCTGTTGAGGATCTCTTGAATGCACTGAGTGATAAGACTTAGAGTTGTAGAATTTCAGAGCAATTCTTCAAGTGTTCGATGTTGTATGTTTTTCTTCAGTCTTAAATGGCAGCATTTATAGCAGGTTCATTCTAGAGATCCGTTGGAGAAAACGAAGACTTTAACAACTCTATTAGGTTGAATGCATTAAATGCATGGGGATGTCAACCAGGAATTTTGTCTTCACAGATATCGAGTAGGGAATGAGTACTGAGATCTTCTGAAAGTTGGGCAATCTGGATGTCAGATCTGAGAGAGTTGCTGCAGACAGTAGGTGACAGTCTGCTTTCTTGCTTTCATTGATCAGTCTGAAAAAGTCTTCCTGCTTTTCGAAAAGCTGCTTTCGGCGGGTTTGAGATGTTAGGGAATGTCTCAATTTAAATTCAAACTGATAAGGATAAATTTAAATTGATCCATTAAGATTTGCTTGACTGGACACGTCATGATTGACCATGTTTACACAAGGTCTGCCGTTTGTAAGCTTGAGCAGGTCTTCCGGTGAAGCCTTGAAGAGGTCTTCTGCTGAACCTGTGAAGTCCTATAAAAACTATACTTGGAAAAGTGTCTTTTCGTATTCCAAAACTATGAGGTTAAGAAATGAAATGCGAAATAGTAAACGATAAACTGTGAGTAGCAGAGTAGAGAAGAACATACCATTGATGTCGATGAGAAAAAGAAACAAGAAGATTTTGGGAACAAAGAGAGCAGTTGCACAGAGAGAGAGTTTGAATAGAGAGAGAAATATTTTTAGACAAAGGGGTTTCGTAAAGTTTTGAAAAGGGCGGTTCAAGGTCTATTTAAAGAAGAAAAAAATTTAGCGCAAAAGCGGGAACTTAAGATATTTTCTAAGTACCAAATTTTAGCCTTGACCCCCTTTATTGCTTTAGAAACCTCTTTAATTAAGAATAGACTAAGTAAAGATACTAACCTTTAAGTCTTCCGCTAAAGGGAAAATTACGTCTTTCGGTCAGTCTCAAACTAAGTCTACTGGTATGAAAGGAAAAATTGTCATATATTGAAATTAAGCAGTAGGATCAATCATACCAAGATTTCTCCTTAAATAAACAAACCTGGTGGCATCCAGTGGCTTTGTGAGAATGTCAGCCAATTGATGCTTAGTTGGAACATATTCCAGACTGATGTTACCTTTCTCCACATGATCTTTGAGGAAGTGATAACGGATATCAATGTGCTTTGTCTTTGAGTGCATCACTAGATTTTTGGAGACTGAAATTGCTGATGTGTTGTCACACATAATTAGACAATTTGCAGTCTTGATGTTGTAGTCCACTAGTTGTTACTTCATCCATAGGAGTTGAGAGCAACAGCTGCTGGCAACAATGTATTCTTCCTCTGTGGTTGAGTTTGCAACCGATCCTTGTTTCTTGCAAGACCATGAGACAAGTCTATTTCCAAGGAATTGACAAGTCCCACTGGTGCTTCTTCTGCTCACTTTGCAGGCTGCATAATCTGCATCTGAGTATCCAACTAGCTCGAAATTGTTGTGTTTGGAATACCAGATATGTAAAACCCTGAAATGTTGCTTGATTGTGTTATGCATGGATTCATACGCTTATAATCATCATAAATATGTTCATTTAACTCCCGTATATTTTTAGAGTCAATAGCATGATCATTGACGTCGTTTGAGATGCTTGTATGCATTTTTCTTTCGCGAGATGCTTTGAATCTCGGGTTTGTGATTTATGTTGTAATCACATGGATAATTGTTAGAAGGCATTCAAAACATCATTAACATGCCTTTGATATTGGTTAGATGCTTGTTGCATTGTCGGTTTGGTTGCTAGTTTGATTCTAGCGTTAACCCTTCTCAGTTTGACTTTTTCGGTTGTCGTTCGGGAGAGTTCTGCCTGAGTTCTTGGCCTTGTTTTGTTGAGGTTTGAGGCTTGATTGTTTTGGTTATTGATTGGAGGATATTAAGGTTGGATTATAGACCATTTTTGGCTTGGAAGGACTCGAGAATGCATGCGGGAGAGTCCGGGACCGAGCAAGGAAACCAGAAAAGTTGGAATGCTGGAAGCAGCATGATGCGCTCGCATCAAGCTTCTATGATGCGACCGCAAGGGTCTTTAAATCAGGATTACGGGATTTTGCCTCGGTTTGTGCGCTGTCCGAATTTTGCTTACTTAAAACCATTTTAAACCCATCCTAAACCCACTTATTTGGCCTAATACTAATCCTAATCATCTATTAAGAGATTTAGGGGTAATTAGTGTCTTGATTAGGGGAATTAATCCCCATATATAAACCAAATCAGCCGCTCTCTTCCTCATTTGTTCGGCCAGGCAGTTTGCGTCTTTTTCCTTGCGTCTTCTGCGAGCAGTCCAGGAGACCTGTGAGAGAGCTTAAAGGGGGCGATTCTAGGGAGATTGAAGGGCTTGAGCTTGGAAGCCATAGCTGGGAGTCTTCTTCCCCGTTCAACCCGTGTGTTTGAAGAGAGAGAAGTGAAGAGGACGACTTCTTCTCTAGGTTCGGGTTTGGGCAGTTTGTAGGGCTGAGTTTTGGTAAGTTTCTACCTCTCTTCCTTTGATTTTTGGGCTCCATTGACCCTAGGGAAACAACCATTTGTGTTATTTGAGGTCAATGGAAGCCATTGTTAGGGTCGTAGAAGAAGCATGAACCCTAGGTTTTCCAATTGAATGATAGAACTTGATTGACCTATGTGAGACCATGATATATGTGAAATTCATGTTCTAACTAGTCTATTGCACTTGATTATGTTGATTTTCCATGAGTATTGATGTTGATTTAGTTGAGATACTTGGAGGGTGTTTTGCCCTAATCTTGTTTTAGCTTGCAATTTATTGATGTGAGCTTGTTTAACATGTTTTAAATGCTTAATAGAGTATACTAAACCATGTTGTATAATTTAATCATGAAATGGAAATTATGATTGGTTTGGTGACTTGAATGAATTTATGCACAATATGGCTAATTTGTTCTAAGTTACATTATTAATTATTTTGTTGGGTTTATGTGAGTTTATTGGTCATTGGGTTTGTGGTTTTGGCGATAGTTATGAACATAGGGGGATGATGAAGCCTAAGCTTCTATTCCTTGAATTTTCGGAAAACTTAGATTGAACTCAACGGAGTTAACCTTGGGTTAGTATGAATCCTAGGAACTATGATTTTAAGTCCTACGGAATTTTGGGTAGAATTCATGGAGGTCGAGCCTCCAAGAAGTTTTGAAGTGTGTGAAGCACACTTGATTAAGAGAGCTTATATGATTCTCGGTTGTGATATTTATGCTAGTTGTGGATAAATTGCATGACTAGTTTGATGGTAGAGTGTTTACCTACTTGTTTTGAGCATATGAGTATATATTACTTGTGCTTGGGTTTTGAGTCCAGCTGGCGTCGGTCTGTTGAGTCTTTGGTGGGTCGATACATCGTCTTCACGAATTATGGGATTCGTGATCGCGATGGATCGCCGTGCCGGGTTGCACACACCCCTCCATCGATGGCCACGGTGGGGAAGTAGTTTATCTTAGTTGTAGTAATACACATGACTTTGATAACTATGGAACTCGAGCGGAGATTGTCTCGGGGACGTCGATATCTACGAGAGGGATATCGAGGGCACATAAGGGTTTTGCACGTGTTTTTGCAGGAGCGACACGCGCGGAGGAATTTGGGTAATGGTATCATATCCCTTATATATGTGAATTGTTTCACAAGTGCTTAAGTGAATAACGTGCTTGGTGAATTGGATATGATATGATGTTTGTTTTGGTTTCTTACATGCTATACTTGACAGATAACATATTGATTAATGTTGTTAAGCATGTATGCTATCACATGACTATTATGGGAATGTTGTTTTATGCCAAAGGTATAAATTATTATTGTTAAGACTAAAATGCCTTGACATGGTTTATGATGAGATGTTATACTTTAATGATAACATATTTATTTAATGTTGAGCATGGATGCCATAACATGATTTTATATAAGGATATTTCATGACGATAGCATGATATAATTTATGATTGAGCATTATGCCATGGCAGGAAGTTATGGTTAGTAACTTACTAAGTCATTGTGACTTACTTTTATTTGTTGGTTGTCTTTCCCTAGATCCGAGCCGTGCGAGCGGATCCAAGTAAATCCAGAAGGTTACGTTGGCAAGGAATTCTTTTGGAAAGGTTGCTACTTAGATGATTCATTTTGTTTTTGGTGAGGTCGTTGGGAAGATGAAGTTATGTAAACTTCATTATTGGGTAGCAAACCTTAATGTGATTGTAATGTTGTAATTAAGTTGTTAGTTTATTCTTTTGGTAGCCGACGAGTAGAAGTCGTGCTTGATGTATATTGGTAGTTAAACTTCCTTATGTTTTCTGGTTGCTAGTACTTATAATTGTTAGTACTTATGTTGTTGGTAGCCGACTGGTTTAGTCGCGCTTGGTTTATTGGTGAATATGTTTAGCATGATATATTGCTAGTTAAATATTATGTTTGTTCTCCGGCATGTGTTTAGCCGTTGAGTTGTTAGACTAGAGTCTTAGACTTAGTTTAATGTTGGGTTCCGGCCGTAGCTTCGCCGACGACTTGGTTTTTATTTTATGCTATATATTTGAATTGCATAACAGGGAGTTTGTCCTACGTGCCCAATGTTGCGGCACGCGAATCGAATTTTTGGACCGAGAGATTAATTATCTCTTTGGTTGTTTTTAGTTTGAGCTTGTTAGCTCGGGCGCCACTGTTTTATTTTATTTCGCTTCCGCATGTGTTTTGAGTTGTCGGTGTATCGCCGTTATGGCCCTACCCATTATTTGCTACTTGCTTGTTGTTATTGTTTCCCCTGGCGGCACGACCTTGGGATTTCGTCTTGGGATCCGGGTCGGGTCATCACAAGATACCTAGATTTGTTGTTGTTGAAACATATCTGATGATACGTTTGTCAGCAAGCAAATGCGATTCTTTTGGATCTGCCTGAAATCTTGCACAAACACAAACAGCAAACATAATGTTAGGTCTACTGGCAGTAAGGTAAAGAAGTGAACCTATGATTTCTCGGTACTTGGTCATGTTCTCTTGCTTTCCCTTTTCATCTTTGTCAAGATGGCAGTCGGTAAACATTGGAGTCTCAAATCCTTTAGCTGAATCAAGACCAAATTTCTTGACTAGTTCCTTTGCATATTTGGTTTGGCTGATGAAGATTCCGTCAGAAGTCTGTTGAATCTGCAGTCCTAGAAAGTAGGTGAGTTCACCCATCATACTCATCTCGAACTTGCTTTGCATCAGCTTCTCGAATCTCTTGCACAGGCTTTGGTTAGTTGATCCAAAGATGATGTTGTCCACATAGATTTGTACCAGAAGAGAATGACCTTTGTGCTTGAGGATGAATAGAGTAGTGTCTATCCTTCCTCTCACGAATCCTTGTTCTATTAAGAACTTGGATAGAGTTTCATACAAAGCTCTAGGAGCTTGCTTTAGGCCATAGAGAGCTTTCTTGAGTCGGTAGACATGATCCAGTTTGTCTTGAATGACAAATCCTGGAGGATGTTCAACGTATACCATTTCTTGAAGATCACCATTCAGAAAGGCACTCTTCACATCCATCTGATACACTTTGAAGTCCATGAACGAGGCATAGGCTAGAAAGAGTCTGATTGCCTCTAATCTAGCAACAGGAGCAAATGTTTCATCGAAGTCAATTCCTTCTTCTTGTCGGTAGCCTTGAGCAACCAGTCTAGCTTTGTTTCTGGTGACATTTCCATCTTCATCTCTTTTGTTTCTGAAAACCCATTTGGTGCCGATAACTGGATGATCAGTCAGCCTTTGAACTAAGCTCCACACCTTGCATCTTTCAAACTGGTTCAGCTCTTCTTGCATAGCTTCAATCCAGTTATGATCTTCGATAGCTTCATCAATCTTCTTTGGCTCGAGTTCAGATACGAATGCATATGCAAACATAGTCTCTTCTCGAACTATATTCCTTGTACGAACTCCTGTGTTGAGATAACCGATGATTTGAGAAATAGGATGATCTCTTGTTTCAATAATGGTTGGAGGAAGATCACTTCTTGTGGGTTCTTCCCTTAAGAATTCTGGAGTAGGTTGAGAAGGTGATTCACCAAAATCTGGTTCAGAAGAGATAGGATCTTCTAAACCTTCATTTTCAGGTGAACAAGAAGGATGAGTGATCTACAAAGGTGTTTGGTGTAAAACAGAAGAGATGGGTTATGGGTCAACAGAAGAGTTGGAACCGGTATCGGCAGAGTTCAAGTCTGCCGGTGAAGGGTTAGCGGTACTGGAAGGGTCTGCAGTTGCCGTTTTCTGATGAGGAGTGGAAGTAGATGTTGTATTTGTACCTGTCTCATCATTATCAGAATCATTAGCAACATTCGGAGCCTTTCTAGGCTCTAACAAGTCATATTCATCAAAAGAAACATGCACATATTCTAAGATTTTTAAATGAGTTTTACTGAAAATGTGAAATGTTTTTGAATGTTTGGAGTACCCCAGAAAAATTTCTTCGTCTGATTTTGCATCAAATTTTCCTCTATATTCTTTTCCATTATGAAGAATAAAACATTTACAGCCGAAGATTTTAAGAAATCCTATGTTGGGGGCTCTTCCTCTCCATATTTCATATGGAGTTTTGTTATGAAACTTGTTTACCAGGGATCTATTCTGGGTAAAACATGCAGAGTTGACGGCTTCTGCCCAGAAGTACTTTGGAAGTTTAGCTTCCGCTAGCATAGTTCTTGCTGCTTCAATCAGTGTTCTGTTCTTCCGTTCAGCTACACCATTTTGTTGAGGAGTATCGGCAGCAGAGAAGTTGTGGCCGATCCCGTGGTCATCACAGTATCTTTCTACACCATTGTTCTTGAATTCAGTGCCATTGTCTGATCTTATGTCACTAATGTCTTCAAGCTTTTGAGTTTGAAGTCTTCTGAAAAGAGCGGTGACTAGATCATACGTCTCATCTTTTGAAGTCATTGTTTCAATCCAGGTGAACCTAGAGTAGTCGTCAACTACTACAAGTGTATACTTGTCTCCAGAAATACTGACTATAGTGATTGGTCCAAAGAGATCCATATGCAGAAGTTGAAGAGGTCTGTTTGTTGACAAGACAGACTTTCTTTTGAAGGAAGACTTGGAAAGTTTTCCTAGTTGGCAAGCTTTACAACTTCTGTCATGGTCGGTAGACACCGTAGGTAGACCTTTGACAAGCCCATCTTTGGAGAGTTTGGAGAGGTGCTTGAAGTTGAGGTGACTGAGATGCTTGTGCCATAGCCAACTGTTGTCACGAACGTTGTTAGCTACTAGGCAAAGGCTTGAGAATCTCCCTAGAAGATTTAAGTCCACGACATAGACGTTTCCTTGTCTATTGCCGGTCAGTATTGTAGAGCAGGATTCACTGTCTTTGATGAGGCACTGGTTGGAGTTGAATTGGCATAGTAATCCTTTGTTGCAGAATTGGGATATGCTCAAAAGATTGTTCTTTAATCCACTCACTAGAGAGACTTTGTTGATGGATAGACTTCCTCTAGTGATTGAGTCATATCCAATTGTCTTTCCTCTTGCATTGTCTCCGAAAATAACAGTGGGTCCTTTGGCTTCAGCTATATCTGTAAGTAGACTTCTGTTTCCAGTCATGTGTCTTGAGCAGCCACTGTCCAGGTACCAGATGTCTTTGTTTTCTGATTCTATAGCCATGAAGCATTCCTGAAAAAGATTTAAAGAAACAAGGTCCCCTTTATTTTCTTTTGGGTCCTAAGGATTAACAACCTTTTGAAACCCATACCTGCCTAACCTTGAGAGAACTAGGTCTCTCAGATTTTGGAGTGAACCTTAGCAGGCATTCTGGGGCCAGATGGCCTAGGCAATTGCAAGAATGACATAAATGGAAATTCCATAGAGAACTGTCATTGGCTTTAGCTGAAGAGTGATTATGATTATCCTTTTTCTTAACATTCATTTTTGGTTCAACTTGCCTATTGACGGTAGACTTAATTGATTTCTTTTGAATCTTCCTAAGTAGGTTACCACCAGACTTAGCTTTGGCTTGTCTGTTGATTACCTTTTTAGGAGGATTCAGAAGAATACCTTTAAGTTTACTTTCAACAGGTACATGTGCCTTGCCTGTTTCATAGACAAACTTGATAGTCACCGGTAGAGATTTAGTAGGTCTACCGCCAGCAGACTTTGCCTTAGCATAGTTGTTGTCGGCAAACTTTAGTTTCTCTACCGTTACTTCCTCAAGTTTCTCATTTGAATCAGTCATCTTGGCTTTTCCTTTCTGAGCTTTGGGGTAAACATAAGGAACACTTGAATAACCAAGGCCTTGTTTCCCCTTATTTCCGAACGTCTGTTTAGAGAAAGAGATATCATTAGCAGTCTCGGAGGATTCACCTTTCTTTGTGACTAAAGGGAATGTCATAATGGGCTCATCTGAATATCCTATGCCAGATTTATCTTTACTAGATTTTTGGCTTGAAAGGATTTCTTCGAAGGCATCCTTGGAGCTGTTCCAGGAGCCAATTGTCTTTTGCAAGGCAATTTTCTCTAGGTCAAGTCTTTGATATGCTCAGTTAGACATTCAATTTTTTCACAAAGGAATTTGTTTTCTCCTTTGAGCTTGATACTTTCTTGTTGACAACTATTGAGAGTTTGAATCTCAAGCTGCCCTCAGAGATTTCTCAGCAGTAAGTTTCTCACAGTTCTTGGCAAGTTTAACATAGGCTACTCTAAAGGAGTTGAACTCTTCAAGCATATCTTGATTATCCTTGAGAAGTTCTTCCTTACTGAAGCTGTCACTGTTGATCTCACTTTTATCCAAGGGACTAGGTGAGATTTCGACTTCATTTTAGAGTCATAGGTAGGACCTGAATCATGAGCTATTAAGCATATGTTAGCTTGCTCACAATCCTTCTGAATCAGTCTCAAACCATGTAGCAACCTGTTTGTCTTCTATGTCTTCAGCCAACATACCTTTTTGTTTTTGAAATTTTCTATAAGTAGGTTTTCGGTATGCTTCAAATTTTGGCTTTGGACATTTGGAGGCAAAATGACCAGGTTTTCTACAATTGTAACACACAAGCTCTTCCTTAGATGAGCTTTCACCAGTCTTTCTAAAAGGTTGTTGGTGTGTGTTCTTCCTTCCATATTTTGCAAATTTTTGAAAACGTTTTACAAACATAGCAAATTGTTCATCTGAGAGAAAATCATTTTCACAGGAGGAAGTGGAAGGTTTGTTTTCAACGATAGGTTTCTTCTTGGACCATGGCTGGCAAGGACACGCTCGAACTGTTTGTCTTGCTCTAGAGCTTGATTTACTTCGAGCTCATAAACCTTCAAACTTGCGTAGAGACTACGGAGAGTCATCTCGTTTAAGTTTTTGGATTCTTTCATAGCCGTGGTCTTAACATGCCATAAGCTACCTAGAGAGCCTAGAAACCTCATGTTCATTTCCTTTTTGTCATAAGTTTTACCAAGAGAAAAGCAACTATTTATTACCTCACTGAAGCGATCGTATGCTTGTCTCAAGGTTTCCTTTGGATCCTTTTGAAGGAGTCAAAGCTGGATGTATGTGTATTTTACATTTATCTCTTGTGTCTTGGTCTCCTTCCAAGTATTCCACAAGAGCTTCCCACATCTCTTTTGCAGTTGTACATCGGATCACTTGCTGGTATGTGCTTGTGTCTAGAGAGCTAGTAATGATATTAATTGCCTTACTGTCAAGCTCTACTAGTTTTCTGTCGTCCTCTGTCCATTCTGATTCTTCTTTGGGAACTTCTGCAGGATTCCCAGCGATGGAGGCTAGAAGGTTGGCCTTCATTGGTACATGTTGTCCTGTAGTAACGCACTTCCATAATCTGTTGTCAATAGAGTTCATAAAACGCATTACCTTATCCTTCCATACATCGAAATGGCCTTTGTCCAATATTGGGACGTGGTTCGCATTAGATGTAGGAAACATGTAGTGTGTTTGTGCCATTGGATCGAATCTCTCAAGAGTTTAATCTCGGAAAAACTTGTTTTCAAAGAGTAAGGCTCTAATACCAATTGTGGGTCCCAACAGGCACAATAATAAGCTAGAAGGGGGGGGGGTTGAATAGCTTATTATACACTTAAAAACTTTTAAGTAAGTTCTTTGAAAGGTACTTTCAATCTATTGAAAATATTGAAAGTAGCAGAAGTCTTTCAAATAAAGCTGGTTCAAGTCTGCCGATAAGGACTACCGGTAGACCTTAACAGGTTACTTAAGTTTGTTGTAAAGGGTAATGATAAATGAAGTAATAAGCAAATCAATAAGCAGACAAACAGTAAAGGAATTAACACAAGTATTTTAGGATGGTTCACACTATAAAGAGTGCTACGTCCACCACCAAGGCAGTCAACCTTGGATTTAAATAGTGCACTATGTTTTCCACTAGATCTATTACAAAGAATATTCCCAATGGATCGTGTACAAAATATTGACTTGTGTTTGGGGCTTAAGGAATTAAATATCTGTGAAAACATGATATTTAATTCGTGCAGAAGTATAGTTATTGAATGAAAACAACAAGAAGTAAAGAATAAATGTTGATGCACAACTTCTTGTTGTTAACGAGGACTTCTGGATCTGTTGAGGATCTCTTGAATGCACTGAGTGATACGACTTAGAGTTGTAGAATTTCAGAGCAATTCTTCAAGTGTTCGATGTTGTGTGTTTTTCTTCAGTCTTAAATAGCAGCATTTATAGCAGGTGCATTCTGAAGATCCGTTGGAGAAGACGAAGACTTTAATAGCTCTATTAGGTTGAATGCATTAAATGCATGTGGCTGTCAATCAGGAATTTCGTCTTCACAGATATCGAGTAGGGAATGAGTACTGAGATCTTCTAAAAGTTGGGCAATCTGGATGTCAGATCTGAGAGAGTTGTTGCAGACAGTAGGTGACAGTTTGTTTTCCTGCTTTCACTGTCCAGTCTAAAAAAGTCTTCCTGCTTTTCGGAAAGCTGCTTTCGGCGGGTTTGAGACGTCAGGGAATGTCTCAATTTAAATTCAAACTGATAAGGATAAATTTAAATTGATCCATTAAGATTTGCTTGGCTGGACACGTCATGATTGACCGTTTACACAAGGTCTGCCGTTTGTAAGCTTGAGAAGGTCTTCCGGTGAAGCCTTGAAGAGGTCTTCCACTGAACCTGTGAAGTCCTATAAAAATTATACTTGGCAAAGTTCTATACACAGTTGCCACGCTAATCGATACGTAGCCCAATTAGCCACTGATGTATAAAACTAGTGTAATGTATGAGCATATATAAATCTAATACAATAAGAATCAACAACGGGCAACAAACCATCGGCAATACAAAGCCGGCGAAACAACAAGATCCCAACCTGATATATATTGTAACGACCCGACCCGGATTCCAACACGAAATCCCAAGGTCGTGCCACTGGAACTAACTTAAGAAGAGGACAAGCACTTGATAAACAGTAGTGCTAGTCAAACATTCGAGCAAACTCGCTCTAAACATGAACATAACGCCGCACTAAAATACGGTATTTCAAAAATCAAATCAAATCAACGGAAGCAATATAAGAAAGAAGTCCCAAGCTATGAAGCTCGAAACCAACGACAATGAAACCAAGAGAGACATTATCTCTCAAAGGAGGAAAAACAAAACTCGCGTGCCGCAACATTGCAGACGCTAATCAAACCATCGGCACTCCAGGCCGGCGTTTCAACAGAGAACCATCCTGATATAACAATTACCCAACGGCTAAAGCATACCGGGGTCAACCAGCAACTATAAAAACTAGAATAAGGAAATTCCCCCAAAGCTACTGCGTGCCCAGGAGACAACTGAAATAAATACTAAAACCACAAACAAGGCACGACACAACACATCGGCCCAAGAAATAACCAATACAAATACCCAAGTATTCTACCCGACTGTAAAGTCTAAATAACTTTACAAAATGTCGATCTCACAAGAATAGCAAAGTACATGAAATCAATGACAATGCTAAAAAGGAACAAGACTCCACAAGCTGCTACTCGGGAAAGTCGGCTACTACAAACACGAACCACACGATCTAACCTCGATCTATCGACCAGCTGCGCCCTGCTACAGTCTCGATCTACTCGACCTCAGTGCAGCTATCATCGCAACTAAAAACAAGTACGGGATGAGTCATAATGACCCAAGATGCGCTACTACAATATATATGCAACATATAATTATGTAACATAAACATAACCGTGGTGTCATTTTATATATGACGTAAAAACCCGTGAAGAGGCGTCGTATCGTTTCGATACTCCACAAGATATCCACTTCTTCTTACTTACTAAACCGTCCAAATGAACCGTGGTGTAATTCCTGCTTCACACACAAATCAAATGAATTAGAAGGTAGTTCCCACAAAACATCATATGCAAGTATACATATCATTATATATACGAATCAAGCTATTCACACTGTTACCACGTGTAAGGGTGCATGTTTATATATATACACCTATATCAGTATGTATATCTCTAAATATACATATCAAATCTCCCATAAAATCATCATGCATAAGTGTGCATATCTATATATATACACATCAAGTCTTTCATATATATCTCATATACAAGTATGCATATATCTATATATACATATATCAAATCTCTCATATAACATCAGCCAATACAAACATGGTCAATAAGATCTCATGTTCAACTAACACTTTGTTATCACATAAGTGCCCATAGAGGCCACATAAGGGATAGAGAAGATACCAAATCACTCGTCCGTATTGCTCCCGCAATCACAACCGTTAATCATATCGTGCCAATGATACCGTGTTCGGTATCAAAGTACCGAGCTCTCTTCTCGGTCCGAGTTCTCTACTCAGAAAATAGCACTAGCCAATGTGCTCAATTGGTTACGACAAAGGGGCTACTTCCCCACCGTAGCTAGCGGTGGAGGTGTGTGTGAAACCCGAATCCGGTACGGCGATACATTACAATCACGAATCCCATAATTCGTGAAGGCAATGCATCGTCCCACCATCATCATGAAAACTCAAGTAATGCCAGCTGGACTTATATGCAATGCACAAGTAGATGTTTACTTGCTAATTCTCAAGTAGATATAATGACCTACTAAACTCATACGATTATGCACATTGTTACATAAATCACAAAACCACAATAGGAACTCATTTGAGTCTCTAAATCATAAGTGCCAAGTTTGTTCACTCTATTCAATTCAAGTCCCAAAAGCTAGTAATCTAGTCAACTGGAATATAATTGTCATAGGATCTCACCACGATCCTCGTAAGGTTCAATTGTTCCTTAACTCGACTCCGTTGAGTCTTTACTACAATTCCAACCAAATAGAGTTTGAACACTATATGTGTCCCAAGACTCTTTTCTATGTTCTCGTTTGAGGCATAGCAAGGTTCTCATTCCATTTAGGAATCTTAGTTCAAGTCCCAAGTCAGTTATATAAGGGAAGCCCAAGTTGATTATTGTGAAATCAAGCTTAGTTCAATTTTGATTCATAATTCCACTTAATAGTAGAATCCAAGTTCACCACAATTCATTAACAGAGAACGATCGCACGAAGGCAAATACATTCAATATGCTCATAAGTCATATCATAGAAACACATAGAAGAATCAATTCTTGACAAGGTAGGAAATCATGCATTTAGTCATAATATAAAATATACACAGTATTCCATATTCACCTATGAAATTCAACAGAGTCACAACTTAACCATCAGTCCATTAAATACTATCCAAGACTACTCCGTTAGTCTCGGATCATGAAGCCATTTACTAAACTCTTCCTAGAGTAGTAACTCATTCAATAACACAAAAGTCGATGGTAGTCAAAGACTTAAGCAACACTAGAGCGGTAATAACCCGTAAGGTCAAACCATACCGGTGAGTCTTAGATAACAACATGGTCATCCTAGCGACTTATACAAGTAGACTCCATGTATAGAGTACTAAGAAAGCCCCAATCCAAATCTTCTCATAGAATAGTCCTCAAATTCATTATTCAACAAGTAGGTGTTTTTACTCATTAAAGAATCAAGTAGGAATTCGACAAGAGCGAATTCAACCTGTCAAGTAGATACATCATTCTACAACATGCTCTCAATTGTGCATTTGCTTCACACAATCACATAAACCACATAAGAACTCGATTGAGTCTTATAATCACTCATATCAAACATGCCCTTCAATCCATCCCAAAGTCACGTAAGCTAATATATTAGTCTAACGCACTACAAACATCGTAGGGATTGAATGTGGAGTCGGTATTGTTCAATAACTCCCTAATCTCAACTCCGGTGAGTTTTACTAAAATTCAACCAAATAGAGCATTGATACTATATGCATTACATTGCCCTTTCCTAAGTTCTCCTTTCATTTAGAACTCGATAACTAGGCCGTTCATGATCTTAAACTAGCCTTAAACACAATCCCGAGTTTCAAACCCTAGAATCGGAGATTTTGTTAAACCTTGAATTGAAACATATTCCTTCACAAGAGTTATTCCTAAGCTCATTATAAACAACATTCATGCTTTATAAAATGTCAAAATCACAACTTCATAGAGAATTCATAAAATCCTACACATGTTTCAAAGGTTGAATTGGAGGATTTGTCTTCACAAAAGATGTTCATAATCATCAATAGAGCAACTATAATGAAGGGGTCATGTCATTTTATTGAACATGAAAATTTCAAGGATTTCTCAACGTACTTTAGTCCTAAGATTAATGGATGAATGGATGATCAAAGCAAGGATTGTTGTGGAGGAGATCAAGGCCTTCGATTTGGTGGTCTCGGATCGCCGATCGGACCACTGGAACTCCGGCAAATGGTCCCTCAAGTTGGGGTTCTCTTCATGGACGAAAATGGTGGTCACTCTCTGCAAATGGAGCTTGGGAGGGTCACCAATGGCTGCAAAGGGCTGAAGAAATGGTTTTATACCTCCCAAGAAGGCCACCATCCAAGTGAAGGGGGTTATAAGCCTTCTAATTGGCTAAGGAATGTAAGCCTTTGATAAGGGTTAATCCAAGGGCTTAGAAGGGTTGTAGGAGAGTCAACAAAGGGGGCTTGACACTCACAAGACGTCCAAGGGCCAAGGGGCTTGGTGGTCAATAGCCAAAACCACCCAAGAAATGACCAAAGGCTGAAAACTGCCCAATTTCCAGATTGTTGTTACTGGACAGTCGATCTTGTAAAATCGACCATAAATATCTCACACCTCCAAATGAGGTGATTATTAATTTTTGTGAAATTAGACTCTTTAAACTATAGGTTAGCCTTTTAAATTACTCAATTTGGACTGATATTCATCAAAATATGGCTACTACAGGTTCAAGTACAGAAGCTGATTTCCTGAAAACAGAATTCTGGCACAGCCGTAAGTCAAGACCTAAATGAGGTACTTATACACCTTGGAAAAATACCATATTTTACAGGGAGTATCCTAACATATGTAGGTAAAACATACTAAATTTTTAGAAAATTCTCTTTAGTAGATTGGTACCAGAATTTTCCCGAAGTTTGCCCAAAACCGGACTGAATCTGTGAAGTAATATGTTGGTCATCTTATTTCCAAATGCAACAAGTCTATGAACAATGATTATGCAAGCATGGGAAATACTAGTACACTTGGTTTAGAACTTAAATGAACTTCTCGCAAGTTTAAAGCACAAACAATACAAGCAACGAAGGCAATCCCGAGAAACCCTAAGGCTCAAACGAAGCAACAATGCTTCTAAACTCTCAACCAAGCATACAACAACTAAGATGAACATTGTAAATCTTATATGCAAGGTACTAAGACTCCAATGAGACTTATTTAGGTGCTATCATGTTAAGATAAACACTCGACGCATTAACAATAAAGCATGCAACACGAGAAAGTCAAATACACGAAGGTTCAGGGTCTTACATATATAATCCTCAACAGCTATACATGCCGGAGACAACAACAACAACTACTACGACCATATGCCCCGTGACTACTGCGTGGCCGCGGGACAACTGAATGAGTACAAACAACTAAAAATACACAAGCTCGACAATACACGTCGGCTACAAAAATACAACTAACAAATCCCCAAGTGTTCTACCTGACCGTAAAGTCTATATAACTTTACATAAAATCGGTCTCACAAGAATAGCAACGTACATAAAATGAAATAACGATGCTATAAAGAAATGGGACTCCGCGAGCTACTACTCGAAGGAGTCAGTTGCTACCAACATGAGAACACGACCTCAACTCGATCTATCGACCAGCTGCGCATTGCAATAGTCTCGATCTACTCGACTTCTACGCGGCTAACGAGCATCTGCAAACTAAAGCAAAGTACGGAGTGAGTCATAATGACCCAGTACGCTACTACAAATAACATGATAATATGCACAGTTATAAATAATCATGGCATCATGTTACTATAATAAAACTGTGAACATGTATCACAATATTCTCAATACTTCATAGAATACCCCTTTTTCTTTTCATGTTTCCAGAACCTTCATGCAATACAATGATATTCATGAAATGCCAAAAAACCATAATATAATTATTTCCTTCTTTTCTCAAAGCAATCATGCAACAAAATAATAATCATAAGCATGCATATAAGCCACAATATAAATTAGAGTTTACTTCTTTAACTTTAACAAACCCATGGAATCAAGACATTCTTCCTTGATCCGCTCGCCGCATCAAGCCTCGCAATTCACGTGCACAATCACATGTGCTCCCGACACCGATTCTCAGGTATCGTTGGCCTTGAGACATCTCTCAAGTACCATAGTTTCCAAGGTCATGCTTTCCTGCTATAAACAATGGATAGCTACTTCCCCACCGCGGCCGCAGTGGGGGCGTATGGGACCCTTAGTCTCCGATACGACGACCCAGAGCAATCACGAGTCCCATAACTCGTGAAGATCATGTGTCGTCCCATCATTGACTAACCACACCACAAAACCCGTTAAGGCCCCTATATCCGGTAACCCTAACCAAAACCAAAACTCAACAAGGCTCTAATATCTGATCACCCTGTCCAAATCAAGCAGGTTAATATTCATACTTCAACATATTACCTTACACATACTTGAAGGTAATTAATATCACATACATGCATATATTCGCAAGTATAACACAAATGCCAAGACTATTTATTTAGCCTATCAACCATATACATATTGAGTTCTTAAAGATTGTCAAACACAAATTTTACAAATTCAGATTGAGTTCCCAATCAATCCAAGCCAAGTAGGTTTCACACTCTACTACTATATCACAATCATGCCTATCTATGTCATGAATAAATACTCACATATACCGAGGTGACTAATTAGTTTTAACCTCAAGCTATATACCAAGACTACTAAGTGAGTCCATATACAATTAAAACATTAGGCCGTATACTTAGCCCTCATACAAAGTCATACCGGGACTCTCTATCTAGTCCAATAATCATGTATTGACATTCTCCGAGATCCCCAACTTGCACCCAAGTGTAGACTACTATGGTAGTCCATAAACACCCATATTACGAGGCTACATACTTAGCCATTAACATAACTACTCATTTAGTTCATAACCATAGTGCACTAATAATTACTGTAACACCCCGCTCCTTGGTTAGCTCGGTTTGCGTGCCATGCTTGCACTTCTTCCTTTGTTGACTGCATGTTTGGTTTGCGAGAGGGACTACATGTGTATGAGAGACCACATTAAGACCAAAACACTATTATGAAATTCCATATAGTTGTTGACTTGCTAAAGTCACAAGTCGTGACTCGACAATAGTCGGAATGCGACGCGATTGAGAGTTTGCTCGCATATTGTGTTCGAGACCTCGGTTTGATCCTATACCTTTACATGATGATTGATTAACATGTTTAGATGTATTAGACTTCAAGTTTGAGGTGTTCCTTAAGTCTATCGATGATTTGGAAGCTTTGGAGATAACATTCGTCTCTATCGCGTAGTTCGGGGATTGAATCGCGTAATCGTCTCTCCTTTGGAGTTCTTATTTCCCTAGTTGTTATTCAACTTTCTATAAGTATTCAAGCTTCTTCATCATCCCTTAGACATGCCTTAAAGTCTCCTTTCATTGCTAGTTCATTCGTCGTTTCGGTTGCACGTTGTTGCACCTCTTCCCGGTTTCAGCTCCGAGTTGTTTTGGGGGTTGTTTGTGAGTGTTCTATGGGAGTTCTAGGCTTACTTTGAATGGGTTTTGAACCTTGTTTGGTTTGGTTGAGTGTTTGGGATCATTTGAGGTTGAATTCTAAGCCCTTTTTGGTCTGGGAGGCTTGCGGTCGCAAGGGGGAAGGACCTTGCCCCCGCAAGGTCATCAGAAATTGTCCAAGGTGAGTGCTGAGGAGCTTGCGGACACAAGGCTTGGGGGACCTTGCGACCGCAAGGTGCCTCGACCCTGCTTTGCCCTGTTTCGTGATTTGACGAGAAATACCTATCCTACCCTCATCAAACCCCCTCTAAACCCTTCCTAACCTCCCATACTTAGCCCTAATCATGTCCTAACATTAGTTGGAAGTTAATTAAGGTTAGATTAGTGAGTGATTACTTCTAATCTCTACTAATTGTACTAGGGAAATCCCTATTATGCCCTCTTTATTTTTAGGGGTATAAATACCCAAACCCATTTGATAATTCAGAAATTCTCCTCATTTCTCCACATCCTTCATATGTATTAGAGAGAGAGAGAGTTCTTGGGGGTTTTTGAGCCCTAGCTTCCTTCTTCCTTCGATCCACAAAGATCCAACCGTCAGATTTCCTTCAAACTTCGGAATCTTGAAGCCCTCGACGAGTAGAACAAGTTCACCGATCAGATTTTCGTTCTTTGGAGTTTTCATCCGAGCTAGGTAAGTTACTTTCTTTTGATTTTGGTTCATTGGCCCTAAGGAAAAAAATCTATGTGCTATTTGTGGGCAATGAACAATTGATATGCTATGTATGCCCATTTTGGGGATTTTTGGGAGTATGAACTTGTTAATAGCATGAATAAGATGATTTGAATGTTATTATGTATTGTAAGAAATGGGTTATGATTTATGTTGAGTTTTGTTATGAATTTTAGAGCTTGAGAATCAAGCCCGAATTATTGGAGAAATTGTTATTAATTGAAGTGGGTGTAAATGTTGAGATTGTTGAAATGGGTAAAGGATGAAACTTCGTATTTAGACTCAACTGAGTCACTATAGGTTCAATAATGTGTTAATGAACTCGGGTTGAAATCCTACGACATTTGGGTTCCGTTTGACTATGATTATGATGAGTTCTTGGATTTCTAGGCTTGCGAATCAAGCCCGAATGAATTTTGGGATTTTGTTGTATATATGAATGAAATGTTTAATTGTGGGTTTATAAAATACATAAAAAATGAAATGTAGAATTAAGAATCAATGGAGTCGTGGTAAGATCAATAATATGATAATGAGCCTTGAGTTGTAACCCTACGATGTTCGAGTCTTGCTTGATTATGTATGTACGCACCGAGCATCTTGTTTTGTGTCCATTGAGACACTCATGTTATAGAGACTTAGTGGGAATATGTTTAGAGCGTGCTTATAGAGCACGGAGCATTAAAGACCAACCTATGGTCTTGAGTATATTTAAGGGACGATTAATGAATGAATTCTCTCTTTAAGGAACTTGGTCGCTTGCACATGAATGCACTTGCGAGGGAGTGACTACGGGGTAGTCTTGATGTTCTTGAGTATAGCATTAAGGAAGTCGATTATATATGGCGGTTAGGACTATGGTTGAGTCCGGTATGCTTTTATGTATAGACTAAATATTAAGTCTTGATTTATGGTTGCTCTTAGACTAATATAATAGTCTTTGGTTTAATCTTGATTAGAGGACTATAGTAGACCTCACGTTGTGAGTTATTGAGCTTATATGCTATTCTTGTTTTAGTGATGAATTGAGGATTATGAATACCTCAATATGTGGTGCTTCAACTAAACTTACAAGTTAGTTGAACATGTTAAGTGTGTACATTTATGTGCATTGTTTATTGGGTTTCGTAGAGCATTATGACCTACTTGAATAGATGAATCCGATCGTGACGGACTTGGTCTTTATTTGTTTATTCAAGTATATTTCTACTTGAGCATTTCGGTTTGAGTCCAGCTGGCGTCTTGGTCGATATGTCGGCAATGGGACGATTCATAGCCTTTGGAAACATTCGCTATGAGTCGCCGCATTGGTTCCCTTTCTCCTCACTATTTGGCCAATAATGGGATGTGGTCTCGTATTAGCGCCACCTAGCCTGATATCGAGCTCCCATTTCTCATCCTAGGTTGAATGAATGTAACGAGGTACTCATTAAGAAAACTGATGAGTTGTGATCATTTGAGGATTGAACCCATATTATGATCAATTGAGGGTTAGACCCATGGTTTGAATATTGAGGGCTGGGCCCGGATTCTGGTTTTACGTGTTTACGTATGAGCATTTATGTGAAAGATAATATGCTATGTGGCTTATATGAGATTATGTGCTTTGATAACTAAGTACATGTTAATTGTTGGTATACTAGTATGATATCATGATTTTTATATATGCTTGTGCATTATGCCATGCCATGACATGATATGCCATAAAGTTGCATTTAGTAACTTACTGGGTCATTATGACTCACTCCGTGTGTTTGTTTTCCTTAGTGTGTGCAGTGATCCCGTTAGTGCGCTTGGCAACTTCGGATAGTGACTTCTAACAGGTGGTCTTCCGGGCTTTAAGCTTTGAGTTATTATTATTATTGTTATTATGTATTTGTGAGACGCGAATGTAAAGTTATGTAGACTTTACTTTGGTAGATTATGTTAGTATTTTATAATCGTATTATTTTGGGAGCCGACTTGTTTGGTCGAGCTGTTGTATTCATTTAGAAGTTATTCGGTCGTCTTCTCGAGCAAGGTTTAGCTTGCCTATTCTAGTATTGTGTTATTGTTATTTCTATCTCCGACCACTTTAGTCAAGAGACATTGGTTTAGTTGTTAGTGTTTAATCTCTTATTCTTTTAGTTGATTTATCACTCCGGCATGTTGTAGCCGTTGAGTGGTTGTTTATCAGGTTGGTATTTTGTTGATTCGTCGGCCTTTGGTTGCCGATGGTTTGTTGCCCGTGCGCAATGTTGCGTCACGCGCTTCGTAGATTTGTCGAGAGATAGTTATCTCTCAGCCTTGTGTTCCTCTGTTTAGGATTAAAGGCTTGGGTTCCACTTATAATTTGCTTCCACAGATTTTAGTTTTTGTTGTTCAGTTTTGCCGTTATGGCCTTACATTCCTGTTTCGAGCTTGTCAGCTCATTGTTTTTTTTTGACTTGCACCATTATGCTTAGTAGGTACCTGTCCGTCTCTTAGCTTGTCTTGGTGGCATGACCATTGGATCCCGCATTGGAGTCCGGGTCGGGTCGCCACAATTACACTTAAAGTCATACTTAAAGCATAAACAAAACTATCCTATAATCTCACACACACAAGTACCCGTAAGTGTACTCAACCTCACTTCTTAAGGAATGGTATTCTACCCATCATTCCAAACTCATATTAGACTTTAATAGTCTCTAATATTTCCGTGTCATAAAATGCATATTCGTAGTCAGCTAACTCTCTTGAGTTACTAAACCAATTCCACAAATCCCAACTTCAAGTATCTTGGTCGTATAGTTTACTAATTAAGTAAGCGTTAACTTATCATCATAATAATAACCCTTAAGATTTAGGTGTCACATTGGACACTCACAAAGAAATCATTCGGGTTTTCACACACAAGATCATACATGTCTCTAATATCGTAGGATTCCAACACTACCTTGTTTAGTGTGTTATAAATCTCTATTTGACTCCGTTGAGTCTTAACTCTATAATTCATCTTTTAGGTCATTATTGAATTCAATCATAAAATCCACCCAATCATAACTCAATCGATATTCTATATAGTCTCTAATCATAGAGTTCCCAAAAGTACACTCATAAACATCACATATGAATTGGTCCCTAATCACATTCCCAATTCACCATTCATCACACAAGAATCACATCTTAGATACTCTAACAAGTCGGTGCACTATCGTTCACTAACAAGATTTCCCAAAATTCAACGCTCCCATTAATTTTCATTCTAATTATGGTAGAGAGCCGTATAAGATTATTAGATGTTACTGAAGCATTCATAGTGACATATAATGAAGTCCTAAATCATCAAAAGAAAAATTCTCTAATGACAAGTTAATTTCCAGATTCTCTGTTAAAACTTATTCTGCGCACCAATCTTGTAAATTCGACGAAAAATTTATCACAACATTAAATTTCATGAATTTTACATATTTAGAAACTAGCCTCTTCAAACTACAATTTAGTATTTTAAAATACTCAATTCGAACTTGTATTCAACAACTTATGATCACCTCAAGCTCATGTTAACAATCTGATTTCCTAGTATGACTTACTCTAGGTGTCTGTCATACAAAATTCACCAAAAATTCCTCATAGCTCCAAATCTCATAAATTTTACGTTTCCAGAAATTAGACTCTTTGAAATATAGTTTAGCCTTTTAAAACACTCAATTCAGACTTGTATTCATCAATTTATGATCACATCAAAATCATGTTACCAATCTGACTTCCTGGTAGCAAAGTACTGTCACTGTCACATTTCGTGATTTATTTAAAAATACTTCCCGAACTCGAAAATTAATAAAAATTTACAGACCATTGCTTCTCTTATACACGTACAACATATAATATTTTTAGACAATTACCTATAGTAGATTGCTCCCAGTAAATTCCCGAAGTCAGCTCAAAAATGAGACTGAGCTTGTAAACTTGTTAAATCAATTCTCCCCAAACAATCTAGCAAACTACTATGGAAGCATGAGAAAATGGCATAATAGTTCTTACCACAAGAAAAAGAGGCTTAGTAACGTACCTTCATCCTTTAAACAAGTAAAGAAATGAAATTACAACCGGAAGGAAGTAGACTAGTCGACGAGATCTTCGATTATACGGTCTCGGCTTGAAGAATGAATAAGTAGAGCTAAGGAAACCAAGCTCAAGCAATCAAGAACTCTCTCAATCTCCCATGGAAGTTCTCTCCACGCTTTTGGTGAAGAAGGCAGCAAATGAGAGTCTCCAAGATTGATTTGTGGTGTTGGTGAAGTCAAATGGGTAGTGGGACATGTGTCAAAACATTATGGTAGATAAAAATAAGATTTTTGGTGGTTAATTGATCTCATTACTCGCATTTAGACCACACTTAAATTTAATTAATCATGTGAGGACTTGTTTAAGGTAATATCCATTAACGGTAGGGGTGTAATTTATTAAAAAAAAGTCAAACCAAAATTAAGTGCAACCAAAGCACGAAAGGCGGTACGTTAACGAAATGTGAATCACAAAAAATCAAACTTATGGCGACGATTATGGTTTGAACGTCATCTTCACATGTAATCTTTCTAAACATTATTATAATGAATGTAAATGCATCCAAGCAAGTACATGAAGACCTAGTATTGCTCAAAGGTCGCGAGTAAGACGACTTAAGTAGACGTTCTACCAAGTCGTGTTTCTCTCATTCGACAAGTTACGCATCGCAACTCCAACAATTATAAGTGCTGACCATACCTTGGCCTACTCTAACATACGAAATCCCGCACGATAAGTCTACCATTCAAGATAGACGAATATATAATGGTCCGGGGTGTTACACATACCCTTACAAGGGATAAAGGAGGGATTTATATTAAGGGTAAGATAGGAAATTTCGTCAAGACAAGTCATAAAAGACTGCTCATTAAATGGCTGTTGTTCAAGAGCAAAAAGGTTGTTGTTGAAGAGCTAAATGTTGCTGTTCGAAGGCTGCTGTTGGAGCTCAAAGTCTGCTGGTCAAGCAGCTCAAAGTCTGCTGGTAGAGCAGCCCAAAGTCTACTGGTAGGCAGCTCAAAGTCTGCTGGTGGGCAGTAATGCGAGGCCATTTTCCGACAACTCCTGTTTGCACACCGTTCGATGAAATGACGTGATTTCTTCGTTAGGCTGACCCTAAGGACTTAAACTAAATGCCTTAAAAGTCTCAAATCAAACTAAAACCATCTTGGGTGATATCTTGAACAAAACGATTCAGTTACGTGCAAAATTCGATCCGTGACTAATAAACGACAAACCAAAATCACGTGGAACAAACTAACGATCGAAACAATGATCGAGCAAGTATACATACTTATTTTAAAGTATGTTAAAAGCCTAATAAATATTCTCAAACTCATACTCAAACTTAATTTAGAATTAAGTCCCTCAAAAATACGAAAGACGAAACGTTTACGAAAGAAGAATCATGAAACCAAACTTACGACGATGACTATACTTTGAACGTCGTGACCTCATGCAAACATTATAGACATGATAATAAAGATATTAAATGTATCCAAGTGAGTACATGAAGACCTAAGATCCCTCCAAGGTCTCGGGTAAGAAAGAAGTAGGAAACCATTCTATCTAGTCATGTGGCGACCCGACCCGGATCCCAATGCGAGACCCCGAGGTCGTGCCGTCAAAACACACCAAAAAACAAACAAAGGGTAAGGCCATAACGACGATACGCCAATAACTTTAGCATATGCGGAAGCATAACATAATTAAATGGTGGCGCCCGAGCTAACAAGCTCAAACTAACACAACCAAAGAGATAATGAATCTCTCGGTCCAAAAACTAAAATCACGTGATGCAACATTGGGCACGTATAACAAAACCACCTGTCATGCAATATCATTAAATAGCAATTTATATACCAAGTCATCGGCGACGTTACAGCCGGAACCCAACATTAAACTAAGTCTACAACTCTAGTCTAGCATGCTTAACGGCTAAAAACATGCCGGAGAACAAACATAACCAACGATATAAATAACTTGATATGGATAGAACAATATTATTATTAACATGGAACGACTAACATCCGTCGGCTCACAAAAGACTAAATGACATAAACAAGTATCAATTAAATAATCACAAGGCTTACTTGTAAAACCCTAAAATGTTGCTTGATTGTGTTATGCATGGATTCATACATTGATAATCATCATAAACATGTTCATTTAGCTCCCGTATATGTTTAGAGTCGATAGCATGATCGTTGACGTCGTTTGAGATGCATGTATGCACTTTTCTTTCGCGAGATGCTTTGAATCTCGGGTTTAAGACTTATGTTGTAACTTCATGGTTATTTGTTAGAAGGCATTCAAAACATCATTTACATGCCTTGGATGTTTGTTAGATGCTAGTTGCATCGACGGTTTAGTTGCTAGTTGGATTCTAGCGAAAACCCTTTTCAGTTTCACTTTTCCGGGCCGTCGTTCGGCGAGTTCGCCTTGAGTTCTTGGCCATGTTTTGATGAGGTTTGAGACTTGATTCCTTTGGTTATAGATTGGAGGACATTAAGGTTGAATTGTAGACCAATTTTGGCTTGGAAGGACTCGAGAACGCACGCGGGAGAGGCCGGGATCGAGCAAGGATTGAACAAAACCCTAAATGCTGAAAATGCCTTTGATGCGGTCGCATCACCTTAACCCTAAGCGACCGCAAGGGCCAATTTCCAGAAAGTCGGATTTTGGTTCCTTGTCCGAATGTTTGACCAATTAACCCATTTTTAAGCCACACCTTGACCCAATTACTTAACCTAAACTAATCCTAAACACCTATTAAGAGATTAGGGGCTAATTAGTGGCTTGATTAGTGATCTAATCCCCATATAAAACCCAAAGAAACTGCCGCATTCTTCATTCTATTCGGCCAGCAGAAAAGTCGACTTCCCTCTTTTCTCTTCTTGCGAATTCTGGGAGCACTCAAAGAGCTTGAGAGAGAGAGCTTGAGGAGGAGATTCGTGGGTCTTGAAGGGCCGATCTTGGAGGCCATTAATGGAGTCTTCATCTTCCCCATTCTACCTTCAAGGTTGAAGAAAGAGTTGAGGAGGAACACCATTGTTAGGGCACGAATTCTCAGCTTGTTAGGGCTAAGTTTTGGTAAGTTTCTACCTTTCTTCTCCTTCTTTTTAGGCTCCATTGACCCTAGGGAATCAACCATGTGTGCTATTTGGGTCAATGGAAGCCATTGTTAGGGTTTATAGAAAATGTATGAACCCTAGGATTTCAAATTTATGTTAGAACTTGATTGGCCTATGTGAGACCATGATTATGTGAAATTCATGTTCTAAATTGCCTATTGAACTTGATTATGTTGTGTATTCATGTAGATTGATGTTAGTTTGGTTGAGATGCTTGGAGGGTGATTTGCCCTAATTTGGTTTTAGCTTGCAATCTAATGATGTTAGCTTGATTAATATGTTTTACAAGCTTAATAGAACATATTGAACCATGTTGTGAATTTTAATCATGAATTGAATGTTATGATTGGTATGATGACTTGGATGATATTATGCACAAGATGGCTAAATTATTCTAAGTTGCATTGTTAATTAGTTTGTTGGGTTTATATGAGTATATTGAACATTGGGATTGTGGTTTTGGGCGATAGTTATGAACATAGGGGGTTGATGAAGCCTAAGCTTCTAATCCTTGAATTTTCGGAAAACTTAGATTGAACTCAACGGAGTTAACCTTTGGGTTAGTATGAATCCTAGGAACTATAATTTTAAGTCCTACGGAATTTTGGGTAGAATTCATGGAGGTCGAGCCTCCAAGAAGTTTTGAAGTGTGTGTAGCACACTGGATTATGAGAGCTTATATGATTCTCGGTTGTGATGTTTATGCTAGTTGTGGATGAATTACATGACTAGTTTGATAGTAGAGTGTTTACCTACTTGTTTTGAGCATATGAGTATATATTACTTGTGCTTGGGTTTTAAGTCCAGCTGGCGTCGGTCTGTTGAGTCTTTGGTGGGACGATACATCGTCTTCACGAATTATGGGATTCGTGATCGCGATGTATCGCCGTGCCGGGTTTGCACACACCCCTCCATCGATGGCCACGGTGGGGAAGTAGTTTATCTTAGTTGTAGTAATACACATGACTTTGATAACTATGGAACTCGGCGGAGGCGTCTCGGGGACGTCGATATCTACGAGAGGGATATCGAGGGCACATAAGGGTTTTGCACGTGTTTTTGCAGAGCGACACGCTGAGGAATTTCGGTAATGGTATCATATCCCTTATATATATGAATTGTTTCACAAGTGCTTAAGTAAATAACGTGCTTGGTGAATTTGGATATGATATGATGTTTGTGTTGGTTTCTTACATGTTATACTTAATAGATAACATATTGATTTAAGTTGTTAAGCATATATGCTACCACATGAATATTATGGGAATGTTGTTTTATGCCAAAGGTATAATTATTGTTGTTTAGGACTAAAATGCCTTGACATGGTTTTATGATGAGATGTTATGCTTTAACGATAACATATTTATTTAATGTCGAGCATGGATGCCATGACATGAATTTATATACGGTTATTTCATGACGATAGCATGACATATTTTATGATTGAGCATTATGCCATGATAGGAAGTTATGGTTAGTAACTTACTAAGTCATTGTGACTTACTTTTATTTGTTGGTTGTGTTTCCCTAGATCCGAGTCGCTCGAGCGGATCCAAGTAAATCCAGGAGGTTACGTTGGCAAGGGATTCTTTTGGCAAGGTTGCTACATAGTTGTTCATTTTGTTTTTGGTGAGGTCGTTGGGATGATGAAGTTATGTAAACTTCATGATTTGGGTAGCAAACCTTAATATGATTGTAATGTTGTATTTATGATGTTAGCTTATTCTTTTGGTAGCCAACCGGTGGTGGTTGTGCTTGATGTATATTTATGGCTTTATCTCCATATGCTTACTTGTGTTAGTACTTTTAATTGTTAGTACTTAAGTTGTTGGTAGCCGACAAGTTTTAGTCGCGCTTGGTTTATTGGTGAAAAATGTTTAGCATGCTATATTGCTAGTTATTAATATGTTTGTTCTCCGGCATGTGTTTAGCCGTTGAGTTGTTAGACTAGAGTCTTAGACTTAGTTTAATGTTGGGTTCCGGCCGTAGTTTCGCCGATGACTTGGTTTATTTTATGCTTATTATTGAATTGCATAACAGGGAGTTTGTTCTACGTGCCCAATGTTGCGGCACGCGAGTCGAATTTTTGGACCGAGAGATTAATCATCTCTTTGGTTGTTTTAGTTGGAGCTTGTTAGCTCGGGCGCCACTGTTTTATTTCATTTGCTTCCGCATGTGTTTTAAGTTGTCGGTGTATCGCCGTTATGGCCCTACCCATTATTTGCTACTTGTGTGTTGTTATTTGTTTCCCTGGCGGCACGACCTTGGGATTTCGTCTTGGGATCCGGGTCGGGTCGTCACATTACTACCCATAGTGAAGTTTATATAACTTCACTTCCCAATCGACCTTTCCAAAACAAGGACTACAAATTTATAAACTAATAGCAACCTTCTCACAGAACCACACATTCTATCATAGACTCGGCGGATTCCTTCAAATCACTAGCTCGGCTCGAATCTAAGGAAAACAAGGTAAACAGAGTAAGTCATAAAGACTTAGTAAGCTACTAAAGATGCAATGTCATGGCATGACATTATGCTCAAATAAAACATATACATCTCATATCATGCTCATGCTATAACATTTCATGAAATAACCCACAAAACAAACCAAAACTTAACAATAGTCTCATAGAACATCATTTGCATAATTCATCATAAGTAATTCATATCAATAGAATATGAGTCTCGATTCCAATATGTTTAACATGTTATCTTCATATTGCACTGTTCATCAAAACATCATCCACATAACTCAATTATTCCATGGGCCTCACACTTCATCCTTTAACATAATTCATATAAGAACTTATATATATGAAAGACAATGGTTTCCATTCTAATCATGATTAGCAATGTTATATCTCTAATATAACATTATATCAAAAGTCATCATTTCATTAGCATGTTATATTTCTTATCATAACATTTCATCAAGTAATCATCATCTCATGTATATCATATCATAACTACGTAGCACAACAATTCATACAAGTGCTCGTAAAATAAACCACATAAGAGAGAAGATGATTTTCCTTTCCGTTTCCAGAGTGCAACTCCTGCGGACACAAACATGTCCTCGATAACCCCATTCGTCGTATCGACGTCCTCGAAACAATCCCCCCTCGGGTTCCATAGTGATCAGAGTTATGTTTACTTACTACAACTAAGATCAACTACTTCCCCACCGTGGCCATCGACGGAGGGGTGTGTGCAACCCGGCACGGCGATCCATTGCAACCACGAATCCCACAATGCGTGAAGACAATGCATCGTCCTGCCAAAGACTCAAACCAAAAGACGCCAGCTGGACTCAAACGCAAGCACAGGTAATCCATACTCAAATGCTCGCCAAGGAAAAGTACAACATCACGCACTAATCCAATCAAGTAGATATTTACTTCTAAACCACATAGTTATGCACTTCTATGCTAACTAACACATAAACACATTAGAGAAATATTATCACGTCTCTAATACTCAAGTGTTCTTCATACACTTGTAAACGCTCGGAGGCTTAGCCTCCATCAAAACTACCCTAAATTCCGTAGGATCTTAATATGTAATTCACTAGATCATATTAGCCAAAAAATCGACTCTGTTGAGTCATTTCTACTTTTTTCAAATTTGAAGGCATAGAAGCTATTTGCATCATAGCCCTCCTATTATTCATTAGCTTTTATTCATGGCTATGTTCTTAAGGTTAGCAACATTATGCAACCCAACAATTCATACCTTCCCCACAATAACCCCAAAACATGGTTCATAGGTCAACACTTACCATTCAAAGTCAACATCATATTTCAAGCATGTATCTCAAGTTAGCATTTAATTAAACATGCTTTCATCCAAAATAATCATTTATCCAAATAAGATGTAAATTCATCTAGCATACCCATAATCAAGACATAAACTCATCTAGCATGCTCATCACCTTCAATTCATGAATTAGTGTTGACCAACATACTCTTTTATACATAAAAGTTAACTCAGCCCAATAAAGTCAAATATAACATTTTATTCATGTAGTTCATAATGATAATTCATTATACATGCTCACACCCAAAATTTCATGAATTAGGTAGCATCACACTCTTATATGCATGATAGTCAACTCTATTCTCAAAAGTCAAACGAAACATTCAAACATGTAATATATTGTGAAAATTCATCTATCATGCTTACAACCAAAATTAAAGGTTCAACAAGTATACTTCCAACTCCCAAACATATATCCATTTATAATTCTAACAATTCATAATATCCAATAAACTTCAAAAATCATGTACATCATCAATAACCCATTTACTTCATTAACTTATAAACAAACCCTAGGTTTAGGAAATCATATAACCATCATGTCAAAGTCCAAGCTTACACAATGAACCTTCCTAACATACTTCACAAATCATAGAAATCATCCTACACATGATTCTTAGCAAGTTCACTCTTAACTCGAAATAAAATCGCACAAAGCATGCATGTGTACTCATTGACCTCAAATAGCACCCTTATTTTCCTTAGGGTCAATGAGTACAAAAATCAAGTAGGAGAAGTATAGTAGCTTACCTACAATCACCACTACAAGTAAACAAATCGAACATGCAAAGGGTGGAATGGGTTCTCCTCATCTTCCTCTTCACTTCTATGGCTTGGATTTGTAAATGGAGTCTTCAAGATTTGGCCACCATTGATGAACACTCAAGAACCTCCCAAGAACTCTCTCAAACCTTCAAGAAATGCTCAGCCACGTTTTTAGAGAGAGAGGCTGAAGAAAATGACTTTGGTGGATGTATTTGGTCACCATTTGGATGAATAATGGGGTGGGAAGGAGTGACCAATGCATGTTGATGTCTCTCCTTGCCAAGTGTCTATCAATCCCTTCTAAACTCCCAAAACTTGCTCAAGACACATTGGTTGATAGTTAGGACGAATAGGAAGTGGTTTAGGTTGGGTTTGGGTGGGGTTAGAATGGCCAAAATGGAGTAAACAACAAAACAAGTCGTATCAGGAAATGTGACCATGCGGTCGCATGGTTCATCCTAGCATGCGACCGCATGCTAGGCAGAATCACAAGTCTCCAATTTATGTTCAGCTTGCGGGGGCAAGGTCCAAACCGCCTTGCGAGGGCAAGGTCTCCAGACATCAAAAGGTCTTCAATCACCCCTAAACAACCCAAAACTCAAGGCCAAAGATCCCTAGGCTCAATCCTCACTCAAAGATGGTCCATAACTCTCACAGGACACTCGCAAACAACTCCCGAAAGGATTCGGATCGAAACCGGAACAAGGCGCAACAACTCGCTAACGAACCGACGAATGAACTAGCGATCGAACGAGCAATACCATGAGACTTAAAGCAAGTCAAGAGGATATTGAATAGGATCAAATACTTCTAATAAGTTAAACAATAGATAGGAAAATAAGGGCTCCCGAAGAAGAGACGATCATACGACTCAATCTCGAACTACGCGATAAGAACGATTGTTATCCTTGAAGCGTCAAAACATCACTAGACTTAAGGAATGCATCCAAATAGAAGTCTAATACATATAAACATGTTAATAAATCATCATGTAAAGATATAGGACCAAACCGAGGTCACAAACACAAAACGCAAGCAAACTCTCAATTGCGTCGCATTCCGACTATCGTCGAGTAACGACTTGTGACTTTCGCAAGTCAAAAACTATATGGCATCTCTTAATAGTGTTTTGGTCTTAATGTGGTCTCTCATACACATCTAGACTCTCTCACAAACCAATTCGGGAAATCGACAAAAGGAAGAAATACGAGTATCGCACACAATACAAGTTAATCGGGAATCGGGGTATTACAAGTCAATTAATTAAAGATTCAGGGTCTTACATCGTTCCTCTCAATCCTCCTCCCTTCAAGCTTATCAAAATAAATCCCGAGACAACTGATGACTCTTTTATTGCACGATTGCTGGATCGAAAGCTGAAGAAAGATGCTACTAAAACAGACTCTTCAAGTAAGTCTGCTGAGGCAACTACTTCTATCCCTGCTCCCTCTAAAAATCCAAGAGACAGCGGTCTGATGTTGAAGAGGAGCCTCCAACTAAAAAGAAGAAGATGTCTTCCAGCTCTGCTGCTACCACTGCTGCTCCACCTCCATCAACCTCTGATGATGCTCCACCAAAAAAGAAGAAGCGATCTGCTTCGACTGCTATTCCTCCTGCTCCAACTCCCATGTCTGCTGAACCTCAAGCTGAACCAGAAACTGCTCCTCCCCGATCCCACAAACGTAAATCCAAGCCTACTCAACCTTCTGAACCCTTCATTCCCTTTGATGCCCCTTCCATCTCTCATGTTTCTTCAACTTCCCCTCCTCTTGATCCTTATCCAACAGACCCTGTAGTTGGTGGGGAGGAGCCACTCGAACCATCATCTCCCCCGCCCTCAACAACCCCTGTTGTTGTTGAGGAGGCTTTCTACATCCTTTCCTAAGAAGAAGAAACGCAAACTTCGTAAGAAGTCTATGGCTGCTAACGCTCATTCTCCTCCTCTTTCCTCTCCTTCACCTATCTCCACTACATCCCCTCCATCTTCTTTACTAGATCTCTCTCTCGCCATAATCCTTTCCTCATCTACCTATTCCCCCTACCACATTCTAGAAGCCTTCTCTGTCCCCTCACTTGACCCTTACATCTTTTTTCTTCTTTTTTAAACCGCCTTCTTACCCGAACTTTATCCTCCTATCTCTCTCTTCTTCAAACCCATCTTCATTTCCTGTGAACTTTACTAATCTATCTATCCATCCATCTCGTCTGCCACCCATAAGTTCATCTTTGAACTTAACTCCATCACAGACCTTCTCAATCCTTCTCCTCCAAACTTCATTCTTCTCCCTGAGTCCCCATTTCCTCCCTCTTTCCTCGAACCTTCTTCTCCCTCTACCAGTGATTCGGACACTAATATGGAGCTCGACTCTAGACTTTCTACTCCTCCTCCACAATCAATCCCTGCTGCTCATTTGTCTCGAAACCCTACTGACCCCCCTTCTCGAAACCCTGCCGACCCCTCTTTTCAGAACTCTACTGGCCCCTCCTCTTCCAACCCTGCTGGCCCTTCAGCCTCGACCTCCTCTAACCCTCCTCCTCTTAACCTGCTGAGGACTTTATCCACTTTCAATCTCAACCCGAATTACATCCCTACCAACATTGCTGGTCCTGCTCTTCTAGACCTCCTTAGAGCCAACCAAGCTCAGCTTGAGCGTCTCAACAACACAGTTTCTACCATGGCCTATCAGATCAAGGTCATGAATTACGGGTTGAATACCACCCACACCGCCATTTTTTATAATGGTAAGATTTTCGAGTAGCTTGTCAATGACACTGCTCAGGCCTTCACGACCCACCACTTTCTTGTCCAAGATCAACAATAGTCTCTAATCAGCATGCTCCACTCTCAGTAGATCAGTATACGTCAGTTATATATTTGATAAGCTCCAAACCTCTCTGGCACGCGCAATCATCAATGAACATGTCGTACCCAACTTCTTTGTTGTTCGTCACGTTGAACGCACTAATCAGAGAGCCGCTGATGATGACCAACGAAGGGTTGCTGCCATCAGGGAGGATAGAGCTACGCACCATTTGAACCAAACATTGATCGAAGAACAGAATAGACTGCGTGAAAGACTTCATGACCGCATCAGGATTTGGGTTGGTGACTACTTGGAACGACGCCAAACACAACCCAACCTTTTCTGATTTGGTATATTTCTTCTGTTCTATTTTTATTTCATTTATGATTTTGTAAAAACTTTGTTGTTAAATAGCTTGTTTAACTTACAGGAGCTTTATATATTTTGGATCATGATGTGTTTATCTCTGCTAATCTATTTTCTCATGTCCATTTAAACTTTGTGTTTAAATCTTAACTGCTTACAACATGCTATTCCATGAAGTTTTATATCAGCTGGTCTTTGTACTTGGTTATTTACTCTTTACCTTATAAGTACTTAAACTAGTTATCTCTCTACTAAGACTACTGTTCTGAGAGGCATGTCTTCTGATATTCTTATAAAATATTTTAAGACATGCTATTATCTCAGTGCATATTGAAAGGCCGCTAGTAGTTGAGAGCATGACATCAACCAAATAGGAGGAGAATGTTGACCCTCATAGGTTTTATATGTGGTTGAGTCATCCTCTAATTCTATTGCATAGTGACTAAGAGGTCTGCATACCGATTAGTGTGGCAACTGTCTTTAGAATCAAGGTTGTAATAGAATAGTTAAATGTTAGCTTCTAGATAGGCATGAACCAGTAGGCTTCAACAGTAGCCTTGAAAGCACTCCTCACTAGCAGACTTCCAAGTATGCTCAGCTCAAGAATGTAACTCAACCAAACACGTGGATTTAGTCTATATATTATTTGATCTGGATATTTAATATCCAGTCAAATAATATTCAAATATCATTCATCAGATTTTCCTCCAATGAAGTCAACTATGTCCTAATCTGACTCCAGACAACTGTACAGATAGTCTGTCATCTTTGTTGTATGAATTATGAAGACTGAAGACATTATCTCGTTTGGCTAAAAAGACTTTCAAGTTGTAATGTCTGAAAGCTGCAACTTTACTCTATTTGGTATGTTTGCTCCAGCAACACTACATCTCTAATGACTGTCTTGCTGCACTCATTCTACATAGCGCCGAAATGCATTCAATGCATTATAACGTTGGACGCAACCTTCCCATCTCAGTCCAACGGTCCTGAAGATCTCCCTTAGTATATATTCAAGCATTGAAAATCGAAAACCACACACATCTCTTACATATTCAATACTCAAGCTTCATCTTCAATACTCAAGCATTCAAGAGATCAAAGGACAAGAACTAACACTTCAACAGACTACCTGAAGCTGCAGATCTTCCAGTCACGACTATCTATCAGCTTCTTCTAGTTTGCTATTAACTGTTCTTTACTTTAGCACTTGAGAGAACAATTATTCATTGATTGTTTCTCTCATCATTAAACACTTGATTGAAAATCTATTTTATACACGATCCATTAGAGATCTAACTTTCTCACCTACTGGATAAACAAGTGCACCTTTCAAAATCCAAAGCTAACCACTTTGGTAGTGGACGTAATACTTTTCATAGTACGAACCATTTCTACATCCTTGCGCATTGTCTTGATTGAATTGTATCTCTTTACCTCGTCTGAACTGTTTCTAAATTTCTGCTTTAACTGCTTAAGTTTGATGTTGTGCCTTCGTACCAACATCAGCCTTCTCAACTAATTTAATCTCTCTTTACTTATTCCGTTGCCCTAACTCTTTTAAGAGTTAGTTATTTTCAAAAAGAGAAAATATTTTGACAAGATTTTAAAGTATTTTTAATTATATCTAGGCTATTCAACCCCCCCTCCTTCTAACCTAGATTGAGTCTTTTTGGGACCAATAATATATAAAAGTTTAATATTAGTGTTAATAAGCGCATAAAAAAAATTAAGTTTACAATTTATATTAAGGGTTAGGGTTAAAAATTATAAATTTCATAATATTAATTTATTAATATATATGTATGATTTTTTTCTACCATACATTTTTTTAATGTAAATTGTATTATTTGTATACATTTGTTCGATCTACTAAATTATTTTTTTCTGCTATATAATTTCTATAGTTAGAAAGTTTAAAATGTCACTTTTCGTTATCTTTCTAACATCCGTCATGGCTAGGGTACAAATTGAAGAAAATAGATACAATAGGCATGAACTTGGGAAAATCTTAATATTATGGGACATTATTGGATTAAGTGGTTATTTGGGGTGTTTTTCATATTTTGACCAAAAATAAATGAGGGCCTAAAATGAGGTTGAGACTTGAGAAGAGTGCTGCCCCCACACCATGGAGGGGACAAGAAAGGGGTTCCGGCGTACTGTTCATCCCCCATATTGGGGGCAAGAGAGGGTTCCGGTTGGAGTAGATTTGCCGTTAATAAACACATCAGGGGAAAGGGGCTCCGTTGAAGGTGACTAAGGTGCCCTAAAATCCCAAAATGAATCGCAACGCCGTTGGTTCCATTTTCCGCCTTGCCGGTCAACTGAAACACGGCAGAACTCTCTCCACCATTTGCTTCTTGTCTGACCCGAAAACTCTTCCAGTCGGTCGTCTCCCCACCATTTCTTCGTGTTCGAGATCTTTCCCTGCTTCGTATTCACCTTTCCGTAAATGGTGCTCTCTAGAAATTCCATCTTCTGATAAATCTCAGGACCCAAAGGAGGATACTGTCAATAATGATAAAACAAGGCCGGAACAGAATTCAAAATCATCTCGAAACTCAAATGAGTCCGGAAGTCGACAATCATTAGGTTCTTTTAAAAGGCTTTTTTATGCTCTGGGAACTGTATATTTTCTCAACGACATTCACAGGGAGAAGGGGGAGAAATTGCTGTCTATGTGGTCGAGAATCGAGGCCATGAAGGGTTTGTTTGAAAATATACTCGGTCTTTGGGGGTATATGGAAAAATCATTAGAAAAGGGCTTCAATAAGGCTTTCTTGGAGTGGGTTAATAAATGTAAAGGTAAATCTGGCCAGGAAGAGGCATATGAGAAGATCATGATTCGGTTAGAGGAACTTGAAAAGGCGATGAAGAAAGGTGAGGCTCAGGCGGATGCTGAGGCCAAGGCTGAAGCTTCCAAAACTACCGGGTGGTGGGGCAAAATAAAATCATGGTTTGGCCACTAAACTTTGCTACTTTTTAAAAAAATTACTGATGTAGACTACGCAGTAGAGTTGTTTGTTGTTGTGTTTTAAATTTTAATTTTTGAAACAATCAATTCTTGGCTTGGTGGGTTGATAACTTTAGTTTGAAGCTATCAACCGATTGGATAATGTAGATTGTGTCTGGATTTTCATTGTGATCATTCAATTTCTTCTGCTTTTGGGCAATCAGTTTGGCTTAAGGGTTTTCATTTGATCATTATCAAGGATCATGAACTACTTGTGGTTTTGAATTTTCCTGGAAAATGCATCAAGGAAACGAATGTGGCATGATCAATACAATCAAGTCAATTCGATTTTCCTCCATTTTCCATTTTTCTAGATAGGTTTATGTAAACTCTTGCCACATGCTTGACTTGATTTTGATGAACAGTGAATCAAAGGATTCATGGTGGGATTGGAGGGGAGGGGAGTGGGTGGAAAATGAAGTTGATCACCATTTTTTTAATTTTTTGTGTGGCCAGGGAGCTGAACCAATTTTGTGCCAGATTGCCGGTATATTCCAATCTGGTTATAATTTTAGGTTACAATATGCAATGAGGTATTGGTGACAATGGTGTTGTTGGTTGTTAATTCCTCTAGCCTTTTACTTTGTAGAAAAAACACATAGAGGGGATTTAAATATGTGAATAAGATTCTCTTGCATCAACGCAAAAATACCTCTGCTCGAAACTGCTTTTGCAAGGATAAATAAAAGTGATGGGGAGATCTTCTACCCAAGTCAAGTTGGTCTAGATAGAGGAAGTTGAGTGAAAGAGGAACTAGGAAGCTAGGATACTTTCTCTCTCGAACCTTTGCTTGCTTTGTGTCTGTCTTGGATCTTAGCGGAATGGAGAACCAATAATTTTTGAAGATTGTTTTGGCCCTGTCAGAGAATTAATAGTTCAAGAGCACAGCAAATAAGGACCATTGCAACTTATCTCGTAAGCTTTCGCCATAGGGAAGAGTTCTTGTGCAAGTTCTTTGTTCTCAAAGATCTTCTCTCTCTATCTTTATAGAGAGGGCTCTTTGCTGTGGATATATAAGTTAGACACAGTGGCTTTTAAATCATTTGTAGAAGAAGCTAGTGATATTTAAGACATAAGAATTTGGTATAAAGAGTTGAGGGCATTATAGACTTATAGTCTTCTTAATATTTCTGTTAAATGACATTTGGGTTTGTTTGTCCGGGTATGACCCGAAGGAGTCGACCCGCTCGGGTCAACAGAGTAACAATAGTAATTGAAAAGTTTGGAGTCCTTTGTTTCTTGGCAGAAGCAGTTACTCATGTATTCTCTCAATGATTAGTGTGCCTAGTCAATTCTCTTTTCCTAGTTTCAACATATATAGTCCCTTTCTTCTACTTTCTATTTTGAGTCTTTCTATTCCGGGACACTTTATACTCCAAGAGTCTTGTGCAAAAACGAAGCTAAACCAATACCCTTATCCCAAATATAGCCCCTTTCTTCAGCACAAATAGTCCTGCTTTCTGTTTTGATACTCTTCTAAAGGTCTTTGTGTGAAGAGTTTTTATGCTCATAAATTTTATAGATTAGAAAATAGTGAACGCACTCCTTTTCAGCTGAAATTTTTTTATCCTAAAATTAATGGTAATTTTGGAAAACAATTCTTTTGTTGAAAGATACAACTTTCAGTCATAATTTTTTTAGAGTGAGATTGAGGAAGTACCCCTGATGTTCCTCTTTGGTGCTAGCAACATAGAAACATTTATGGATTCGGGCCTACATGGAGATTGATGGAAGCGTGTTTCGCCTGGGCCATCCAATATTGTACTCTGGGGCTGTGTCCTGACTTTGGGGAACTTGCTCCGCTCAAAGTTTTTTGGTTGTTTTTTATGGATTCAGGTGTTCATGGAGATTGATGAGAAGCGGGTTTTACTTGGGCCATCCAATATTGTGCTCCGGGGTTGTGTCCCGACTCTGGGGAACTTGCTCCGCTCAAAGTTTTCTATTTTTTTGTTTTGTTTGGATGACCATATAGAGTTAGTTGTTATGACCCGAGTCAAAAGTCCGGTCCATTACGTATTGCCCACACACGTGCCCACTAAGCACGCAGGACCTATGGTTATCATGCCCACCACAAACCGATTCAAAAGTCCATGGATGATGTTGATTCCTAGAAGTAGTGTGACCACCTTATAAAGCACATTCAAATCTCACATCTACCCGGTGTGAGATTGGGGGTATTACAGTAGTACTTTTATTGAGTTATTATCAGGAAGAGGAGAATTTTTTTGGTAAAACCCTGCTAGTCATAGCATCAAGTAGGAAACGAGTAGATCATCTTTTTTTGCTCTGGAATATAGTTGAGAGACTCCGGTATAGTGTACCATCATTACTCTGTTTAGCATTCTTTGGTTACTCCTAGCTCAATGACATGCGTCGGGGGGGTACGGTGTTACACCAATATTTATAATAGGCAAATCAATTTTTTTAATCCATGTGTATAATAAAATAACAATTATTTAGAAACGGAGGGAGGGAGTACTGTTAGTGTCAGAATAGGCAATGAATTGTGTCTCCATATTATAGGAAAACCAGAACTAGCTGTTAGTGTCAGAATAGGCAATGAATTGTGTCTCCATATTATAGGAAAACCAGAACTTGCAGCCATCGCTGACATTGGAGTATATCGTGATCATTCAATTCAATTCGTGCACATCAGTCAATGATTGAGTTGACGAGAATGAATCAAGGTAGTCAGCACACTTTGTTTTCGGGTCTACATTGAGTACAAGTAGAAGTCCAAATAACACCACCTTTGGTTTTCAAGGTATTTGATTTGATGGTAGCTAAAATACAACCTATCCCTCAACAAATGGACATGTATGTGGTCTAAGTGAAACAACATACTGCGAAACACGAAAATTAGCAAACGCCATGGCACAACAACACCTAGGACCTGGATTGTTTGTATGTGCTACTTGCAAACTTGGGTTCTAGCTAGGCCCGAGAATTATAAGCCGAAACACTTAACCCACCCGTTCGACTTGAAAATTACCCGATCTAATCCAGCACGTTAACATTTTTTGATCAAAACGGGTAACCCGTTTTAACCCCAAATATTACCGGGTTGTGTAAGGCCGAACTTGTTATGCGTTTTGATCCGATAGTTTTAACTCTATAAAAGTATGTTTTTTTGTGTGGGGGGTGAAGACGGGATGACCTGTTTCAACCCGTTACCCGATCCAATCCAACCCGACTCATTTCGACATGTTTGATATTCGAGTTCTAATGGGTTTCAACTTGTTTCACCTCGTTACCCGTCCCAACCCAATCCCCCAATTGCCTGGCTTAGTTCCAGCTATTCGGTTGTAAATAGTGCTTTAAAGTTTGCAATATTGCACTGGCAAAAAGCACAGCTTCTACATGTACAGATGTACTGTATTTTATTTGCTCTCTCAATAAGGGGATATTCTGATACAAATATATCTTTATAGGGACCATTTTGCCTATTTTTTTGTGTGTGTTTAATATGAACGTTCACGTTGTTGATTGAAAAAATAAATAAGAAAGATGAGTATATATATTGTTATTCCCTCGGTTTCGGATGAAAAATCAATTATTTTATTTTGAAATATTTTATTTAAAGAATATACTTTTAAAAATTAAGACATAAAAATGTTATTTTACTATTAATGAACGGCTAAAAGTATATATATATTTTTTAAAATGCTTTCAAATAGGGAATCAGTCTGAAAATGATGAAATATAATTTTTCTATTTGTGGTCAATGACTCAATCTTGAGTTGCAAATTTATTGTCTTGACTAAACAAGGTTAGATAATTTATAATAAGGACTCCCTTTATTCTAGACAAAGAATTCTTGTTTGAAAGTGAAACGTTTTTAAGGAAAATAATTTTTAGTAGTCCATTAATCATAAATATGTCTGCCAATTATAATCTATTACCCACTAACCTACCTAACTTAATCTACTAATTATCCAATTCAACCCAACTCATTTAATATTTTTGGGTTGAAACGGGTAATCCGTTTCAACTCAATAATATTATCGGGTTGAGTTGAGTCGGGTTAAAGTGGGTCGAATCCGTTACCAATTCCGACCCGTGACTTTGTATGTTATAAATTTATGTTTTCTGGAAGAAATGTTTTGGGTTGAAACGGGTTGACCCATTTAACCCATTATCAGTTTCACCCCGATACATTTCGACCCAATTCATTTTAACCCGTTTTATATTTGGGTTTTAATGGGTTTCGACCTGTTTCAACTCATTACCCATTATAATCTAACCCAAACTCAATCCAACCCACCCAATTGTCAGGCTTAATCATAAATGATACTTTTATATCTTAATTTTTAAAAATAGTTTAAGTAAAACATCTCAAACCAGAATGACAGACTATTTGGTTGGAACGGATGAAATATAATACAGTACTACAACATTTCTGTTTTTAAGTGATTTGTTGGATTAGTAAGAACTTAAAATCTACACTAGCTCAAATCTTGATTAGAACTTGATCGGTCGTCAACTCGAGCTGCCTAGTTAGTCAAGTTGAGATCAAGTTTACGTGTAACAATTCTAAACGGAGGGCGGGGGATATTTAGCCTTCATTTTTTGAGAAATACTCCCTCTGTCTCAAAATTATTGTCATGTTTTTCTTTTTTATTCGTTTCAAAATAATTGTCTTTTTTAAAACTTTATTTTAGGTCAACATTTTTACCACTTTATCCTTATTTTTTCATCTTATTTTAATTATATGTCACATGCACATGGACTTTAAAGTAAACTACACATTAAAATAATATTAATAATTCAGTCAAATGTGTTTTCTTAAACCGTGCGTTAAGTCAACTCAGACGATAGTTTTGGGACGGAGGAAATAATATATTATTCTATCAGTTCCAAAGAGCATCATCAATGTTAATGTGAATGCGAAAGGAATAATGTCACCTAGGATTTATACTTTTGAAAAAAAAAAAATCTTCAATTTATATGTGGACGATAGACGTGGATACGTGTCAAATAAATTTATTAACATTGTTGATAACAATGTCAAAGTTTCACATTACTTAAGGATGTGAATACATCTTAATCAATATTAACATTTTCTATTGATTGTTCTATTTTCTTTTATTTTTATTTTTTGTTAAATTTTATTTTAGTGATGGAATGCATGTCACATAAGATTAAGTTCACTTTTGCACTAGAAAGGTCCATTTTAATTAAATGTAAATGAAGCAAGAAAAATTTCTACATATGAGTGTGAGTATTAATTACCCACGGCCATATATAATCAAATTCACAATTGAATTGGTGATACTCTAAAATTATTTTTCTGTTTTGACTGTTTATAGTCAAAATTTGTTTTCATTTGATGAACGATTCAAAATAGTCAAAACATGACAAAATTTAGGAACGGATGTAGTAATGAATTAAGAAATTTTCCTTATTAGAAATTTTTCCATCAAGGCTAGCTAGAGGGAATTCATAGTGAAACAATTTGTCCGACTTTTATATACGACTGAATATGTAATGTAGCCGCATAAGCAAATTTCGGACCGAAAGTTATCCCTTCTATGGTAATTCCTAATATACCTCTCTTGAAGTGACTTTATCAAGTTAGGGTGGATACCTCAATTTCATTGTTTCGAATTGGAAAACGAGGTCTCTATGCCAAGGGTCGGGTTAACCACACATCAAAATGTACTCTCAATACTTCACGCTAAAAAATTATAAAAATATTATTGTATAAAATGACAAAAGATCCTTCTACTAAATGCACCTAGATGTGAATATATTCTCTTACATCCCTACTAAATTTTATGTACGTTGAATCTTTTCCCATCATTCTCACTTTTCTTTACTTCATCCGCTTTACCAAATTTCTTTAAAAAAATTTCTCAAACTCAAACCCTAAACATCGCATTGTTGAAAAGTATTATACATGGAGTCTAAAAAAGTTGTGTAGAAAAATAATATAAGTGTTTCTTTAACTTTCCTCGATTAAAATTTATTTTTTTTTACCAATTTTTATCAAAATTTTTGGACTGTTGTTTGTCTATTTTGTACGACTCTGATGTGTTTCACATTTCTCTTGTAGTGCACCACATGTCTGCAGCACAGTCCTCCTGTTGTGCACCACATGGATACCGCACAGTCTTCCTGCTGTGCACCAACCCATGTGTTGATTCTTATGTTAAATTTATATCTGATCAGTACATTACATTAGTTTTATACTTCAGTGACTAATCGGGCTGCATATCGATTAGCGTGGCAACTGTGTATAGAACTTTGTCTTGTATAGTTTTTGTAGGACTTTTTCAGGTTCAGCGGAAGACCCTTTCTCAGCTTCACCGGAAGACCTGCTCAAAGCTTAAGATCGGTAGACCTCGTGTCCAGCTGATCTGCTTCTACGTGTCCTCTCCAGCAGAAAGCTAGCTGGATTAATTCAAACTTAATTCCATATATTATTTGAATTAATCCAAGTCATTCCCTGACATGTCAAGCCGCCGATAGCAACTTTCCGAAAAGCAGGAATACTTTTCGTCTGAATGATGAAAGCGAAAAGCGGTCCCCTACTTTCTGCTTCATCTCTCAGATCTGACACCAAATCGCCCACCTTTTTGAAGATCTCAGAAATGATTATCTGCTCTAGATATCTGTGAAGACGAAATTCCTTGACTGGCAGCCCCATGCATTTAATGCATTTTTGAAAAGAGTTGTTGAAGTCTTCGTCCTCTCCAACGGATTCTTTTGAGATGCACCTGCTATAAATACTGCCATTGAAGACTGGAACAAAGACAACTATACAGAATCAATCGAACTCTAAAAGAATTGCTCTGAATCTTCACATCTCCAAGTCTTTCAGTTCAGTGCATTCAATAGATCCTTAACAGATCTAGAAGTCCTCGTCAACAACAAGAAGCTGCTCATCAACATTTATTGCTTTATTCTTCTTGTTGTTAACTTCCATTAACTATACTTCTGCACGAATTAAATATCTTGTATTTACAGATATTTAATTCCCTAGACCCAAACACAAGTCAATATTTTGTACACGATCCATTAGTGTGAGAACCCAAATCCTACTTGTGTAACATGCCTTCTATACTTGATTAATATGTTCATTATGTGCCTTAACATGTTTTAGAGTCCATATTGTTCATACCATGCTCGCATTAGGTCAACCATGATCGTAGTTGCTTGTATGCCTTCTATCGTTACATGCTTTGTTAAAGCGCCGTGTATCATCTTAGTACTTAACTAAGTCATACTAAAGCCTTAGTAACTTTATAACATGTTTAACGATGCCTTAACATGTTAAAGACTTCATTCGGTTCATGTCATGCTTGCATTAGAGTTGTCACGTTCATAGCCGCTTGAATGCCTTCTATGCATTGCATACCTTGCCGTTTGTGCTTTGAGTGTTCGCCTTAGCATGTTAACACTTAACCAAGTCTTGTTGGAGTGCTATTACCTTGCACATATGACTTATAACATTCATCTTGATCATAGTAGGCTTGGTTGAGAGTTTAGAAGCATTGTTACTTCGTTTGAGCCTTAGGGTTTCTCGGGATTGCCTTTGTTGCTGGTATTCTTTGTGTTTTCAACTTGTGAGAAGTTCATTTGAGTTCTAGACCAAGTGTACTAGTATTTGTCATGCTTGCACATCATTGTTCATAGACTTGTTGAATTTGGCAATAAGATGACCAATTTATTCCTTCACAGACCAGTCATGTTTTTGGGCAAACTTCGGAAATATTCTGGTACTAATCCACTGAATAGAATTTTCTAAAAGTTTAGTATGTTTTACCTTCATACGTTAGGATACTCTCTGTAAAATTTGGTAATTTTCCAAGGTGTCTAAGTACCTCAATTAGTTCTTGACTTACGGCTGTGCCAGAATTCAGTTTTCAGGAAAACAACTTCTGTACTTGATTTTTGTTGTAACCATATCTTGATGAATATAAGTCCAAATGGAGTAATTTAAAATTCTAAAATATAGTTCTATGAGTCTAGTTTCAGAAAAATCAAGAATCACCTCATTTGGAGTTGTGAGAGATTTATGGTCGATTTTACAAGATTGACTGTCCAGTAACTTATCAAAAAAATGGTCATGAACTTAGCTGCAGCATTCCAGGCGCCCGCCTCAACTTCTGGGAGCTACCTACGGAATTTTTCCCCTGTTTTGCTGTTGTACGACTTTTGGCACTCAAACCCCTATCCAAACTATTTCTAAACCTCACTTAAACCATCCTATTAGACCCTAAGTAAGTTGGATTAAGCCTAAGCACAATCATCCTCCACTTGACAAGTGGATTTCCATGCATTCTCCTTGTGACATGTGGAATTCCACCCACATTTGCATGCCTCATATAAACCTCCCATTTTGTGATCAGCCATTAAACCCACCATATCTGAAAATCCTCTCTCTCTCTTCCCAAGCTTTTGTGTGTGAATGGTGAGGTGAGATTGGTGTGTGTTTCTCCAATATCTTGAGCTCCCGACCTCCGATTGCCAAACCGAGACCACCAAAGTGGAGCTATCGACGAGGAGCCCGATTCCACCCGATTAGTTTGTGCTCATCCCATCTTTTTCCTTAGTGAAAGGTAAGCTATTGATTCCCCTTAGGATGTATGCTAGATATGCCATGTCCCCCTCTTCTCATGATTCACATGCTTCTACCTTGTCCATGCCATGTTAATGAGTTTGTAAAGTTTTGAAATGATATATTCATCTTGTTGTTTTGGTCCTAAGCCTAGAATTAAATGTGTTCTATGCCTCCTTAGGAACAACTATTGTTCTTGGACTAATGATTTTTGACAACTCTTAGAGATTGTGATTTTCTAGGGTTTCATAAGCTATGAATTGCTCATCCTATTGATTGGGTCCTATGCTTAGAATTAAATGTGTTCTATGTCTTCCTAGGAATAACTAATGTTCTTGGACCATTGAATTTTAATAACTTTTAGAAATAATGATTCTAAGGTTCCCATGAATTTGAATTAATGATAATTCTTGACTATGGTTGTTAAGTGGATTAATGGCCTAGTCTACTTGATACGAGAACTTAGAAAAGGGTTTTGGATGCATTTAGCATTTTAACTTTATTGGATGAATTGTTAGAGACGACTCAACGGAGTCAAATTATCTAAAACCCTGAAATGTTGCTTGCATGTGTTATGCATGGATTCATACACTTATTATCATCATAAACATGTTCATTTAGCTCCCGTATATGTTTAGAGTCAATAGCATGATCGTTGACGTCGTTTGAGATGCTTGTATGCATTTTCCTTTCACGAGATGCTTTGAATCTCGGGTTTATGTTTTATGTTGTAATCACATGGATATTTGTTGGAAGGCATTCAAAACATCATTAACATGCCTTGGATGTTTGTTAGATGCTAATTGCATCGTCGGTTTGGTTGCTAGTTTGATTCAGGCGTTAACCCTTCTCAGTTTGACTTTTTCGGTTGTCGTTCGGGTGTGTTTTATCTGAGTTCTTGGCCATGTTTTGTTGGGGTTTGAGACTTGATTCCTTTGGTTATAGATTGGAGGTCATTAAGGTTGATTTGTAGACCCTTTATGGCTTGGAAGGACTCAAGAATGAAGAGTCGGGATCGAGCGAGGGAAGCAAGAAAGCTTGAAATGGAGGATGCGCTAAATGAAGCGCCGCATGGTCATAACCCCATGCGACCGCAAGGGTCCCTGCACCATTTCGGGATTTTGCCTCTTTCACTCACTGTCGAAATTTTTGACCCAATTAACCCATTCTAAACCTAACCTTAACCCATCTACTTAACCTAAACTAGTCCTAAACACCTATTAGATATTTTAGGGGTTGATTAGTGGATTAATTAGAGAGTTAATCCCCCCTATTTAAACCCCAACCGATCTGCCCTCTCCCTCAAACAAAGCAGAACACTTCGCCTTTGCTTTTGCAAACACCCAACAGAAAACTTGAGAGAGAGCTTGAGAGAGGAGATTCTAGGGCTCTTGAAGGGTCCCTCCTTGGTGGCCATTGGTAGAGACCTTCTTTCCCCAAGCTACACCTTGATTTTGAAGAGTAGATTGAAGGGAACAACACCCAACTCCAAGAATCCGAAAATTCTGTTTTGTGAGGGCTGAGTTTAGTAAGTTTCTACCTCTCTTCTTCTTCTTTTTGGGCTCCATTGACCCTAGGGAAACAACCAATTGTGCTATTTGAGGTCAATGGAAGCCATTGTTAGGGTTTGTAGAAACTCATGAACCCTAGGTTTTTCAATCGAATGATAGAACTTGATTGACCTATGTGAGACCATGATATATGTGAAATTCATGTTCTAACTAGTTTATTGAAGTTGGTTATGTTGATTTTCCATGGGTATTGATGTTGGTTTGGTTGAGATACTTGGAGGGTGTCTTGCCCTAATTTTGTTTTAGCTTGCAAATGGATGATGTGAGCTTGATTAATATGTTTTATATGCTTAATAGAGTATATTAAACTTTGCTATATGAATTGATTATGTGTATTGAGCTTGAATGACAAAGATGCTTGGAAGGGGATTTTCCCCAAATTGTGTTTCGGCTTGTTAAACATGATTGTAAGCCTAGTTATTGAATTACACATGTTTAAGAGATTATATTAAACCATGTTGTAAATTTTAATCATGATTTGAAGGTTATGATTGGTATGATGACTTAGATGAAATTATGCACAAGATGATTAATTTGTTCTAAGTTGCTTTGTTAAGTAATTTGTTGGGTTTATATGAGTATATTGAACATTGGGATTATGGTTTCGGCGATAGTTATGAATATAGGGGGATGATGAAGCCTAAGCTTCTATTCCTTGAATTTTCGGAAAACTTAGATTGAACTCAACGGAGTTAACCTTTGGGTTAGTATGAATCCTAGGAACTATAATATTAAGTCCTACGGAATTTTGGGTAGAATTCATGGAGGTCGAGCCTCCAAGAAGTTTAAGGTGTGTGAAGCACACTTGATTATGAGAACTTATATGATTCTCGGTTGTGATGTTTATGCTAGTTGTGGATGAATTGCATGACTAGTTTGATAGTAGAGTGTTTACCTACTTGTTTTGAGCATATGAGTATATATTACTTGTGCTTGGGTTTTGAGTCCAGCTGGAGTCGGTTTGGTTGAGTTTTGGTGGGACGATACATCGTCTTCACGAATTGTGAGATTCGTGATCGCGATGGATCGCCGTGCCGGGTTTGCACACACCCCTCCATCGATGGCCACGGTGGGGAAGTAGTTTATCTTAGTTGTAGTAATACACATGACTTTGATAACTATGGAACTCGAGCGGAGATCGTCTCGGGACGCCGATATCTACGAGAGGGATATCGAGGGCACATAAGGGTTTTGCACGTGTTTTTGCAGAGCGACACGCCGGAGGAATTTGGGTAATGGTATCATATCCCTTATATATGAATTGTTTCACAAGTGCTTAAGTGAATAACGTGCTTGGTGAATTGGATATGATATGATGTTTGTTTTGGTTTCTTACATGTTATACTTAATAGATAACATATTGATTAATGTTGTTAAGCATGTATGCTATCACATGAGTATTATTGGAATGTGGTTTTATGCCAAAGGTATAAATCATTATTGTTAAGTTTATATGCCTTGACATGAATATTATGGGAAGGCTATGTTATAACAATAACATGAATTACTGTTGTTAAGTTAATATGCTTTATCATGAATATTATTCGGATATGGCATTATGTTAAAAGCGTGAATTATTGTTGTTAAGTTTATATGCCTTGACATGTAAATCATCGGAAGGCTATGTTATATCAATAACAAGAATTATGATCGTTAAGCATATAAATGCCTTGACATGGATTTTAGTGAGATGTTATACTACAATGATAACATGTTTTGTTAATGTTGAGCATGGATGCCATAACATGAATTTGTATAAGGTTATTTCATGACGATAGCATGATGTATTTTATGATTGAGCATTATGCCATGGTAGGAAGTTATGGTTAGTAACTTACTAAGTCTTTGTGACTTACTTTTATTTGTTGGTTGTTTTCCCTAGATCCGAGCCGAGCGTGCGGATCCAAGTAAATCAGAAGATTGCGTTGACAAAGATTCTTTTGGCAAGGTTGCTACTTAGATGTTTGTTTTGTTTTTGGTGAGGTCGTTGGGAAGATGAAGTTATATAAACTTCATGATTTGGGTAGCAAACCCGTATGTGTTTGTAATGTTGTAATTATGTTGTTAGCTTATTCTTTTGGTAGCCGACCAAGTAGAAGTCGTGTTAGATGTATATTGGTAGTTATACTCCCATATGTTTTGTTATTGTTAGTACTATAATTATTGGTACTTATGTTGTTGGTAGCCGACGGGTTTTAGTCGTGCTTGGTTAATTGGTGATCATGTTTAGCATGCTACATTGCTAGTTAAAGTATTATGTTTGTTCTCCGGCATGTTTTTAGCCGTTGAGTTGTTAGACTAGAGTCTTAGACTTAGTGTAATGTTGGGTTCCGGCCGTAATTTCGCCGATGACTTGGTTTATATTATGCTTATTATTGAATTGCATAACAGGAGTTTGTCCTACGTGCCCAATGTTGCGCACGCGAATCGCGAATCGAATTTTTGGACCGAGAGATTAATTATCTCTTTGGTTGTTTTAGTTTGAGCTTGTTAGCTCGGCGCCACTGTTTTATTTTATTTCGCTTCCGCATGTGTTTTGAGTTGTCGGTGTATCGCCGTTATGGCCCTACCCATTATTTGTTACTTGATTGTTGTTATTTGCTTTCCGGCGGCACGACCTTGGGATTTCGTCTTGGGATCCGGTCGGTCGTCACGCTATCGAGCTATGATTATAAATTTAGCTTTCACCGGATAGGTTCCTTGGCTTTGGGGGTTGGTTTGTGTGATTTGTTATATCTTAACGTCGAGAGTTATAGCATGTTAAGATGTTTGAACTAGAATGGATGTTAGCACTAGTAGAAGTGCCAATGTTGATAAATATAAGGTGGTACTAGTGGTATCCATGATTGGGAATCCACCGGAGAATTGGTGGCAAATATTATGATATTGTGATTCAATATTTATGGATTTTCATAAAATTAGCTCATTAGAGTAAGAGTACTTAGTACCGAATGAGACTAGGAAGACTCCATAAATTGTGAAAGAGTTAAGGATTAAGGATGAGGTGTTACATGCAATTTATTCCATAACAGCTTACGGATTATCAAGGGGCTGTGGTTTATATTTATGAGAAAAGTTAAATATTAAGGAACGCACCTGAGAGAGGACCTTAGGGAATATTAAGGTTGATCATGTGGTTAGAGGGCAGTGGGTACCTCCTGAAACTGTGTAGGCAAATCCGTGGAATAGTAAGCGGAGTGATGCTTTTACCTAAAATCATAGATGAAGAGGTGATAAATTATTGTATAAATTTCGTTTGAGAAATGGGACACCAAGTGTAGGTGTTGGAGCAATATAGACAAGTGTTTAGTTTATGGTGGTGATCACATTGGAATGGATTGCCTTAAATTGAGGATTAATGACTCTAAGAGCACTAATAAGCATTCTAGTGACCCTTAGTGAAATGGTTATAGACGAGCTAGGGTTTGAGGTTGTATGTGTGCGTGGCGGTTGGCCATTGCGGAGTTTTGAGACCTACCTTGGATAGGAGGTAATTCATTATACGGATATTATGGTTGCTATTATCGCTATTATGAGTGCACGTTGTATCGGTAGCTCATATGTATTAATACATACATTGCATTGTGTGTTGAGATTTAATTACTTTTGCTTTCCTCGATTTATGGATATTATTGAGGAGGATGTCCCGGTATGGGATTGGTTTATGGTTTTGGGTTGAATCTTGATTTGTCGATAGACAGTCGATTGCAGTAAAGTAATACGGTTATGTAAGCCTATATGGATGGCGATGTTATAAATATGTGAATATTGAATATGTGATAATGCTACTAGTGGTAAATACTAGTGGTGCGTTAAATTTGTATGCTCTATGGAGATGTGTGTAAAAGTAAAATAATTATACTTTGTTGTGTGATTTTTATGCGAGTAGGATGCGCTTGAATCGCACGATCTATACTTAGTGGTTCTGAGATGGATTACGGTTATTACGAGCAAGTATACCGTTAAATCGTGACTAATAGGGTGTCGTCGCCTCGCGAGAATATTTCGTGTGTGTTTTAACGAATACGAGATTTTGGACTAAGGTAATGAAAGACTTTACAGAGTTTTGACGGTTGTGGGTACTAGAGTGAATGTTACCTCTTTTCTTTGGAGTTACTACGAAAGTATTGTTAGGCGAGTATAGTGAATATACGAACCTTGTTATTTGTTAGAATTACCATTGTACAGAAAATTAGCACGATGGAACTTTATGAGAATATACGATTGGATTAGTAATTACACATAACATAGTAATTGCTTGACTGTGTCATATGCATGGTTATGAGTTTTATGCATTATATGAATCGTGAGAATTATATGGAGTATATGAGATGATGTATGATGATACTTGGTTATTTTATATCGTACGTGCATGATACACATGTGTACATGCGACACTACTAATGATAGGAATTTTATCATTTCGCTGATGATTAAAAATTATGAGTAAAATATATTTGTGATTATGAAGTGTAGACATGGTTTACAAGAGTAATAAATATGGCTAACGGAAATGGTTGTGTTTGAGTATGAACAAGCTTATATGCATTAGTAAGCAATGTAATTTGTTTAAAGTATAGCATGATAAAATCCTGATTCTCATGCCTTATGGATATGCCATGATTACACAGTTGCATGATTATGTGAGACTGTAGCAAAGGATGCTTAAGATTTTCTCATAGCCCTTCGCATCCTTGCAACGAAAGCTTTTGAAATCCAATTTAGCCGGTACCCTAAATTGGTGATCAAAAGAGGTTCGTTGGTGGACTAGGATTGGTAGTGAGTAGGTTAGAAATTGACTAAACCTCTTACCAGAAGAAAAGGAAAATAAATGGAATAAATTTTCACATGATGCTATTATGTGCATTGTCTATGATTTGGAAGTTGCGAGCATGACTTGCATGATCCTGAATGTTAACTTACTTGTTTTAGAAGTGTGTTGTGGAACCCTCTTCCTTAAATTGTGAATTGCTCTATCAGCCATCTTTACCTCTCATGATTTAGAATTCTTGTATTTATATTTCATGATGTAGCTCCGAGGCAAATAGTTTCGGGAGACTTATGTTTATAAGTCCTTGGATACGTTCCGATGATATATTTGGAATTCACATGCTTAACTAATTAGCCATGGAATTTGTGAGTGCTATGCGACTCAAGTATGAGTCAAGATATTTTCAACCTAAGTGCTTGGTATTATGGTTATTGAAAATTTTGAACTTGTGAATGTGGGATTTTCGGTAGTTTGATTTTTGCCTACTTGGTTGATTTTTAAGATAGTAGACTCGGGAGGCTGGAGTCTAGGTTTATGGTTTGAGTGGAAATGGGAACATGTTACGATGGATTTTGTTTCGGGATTTCCGCGTACCCGTAGAGGTTTTTGATGCCGTTTGAGTTGTTGTTGATCGACTCACGAAGTCGGCTCATTTTATTCCGATTGCGATGACATATTCATTGAGTTAGTTAGCGGAATTGTATGTGCATGGAGAAGATTGATAGATTGCGGGGTTCAGATTAGTATTGTTCAGGCTGTGATCCGAGGTTTGTTGAGGTTTTAGCGGGTTTTACAAGAAGCTATGAGGACCGAGGTTGAACTTTAGCC
>CM028381.1:26973556-27031969 GCA_013146195.2 Codonopsis lanceolata | reverse complement strand
TCACAGCCCCCAGTCGGGCAGGCAAGGCCTTTGTCCGCCCGGAGTTTGAGTGAGGTTATCTTTCGGGACACCGTGGCTCTCATCACCATTTGGGGCAGCAGGCCCGTTGGCGTGTGCTCGTGATTGTACGTGAGTGCATTGCTCGTGACCCGGCTTGGGCCGGGTATATCAATAAAATTGACGAAATGAGTGAGATGTAAATAGAATTAGGGTGTAAAGAGTATAATTTGATGTGTGGTTAGCCTGACCCTATACCAAAACGACAAAACCTAAGAATTTAACTATAATATTACATAAAACCCCCTTAACTATGGGTTAAATTTAAATTATCACCCTCCACACTAGTAATTAAAACAATATACCCCTTTAACTATAATATTTTCTTTGATCGCAGTTTCTATTTAGGTATTATTAGTCTATTACTCTCTCCGTCCCGGATAAATGTTCCTAGTGGACAAAACAAATGGATTAATAAATGCAATTAATGATTTGTAAAATATGTTATGACAATAATTTTCATTACACACACTCTCTCTCATTAATTTTGTACCTATTACACTTTCTCTCTCTAGAATGTACAATAATAATAGTATTAAATGAAAGGATATAATAGGAAAAATGGTAGCAAATTTATACACTAATTTTTTTTAGGAACATTAGTTAAGACATCCTAAAATAGAAAGTATAAATATTTATCCAGAACGGAGGGTGTATTTGAATTGACATAAAATGTCCACACCGAGACTCATGTAACAATTTTAGGTTTTTTTTACCATAATGCCTTTTTTAATTGACTATTTTGCCCTTATTGCTCTAACACTGTTTTTGTATCTAAAAATGGTCAACATAATAATTGTTTATCTTTATTTTGCATATTATGGTAACATTAATACATAAAGATGATTGCGTGAGTCTTAGGATGGAGAAATTTTGTCAATTCGGACAATGGTGCCTAAATAGAATGTGCAATTTAAGAACATGTTATAGTTGAGGGGGCACATTATTTTAATTGATAGTTTAAGGGGACAATTCAAACTTAACTAATAATTGAGGGAGATTATTAATAATTTACTCTTAAAAGTATAGGAATAAGTTTGAAACCGAATTAATGCTTATTTGGTGGAGCGTTTTGACCAAAATACTAGTAAAAAATATAGTGTTTTCTCTTTAAAAGTGTTTCAATGCAGCGTTTTAAAAATGTGCAGCACTATAAAATGCTCCAATTTGAAGTGTTTTAAAAATATGTTGCGTTTACAACTACTCTGTTTATAAAAATAGCGTTTTGAAATAGATTTTCAAACAAGTTTACAAAAAACAAACTGCGTTTTGAATATGTTGTGTTTTAAAAACATTGTGTTTTGAAAAAATTGTATCAAACGAGGCATTAGATTTCTACGGAATCAAATTTTTATTATTTTTTCTAAATAATGTTTATTACGGTCAAATTATTTGAAGTAGGTCTCCTGTAAGATCGTCTTACGAATCTTAGTTCGTAAAACAGAGCCTCACTCTCTTACTGCTCAACTCATCAACACATGATGAGTTGAGTAAAGAATGTTCTTAAGACCATCTTACATAAGTATTCATCGATTACTATTTGTTAATGAAATGGATCTTGACTGGAGGCTACATGTCATACACAAGTCAAAATTAGTCAACCAGCTCTGAGTTTCAACATTTTTTGCGGTTAACATAACTAGAACGACTAGTATTAAAACTATCTTCACCACCTAGAAAGGTTATACGGTACTAAAAGAAAGTAGTAGACCATTTACAACCGAATATCCATTTTAATCTTTATTTGATACTTAACTTATTAAAAATACATATAATAATCTATTTGATACACATAAGTTACCAAAATAAAAAGTTTATACAACAATTTGATACAAACTCGAATAATCTTTCATACTCTAGCATTTTTATTCAATAACTCAAAATTTAGAGAAAATTCGTTTGGTATCCAAATGAATCAAACAAAGTCCCTATTTTATAGCTAAAAATGTGTAGTTTAAAAAAGGACAAAATATGAAAAACACACCAAAGTAATCACCCAATCCCATAATTCCCCCCAATGTTTAATTTTTCCCAAGTTCATGTCCGATGTTTCCATTTGTCCCATAGTGCCCCCTCCCATCACTTGCCGTTTACAAAGGTACGTTAAGTGGCACATGTTCATACACGTGCTGGACAAAATTGTCTTTTCCAACATTAGAGGCATTATTTGTTTGCAATTACACTAACGGGTTAGCATCTAACGGACCTTTTCGAGTAACTAACGTCTTGCAATGGCGGTGGAGTTTTGCTCAAACAGGACCTAGAAAACGAAGAACAGGTTGTGGTGGTTGCGGCAATGGTGTCCTTAACTGATCTTGATTTTTTGAGCGTCTTCAAATTGTCTATCATTAGCTCGTCGAGTTTTGATTTCTTCAAATTTCGCGAACCTAAGATTGAAATTAGGAAGTTTGAAATTCGTCCGCCAGGTGAGATTGGCTGTTTCACCTTCTTCGAATTCTTCAGTAGATCTTAACGCCGTAGTTTCACGCCGTAGTTTCTCATGAATTTTTCTTCTCATGAATTTTCCTTCTGCATTTGCTGCTCGAAACACGACTCGACTCGGATTTCAACTCGGATTTCAACACGAAATCCCAAGGTCATGTTGTTGAAACTAACAAAAGAAGAGGATGAGCACTTGTTAAACTAAGAAGTCGTTAAACGAGCTAATAAGCTCTAAACACCAACATAAATCAAGATCGAGCTAATAAGCTCTAAACAGCGTTAACCAAATGAAACCCAAGAGAGACATTATCTCCCAAAGGGGAACAAACACTCAAAGCAACATGCGAAGCGTTAACCAAATGAAACCCAAGAGAGACATTATCTCCCAAAAACATCGGCACTAACATTTACCATCTGCAAACATCGGGATAACAATTAACCAACGGCTAAAGCTATATATCAGTTAACCAACAACTATAACAGATAGAATAAAGAAATGCCCAAAATCTACTGCGTGCTCGGGAGACAACTGAAATAAATACTAAAACCACGAATAATGGCATGACACAACCCGTCGGCCCAAGAAGAAACAATACAAATACCCAAGTATCTACCCGACCGTAAAGTCTAGATAACTTTATAAAATCGATCTCACAAGAATAGCAAAGTACATAATATATGTGACGATGCTAAAAAGAAATAGGACCCCACAAGCTACTACTCTGGGATGCTGCTCGCTACATGAACCGCACGATCTACATTCACGATCGACTCGACCTCAACGATCTACTCGGCTACCAATTTATCGCAACTAGAAACAAAGTACGGAATGAGTCATAATGACCCAGTATGCTACTACAAGAGATATGTAACATATAATTATGTAACATAAAAATAATCATGGTGTCATTTTATAAATGACAGAAAAACCCGTGAAGAGTCGTCATATCGTTTAGATGCTCTACATGATAGTCATTTCTTCTTACTTACTAAACCGTCCAAATGAACCAAGGTGTAATTCCCTGTTCAAACACAAATCAAATGAATTAGAACGAAATTCCCATAAAAACATCATATGCAAGTATATAATATTATATATATATATATATATATATATATATATATATATATATATATATGCTAATCAAACTGTTCATAGAATCATTTAGTATAAGTGTGCTATATATATATATATATATATATATATATATATATATACACACACACATCAAGTCTTTCATAGAATCATCAAGTAAGAGTATGTATATCTAAATATATACATATCAAATCATTCATAGAAGCATAATGTACCAGTATGTATACTTATAGATATACACCTCAAGTATTTCAATAATACACAATCAAGATAAACACGGTCAATCAGATCTCATGTTCAACTAACACTTTGTCATCACATAAGTGCCCATAGTAAGCCACATAAGGGATAGAGAAGATACCGAATCGTTGTCGTCGTATTGCTCCTGCAATCACAAATGTTAATCATATCATGCTAGTGATACCTGTGATCGGGTATCAAAGTACCAAGCTCTCTTCTCGGGTCCGAGCTCTCTACTTGGGAAAATAGCACTAGCCAATGCGCTCTTTTAGATACAACAAAGGGGGCTACTTCCCCATTGTAACTAGCAGTGGAGGGGTGTGTGAACCGAATCCGGTACGACAATACATAGCAATCACGAATCTCATAATTCGTGAAGACGATGCATCGTCTCACCTTCAACGTAAAACTCAACACATGCCAGCTGGACTTATATGCATTCACAAGTAGATATTTACTTGCAAATTCTTAAGTAGATAGAATGATCTACTAAACACATACGATTATACACATTGTTACAATAATCACAAAGCCACAATAGGAGCTCATTTGAGTCTCTAAATCATAAGTGTCAAGTTGTCCACTCTATTCGATTGAAGTCCCAAAATCTAGTAATCTAGTCAAAGGGAATATAATTATTATAGGATCTCACCACGATCCTCGTAAGGTTCAATTGTTCCTTAACTCGACTCCATTGAGTCCTTACTACTGTTCCAACCAAATAGGGTATAAATGCTATATGCATTTGTAGCCCTTCTATGTTCTTGTTTAAGGCATAGCTATGTTCTCGTTCCATTTAGGAACTCTAGTTCACGTATCAATAAATCGAGTAGAAGATGGAAGCCTAAGTTGATTAATATCAAATCAAGCCCTAGTTCAATTCAAGTTTATAATCCCACCTATTAGTGGAATCCAAATTTCAATGCAAATTAACAACCCAATAGTAGAACATGCATGAAGGCAAGAAACACTATATGCTTTATAAGTCATATTCATCAAGTATGGATAATCAATCATTAACAAGTATCTCAATTATGCTTTCATAAGTCATAATATCTGCCTAGATGTTCATTTCTAGCATAAATCCAAGTTAAATTCTTAACTTAACAAATACTAAATCACATATTGTCCAAGACAACTATGTTTAGTCTAGGGTCATTAAATCATTTAGATTATAAATAATAAACGCATCCTAGAATGATAATTCATCCCATTGTCCAAAATCCATAGTAGTCCATGAATTAAACAAAAATATCATTAACAAGTTCAAATATTACAAATCACTATGCGCAGCAATCTTGCTAATTGCATTAAAAATTCCTATCAACTCCAAATGTATTGAATCTTACTTAGGCTCTTTAAACTATAACTTAGCCTTTTAAATCACTTCATTCGGACTTGTATTAATCAATCTATGATCATATCAAGATCAAGCTAATAATCTGTTTTTCTGTCATAATTATTCTGCCCAGTTAAATTATAAATTCGACCATTAATTCCTCACAACTCCAAATTTCATGAATTTTATATATTCAGAAACTAGACTCTTGGACCTATAATTTAGAACTTTAAATTACTCTATTTGGACTTGTATTCATCAAGATACAATCACCTCAATTCATGTTAAAAATCTGGTTTTCTGTTATGACTTATTCAGCATGACTATCGTACAAAATTCACCAAAAATTCCCCGTTGATCCAAATGACACATACTTTACATTTCCAGAAACTAGACACTTTTATCTAGAGCTTAACATTTTAAAATACTCCAATTGGACTTGTATTCATCAAGTCATGGTCCTCTCAAGTTCATGACATAAATCTGATTCTCTGCTATGACTTACACTGAGTGTCTATCATAGAAAATTCACCAAATATTATTAAAAACAAAAAAAAAAAATGTTACATTTACAGAAACTAGACTCTCCAAACTACAACTTAGAATTTTAAACTACTCAATTCATACATATATTCATAGAAATATAGTCACCTCAATATCACGTTAACAGATTGATTTTCTGGTAACAGCTTACAGGAACAGCCATGATTTGAAACTGATGAAAAATACTTCCTTAACTCCAAAATTTATGAAACTTTACAGAGAGTTACCTAACATTTATAGGTATGACATACTACATTTTTAGAAAATTCCCTTTGGTAGATTAGTACCAGTAACTTCCCAAACTTTACCCAAAACAGAGACTGAATTTGTATTGTTTGTTTTCCAACAAGTTCATGAACAACAATGATTCCAAAATCAAAGCCTAAACATATTTCAAACTATACCCAAGACAAAAATCATCAAGTCAAGATCTATGGAAAAATTTCCAGATTTCATAGAAGCATCAAAATGATTTATAAACTTGATAAAACTCTTCCTTAGCATGATCTAAGCAAGTTTAATGAAGATTGCCCCTAAGGGGGTGGCCCAGTGGTAGACATGGGGCTTCACAAAGTGTGAGGTCTCAGGTTCGATCCCTTCCCATGCCCCCTTTAGGAGGAAAAAAATAAATAAATTAAAAACGTTTAATGAAGACTAGCATGACGAACAATGTAGTCTACAAAATTCTGAGAATTAGTAATGTACCTTCAGTCTAGATAAAAAAGAATGGATGATAAAACAAACCAAGAATTAGTAGTCTCCTCGTCGATAGCTACGATTGGGTGGTCTCGAATCCAAAATCGGGTGGCCGGATCTCCGGGAAAACAAGAAATACACACTAATCTCACCAAGAATCTCTCACACTTGAGTTCTCTAACCATGGCTGAATATGAGGAGTGGTAGGAGGTGTAAGGATTGGAAGAAATCCGATATTTCAAGTCACAAAGATTAGGGAGTGAGTGGAAAACAAGTGCCAAGCCCTTATAGGTCAATTTTAAGTGAGATTAAGTTCCTAATTGAGGACTTAGTGCTAAAATTTTCACTTAGGCTTAATCCACTCTAATTAAGGTCTAAGGTCAGGTTTAGTGAAATTCATTAAGGGTCTCCAAGTAAATCCAATAAACAAGGAAAAACTCAAATTTCTGGAAATACCGAGAATAAATGATTTAGTCAACTTTGAAAATGTGCATGTACTGAAATACAAATCCAAAAATTACGCAAGAGGTATGGTTAGAAAGATCTTTAAGTCTAGTTTTTATCGCATCAAATGGATCTCAATTCTGAGTTGTCTACAGAAAACTATGGCCAAATTACTACAACCCTATCATGGTCGAGGCGAATACACAAGTCACACCGAAAATGAAAGACGAGCGTGTTCAAACTTAAACACGACCAAACCAAAATAATACCAAGTTAATCCCCAAGGTCCCCCTAGTCATCCAGGGCCAAACCTAGGATCAAAATAATACTAACCGAGTAATACGACAACACGATAACTAAAATCGCGAATCAGGGAATCAAACTTACGACGACAACTACTATGAACGTCGTGGCCACATGTAAAGCTTGTAAACATGGTTATTATGAATGTAAATTCATCCGAGCAAGTACATAAGGATTCGGGGTCTCACAATTTCCATCGGTGACAGAAAAATTGTGCGGAGAAGTTGATTAGATGACGGTGGAGTGGATCTGGAAGTAGACTCTATTTCGGAAGATGAGAATGTTGCATCGCTGCTTGAGCCTGAAGAACTCGAGTAAGAACATACTGTTCGAGAACGATTTCTGCGATTTTCTGTCCATTTCTCCTTCATAATGTCTCGTTGAAAGCTCGGAATCTCATGTTCGACTGTTTGGCGGCGTTGTTGGATGGCATGAGTTAGGTCCTGTTTCGTTTGGAGTGAGGGTTTTGGCTGGTAGAAAAGATTTTGATCGTCCTATTCATTGGATTGATCATCATAGATGGAACAAAAAATGGAGTCGAGGAGAAAAGAAGAGAAGGACTGAGTTTTCCTCCGGTGTGGATGCTTTGAAGTTGTGTCCGCCGACATATTCATGTCAAGGAAGATGGCAGACGAAGGAGGTTTGGGAATGGAGAATGAATGCAAACAAATAATGCCCCCCAATGTTGGAAAAGACAATTTTGTCCAGCACGTGTGAACATGTGCCACTTAACGTACCTTTGTAAACGGCAAGTGACGGGAGGGGGAACTATGAGACAAATTGAAACATCATGCATGAACTTGGGAAAAATTTAACATTGAGGGGCATTATGAGATTGGGTGGTTACTTTGGGGTATTTTTTCATATTTTGGCCTTTTAAAAAATATACTCCCACTGTCCCTAAATTATCGTCCTCTTTTCCTTTTTCGTCCACCCCAAAATAATTGTCCAGTTTGAAACTTACCTTTTCAGAATATCACTTTTACCACTTTACTTTTTTCTTTTTCTCTCTACTTTAATTATGGGCCACATACACATAGGTTTTAAAGGAAACTACACATTAAACCAATATAAATAATTAATTCAATTGTCTTTTCTTAAACTATGCGTCGGGTCAACTAGGGCGATTATTTAGGAACGGAGGGAGTATTTTTTATTATTTTTTGAATTTCAAATGACTGAAAATCAAAGAAAAAAAAACAGACCCTTTTTAGAGAGAGAGAGAAAGAGATGGCTGGTTCTTGTTCAGGAACGATGAGTATCTGGACTAGATACTCCAACACCTTTTATTTTTTGACTCTCTTTTCATACCATGTAAATCCTTCGTTGGACACCGGACACCCTTTAAATCCCTTGTTGATCCACTATTGTACTTGGTCTTAGTATTCTTTAATGGATATTGGGGGTGTGTTTTGATTTTGATTCACAACTATTTGGTATTATAATGCATCCATTTGGTATTAAAATACAAAAATAAATCTTGATACACTAATTGAATTTGTGATACATAAATTAGAATCACGATACACAAATTAAATTTGTGGTGCAGAAAACCGATGCACAAATTGGAAACTGACAGTATAGCGCGTCTTGGTTCATTTCTTTCTTTTTCTCGAAAAAGTGTCTTTTACCAGTTAACAAAAAAAGTTGAAAAGTTTAGCGGTTACAAATTCATGACAGGGGACCGGCCCGGTTTCCCCCACTTTTTTTAATGTTTCCCTCCACAAATCCAATCGGTCATATATATATATATATATATATATATATATATATATATATATATATATATAAATGTGCATTATTAGGAAAGTTCCCTCCAAAATGAAAATTTTAAAAATGGCAACACTTTTATTCTAGATTGAGCTTTTTTGGGACCAATAATATATAAAAGTTTAATATTAGTGTTAATAAGCGCACACAAAAAAAATAAGTTTATTATTTATATTCAGGGTTAGGGTTAAAAATTATAAATTTCATAATATTAATTTATTAATATATATGTATGATTTTTTTATGTCATAATTTTTTTAATGTAAATTGTATTATTTGTATATATTAATTTGATCTACTAAATTATTTTTTTCTACTGTATAATTTCTATAGTTAAAAAGTTTAAAATGTCACTTTTCGTTATCTTTCTAACATCCGTCATGGTTAGGGTACAAATTGAAAGAGATGGATACAATAGGCATGAACTTGGAAAAATCTTAATATTAGGGGATATTATTGGATTGAGTGGTTATTTTGGGGTGTTTTTCATATTTTGACAAAAAATAAATGAGGGCCTAAATAAGAGGTTGAGACTTGAGAAGACTGCTGCCCCCCAAACCATGGAGGGGACAAGAATGGGGTGCCGGAGTATTGTTCAACCCCCGTATTGGAGGCAAGAGAGGGTTCCGGTTGTAGTAGATTTCGCGTTAAGAAACACACCAGGTGACTAAGGCGCCCGAAAAATCCAAAATGCATCGCAACGCCATTGTTTCAATTTTCCGTCGCGCCGGTCAACAACCCGGCAGAACTCTGCCCACCCTACCTGGCAGAGCTCTCTCCACCATTTGCTTCTTTTCTGACCGGAAAACTCTTCCAGTCGGACGTCTCCCCACCATTTCTTCGTGTTCGGGATCTTTCCCCGCCATTGCTTCGTTTTCACCCTTCTGTAAATGTTACTCTCTAAAAATTCCATCTTCTGATAAATCTCAGGACACAAAGGAGGATACTGTCAATAATGATAAAACAAGGTCGGAACAGAATTCAAAATCATCTCGAAACTCAAATGAGTCCGGAAGTCGACAATCATTAGGTTCTTTTAAAAGGCTTTTTTATGCTCTGGGAACTGTATATTTTCTCAACGACATTCACAAGGAGAAGGGGGAGAAATTGCTGTCTATATGGTCGAGAATTGAGGCCACGAAGGGTTTGGTTGAAAATATACTCGGTCTTTGGGGGTTTATGGAAAAATCATTAGAAAAGGGCTTCAATAAGACTTTCTTGGAGTGGATTAATAAATGTAAAGGTAAATCTGACCAGGAAGAGGCATATGAGAAGATCATGATTCGGCTAGAGGAACTTGAAAAGGCGATGAAGAAAGGTGAGGCTGAGGCGGATGCTGAGGCAGATGCTGAGGCTGAGGCTGAAGCTTCCAAAACTACCGGGTGGTGGGGCAAAATAAAATCTTGGTTTGGCCACTAAACTTTGGTACTTTTTTTAAAAAATTACTGATGTAGACTACGCAGTAGTGTTGTTTGTTGTGTTTTAAATTTTTATTTTTGAAACGATCAATTCTTGGCTTGGTAGGTTGATAACATTAGTTTGAAACTATCAACGGATTGGATAATGTAGATTTTGTCTGGATTTTCATTGTGTTCATTCAATTTCTTCTGCTTTTGGGGTTTTCAAGTGTTGTAATTACATTTATATACCTTCATAGTTATCAGTTTGCCTTTAAGGGTTTTCATTTGATCATTATCAAGGATCTGGGTCATCGAGTTTTGGGTTAAGCATGAACTACTTGTGGTTTTGAATTTTCCTGGAAAATGCATCAAGGAAAAGAATGTGGCATGATCAATAAAATCAAGTCAATTCGATTTTTCTCCATTTTTCATTTTTCTATATAGGTTTATGTAAACTCTTGCCACATGCTTGACTTGATTTTGATGAACAGTGAATCAAAGGATTCATGGTGGGATTGGAGGGGAGTGGGTGGGAAATGAAGTTGATCACCATTTTTTTTATTTTTTGTGTGGCCAGGAGCTGAACCAATTTTGTGCCAGACTGCCAGTATAATCCAATCTGGTTATAATTTTAGGTTACAATATGCAATGAGGTATTGGTGACAATTGTGTTGTTGGTTGTTAATTCCTCTAGCCTTTTACTTGGTATAAAAAACACATAGAGGGGATTTAAATATGTGAATAAGATTCTTTTGAATCAACGCAAAAATACCTCTAGATAGAGGAAGTTGAGTGAAAGAGGAATTGGGAAATTAGGATACTTTCTCTCTCGAACCTTTGCTTGCTTTGTGTCTGTCTTGGATCTTAGCGGAATGGAGAACCAATAATTTTTGAAGATTTTTTGGCCCTGTCAGAGAATTAATAGTTCAAGAGCACAGCAAATAAGGACCATTCCAACTTATCTTGTAAGCTTTGGCCATAGGGAAGAGTTCTTGTGCAAGTTCTTTGTTCTCAAAGATCTCTCTCTATCTTTATAGAAAGGGCTCTTTGCTGTGGATATATAAGTTGGACACAGTGGCTTTTAAATCATTTGTAGAAGAAGCTAGTGATATTTAAGACATAAGAATTTGGTATAAAGAGTTGAGGGCATTATAGACTTATGGTCTTCTTAATATTTCTGTTAAATAACATTTGTGTTTGTTTGTCCGGGTATGACCCGAAGAAGGAGTCGACCTGCTCGGGTCAACAGAGTAACAATAGTAATTGAAATGTTTGGAGTCCTTTGTTTCTTGGCAGAAGCAGTTACTCATGTATTTTCTCAATGATCAGTGTGCGTAGCCAATTCTCTTATCCTAGTTTCAGCATATATAGTCCCTTTCTTCCACTTTCTATTTTGAGTCTTTCTATTCCGGGACACTTTATACTCCAAGAGTCTTGTGTAAAAACGAAGCTAAGCCAATACCCTTATCCCAAATATAGCCCCTTTCTTCGGCACAAATAGTCCTGCTTTCTGTTTTGATACTCTGTTTAGGGACTCTTCTAAAGGTCTTTGTGTGAAGAGTTGTTATGCTCATAAATTTTATACATTAGAAAATAGTGAACGCACTCATTTTCAGTTGAAATTTTTTTTATCCTAAAATTAATGGTAATTTTGGAATTTTTTTTTATTTTGAAAGATACAACTTTCAAACATAATTTTTTTAGAGTGAAATTGAGGAAGTACCCCTGATGTTCCTCTTTGGTGCTAGCAACATAGAAACATTTATGGATTCAGGCCTACATGGAGATTGATGGAAGCGTGTTTCGCCTGGGCCATCCAATATTGTACTCCGGGGCTGTGTCCTGACTTTGGGGAACTTGCTCTGCTCAAAGTTTTTTGGTTTTTTTTTATGGATTCAGGCGTACATGGAGATTGATGAGAAGCGGGTTTTACCTGGGCCATCCAATATTGTGCTTCGGGGTTGTGTCCCGACTCTGGGGAACTTGCTCCGCACAAAGTTTTCTGTTTTTTTGTTTTGTTTGGATGACCATATAGAGTTAGTTGTTATGACCCGAGTCAAATGTCCGGTCCATTACGTATTGCCCACTAAGCACGCAGCACCTTTGGTCATGCCCACCACAAACCGACCCAAAAGTCCATACATGATGTTGATCCCTATAAGTAATGTGTCCACCTTATAAAGTACATTCAAATCTCACATCTACCCGGTGTGAGATTGGGGGTATTACAGTAGTACTTTTATTGAGTTATTATCAGGAAAAGGAGAATTTTTTTGGTAAAAGCCTGCCAGTCTGTGCATCAAGTAGGAAACAGTAGATCATCTTTTTTTGCTCTAGAATATAGTTGAGACTCTGGTATAAACGCAAAAATACCTCTGCTCAAAACTGCTTTTGCAAGGATAAATAAAAGTGATGGGGAGATCTTCTACCCAAGTCGAGTTGGTCTAGATAGAGGAAGTTGAGTGAAAGAGGAACTCGGAAGCTAGGATACTTTCTCTCTTGAACCTTTGCTTGCTTTGTGTCTGTCTTGGATCTTAGCGGAATGGAGAACCAATTATTTTTTAAGAATTTTTGGCTTTGTCAGAGAATTAATAGTTAAAGAGCACAGCAAATAAGGACCATTCCAACTTATCTCGTAAGCTTTGGCCATAGGGAAGAGTTCTTGTGCAAGTTCTTTGTTCTCAAAGATCTTCTCTCTCTATCCTTATAGAGAGGGCTCTTTGCTGTGGATATATAAGTTGGACACAGTGGCTTTTAAATCATTTGTAGAAGAAGCTAGTGATATTTAAGACATAAGAATTTGGTATATAGAGTTGAGGGCATTATAGACTTATAGTCTTCTTAATATTTTCTATTAGGCATCTGCAAAGCACATTCATATTTCTGTTAAATAACATTTGGGTTTGTTTGCTCGGGTATGACCCGAAGAAGTAGTCGACCCGCTCGGGTCAACAGAGTAACAACAGTAATTGAAATGTTTGGAGTCCTTTGTTTCTTGGCAGAAGCAGTTACTCATGTATTCTCTCAATGATTAGTATGCCTAGCCAATTCTCTTATCCTAGTTTCAACATATATAGTCCCTTTCTTCCACTTTCTATTTTGAGTCTTTCTATTCCGGGACACTTTATACTCCAAGAGTCTTGTGTAAAAACGAAGCTAAGCCAATACCCTTATCCCAAATATAGCCCCTTTCTTCAGCACAAATAGTCCTGCCTTCTGTTTTGATACTCTGTTTAGGGACTCTTCTAAAGGTCTTTGTGTGAAGAGTTTTTATGCTCATAAATTTTATAGATTAGAAAATAGTGAACGCACCCCTTTTCAGCTGAGATTTTTTTATCCTAAAATTAATGCTAATTTTGGAAAACAATTCTTTTGTTGAAAGATACAACTTTCAAACATAATTTTTTTAGAGTGAAATTGAGGAAGTACCCCTGATGTTCCTCTTTGGTGCTAGCAACATAGAAACATTTATGGATTCAGGCCTACATGGAGATTGATGGAAGCGTGTTTCGCCTGGGCCATCCAATATTGTACTCTGGGGCTGTGTCCTGACTTTGGGGAACTTGCTCCGCTCAAAGTTTTTTGGTTTTTTTTTTAATGGATTCAGGCGTACATGGAGATTGATGAGAAGCGGTTTTTACTATGGCCATCCAATATTGTGCTCCGGGGTTGTGTTCCGACTCTGGGGAACTTGCTCCGCTCAAAGTTTTCTGTTTTTTTGTTTTGTTTGGATGACCGTTTACAGTTAGTTGTTATGACCCGAGTCAAAAGTCCGGTCCATTACGTATTGCCCTCACACGTGCCCACTAAACACGCAGTACCTTTGGTCATCATGTCCACCACAAACCGATCCAAAAGTCCATGGATGATGTTGATACCTAGAATAAGTAGTGTGACCACCTTATAAAGCACATTTAAATCTCACATCTACCCAGTGTGAGATTGGGGTATTACGGTCGTACTTTTATTGAGTTATTATCAGGAAAAGGAGAGTTTTTTTTGGTAAAACCCTGCCAGCTTGTGCATCAAGTAGGAAACAGTAGATCATCTTTTTTTGCTCTAGAATATAGTTGAGACTCTGGTATAGTGTACGATCATTACTCTGTTTAGCATTCTTTGGTTATTCCTAGCTCAATGACATGCGTCGGGGGTACGGTGTTACACCAATATTGATAATAGGCAAATAAAATTTCTTAATCCTTGTGAACTATTTAGAAACGGAGGGAGTACCGCTAGTGTCAGAATAGGCAATGAATTGTGTCTCCGTATTATAGGAAAACCAGAACTTGCAGCCATCTCTGACATTGGAGTATATCGTGATCATTCAATTCGTGCACATCAGTCAATGATTGAGTTGACGAGAATGAATCAAGGTAGTCAGCACACTTTGTTTTCGGGTCTACATTGAGTACAAGTAGAAGTCCAAATAACACCACCTTTGGTTTTCAAGGTATTTGATTTGAATTTTGATGGTAAATACAACCTAGCCGCAGGGCCGGCCCTGGGGGTGGCGGGAGGGGCCATCGCCATGGGCCCCTAATTTTTTAGGGTCCCAAATATTTAGGTACTACCTTATATTTAGTATATATATTAAAATGTCAAAAAGGTTAATAATTGATTCTCTTAACCCGTTGGTTAAGGTGTTCGTGATTTAATTTAAAGGTTTTATGTTCGAATCCTGTGTTGTTAATTGTTTTAATTTGTTACTTTTTTTAGTCTGTGAAGTGTATATAATATATAATCCAATGGTTAACGTATTTGGTAGATTGTGAGAGATCTTGGGTTCAATTCTTGCTATAAGTTTTTTTTTCTCAATACTTTAAAATTTAAATGATTTTATTTTTATAAAGGGCCCTCCCTGTTTTTTTGGCTATGGGCCTCTCGAAACTCAGGGCCGGCCCTGCCTAGCCCTCAACAAATGGACATGTATGTGGTCTAAGTGAAGCAACATACTGCGAAACACGAAAATTAGCAAACGCCATGGCGCAACAACACCTAGGATATGGATTGTCTGTATGTGCTACTTGGAAACTTGGGTTCTAGCTAGGCCTGAGAATTATAAGCCGAAACACTTAACCCACCCATTCGACTTGAAAATTACCCGATCTAATCCAACACGTTAACATTTTTTGATCAAAACGGGTAACCCGTTTTAAACCCAAATATTACCGGGTTGTGTAGGGTTAAAGCAGACCGAACTCGTTACGCATTTTAATCCGATAGTTTTAACTCTTTAAAAGTATGTTTTTTTTTTTTTGTGTGGGGGTGAAGACGGGATGACCTGCTTCAACCCGTTACCCGATCCAATCTAACCCAACTCATTTCGTCATGTTTGATATTCGAGTTCTAATGGGTTTCAACTCGTTTCACCCCGTTACCCATCCCAACCAAACCCCCAATTGCCTGGCTTAGTTCCAGCTATTCAGTTGTAAACAAGGTTCTAAAAATCGTTAGGCGGCCATTAGGCGGCACACTAGCGCCTAGCGTATAGGGGACTAGTCGGGGCGTAATCGGGGCCTAAGGTGGGGCCTAGAATTAAAACATAATTATCATTTTTTTGATAATGTACATCAAAGATCAAACACATTGAATACAAATTTAATTTTTTTTATATTTGTCATTTTATCACAATTGTCTATATTTGTAAAATGAAAAAAAAATATACAAACGTACTATTAATCTCAATTCTCAACAACCCCAAAGCAATAAACCAACCAAGTTTAGAGCTAAAAACAAAAAAAGATATTACTCAAGTTCGCCCCCCATTACCTCCCTCTCTGCCTCACCATTACCACTCCCCCTTTCTTTTCCGATCACCGCATGCCACAAAATCAAAGCTACAAAAAAAAATTAAGGTCGGTTAGGTTTGGCGTAGATGCTGACTTGGTCGATTAGACGGCGACTAAGAAAGTCGCGGCGGTAGAGAGGGGCCTAGCGTCAAGATGGGGCCTAGACGAGCTAGACGGAGAGTTTTAGAACACTAATTGTAAATAGTGCTTTAAAGTTTCCAATATTGCATTGGCAAAAAGCACAGCTTCTACATGTACTGATGTACAGATGTACTGTATTTTATTTGCTCTCTTAATAAGGGGCTATTATGATATAAATATATCTTTATAGGGACCATTTTGCCTATTTTTTTGTATGTGTTTAAGATGAACGTTCAAGCTGTTGATTGAAAAAATAAATAAGAAAGATGAGTATATATATTGTTATTCGGGCGAAAAGTCAACTATTTTATTTTGAAATATTTTATTTAAATGGTTCACTTTTAAAAATGAAGACATAAAAATGTTATTTTACTATTAATGAACTGCTAAAAGTGTTATTTTAAAAAAAATGACTTTCAAATAGGAATCTTTGTCTGAAAATGATGTAATATAATTTTTCTATTTGTGGTCAATGACTCAATCTTGAGTTACAAATTTATTGTCTTGACTAAACAAGGTTAGATAATTTATAATAAGAACTCCCTTTATTCTAGACAAATAATTCTTGTTTGAAAGCGATACGTTTTTAAGAAAATAATTTTTTGTTGTCCTTTAATCATAAATATGCTTGGCAATTGTAACTCATTACCCATTAACCTAACCAACTCAGCCCACTAATTACCCAACTCAATTCATTAATATTTTTAGGTTGAAGCAGATAACCCGTTTCGACCCAATAATATTACCGAGTTGAGTTGAGTCGGGTTAAAACGGGTCGAACTCGTTATCCATTTTGACCCGTGACTTTTTATGCTATAAATTTATGTTTTTTGGGAGAAATGTTTTGGGTTGAAACGGGTCGACCCGTTTAAACCCGTTACCAGTTTCAACCCGACTCATTCCGATCCAATTCATTTCAACGTATTTGATATTTGGGTTTTAATGAGTTTCGACATATTTCAACTCATTACCCATTATAATCCAACTCAAACTCAATCTAATCCATCCAATTGCCAGACCTAATTATAAATGATACTTTTATGTCTTAATTTTTAAAAATAGTTTAAATAAAACATCTCAAAATAAAATGATAAATTCTTTGCCTGAAAGAGGAAGTATAACATTACTACAACATTTCTATTTTTAAGTGATTTGTTGGATTAGTAAAAACTTAAAATCTAGACTTAGCTCAAATCTTGATTAGAACTCGATCGGTCGTCAACTCGAGTTGCCTCGTTAGTTGAGTTGAGATCAAGTTTACGTGTAACAATTCTAAACGGAGGGCGGGGGATATTTAGCCTTCATTTTTTGAGAAATACTCGCTCTGTCTCAAAATTATTGTAATGTTTTTTTTTTTTGTCAGTTCCAAAATAATTGTTTTGTTTAAAACTTTTCTTTTTAGGTCAACACTTTTACCACTTTATCTATATTTTTTCATCTTACTTTAATTACAGGTCACATATACATGAGCTTTAAAGTAAATAACACATTAAAGTAATATTAATAATCTAGTTAAATGTGTTATCTTAAACAGTACACTAAGTCAACTCAGACGATAGTTTTGGGACGGAGGAAGTAATATATTATTCTATCAGTTCCTAAGAGTATCATCAATGTTAATGTGAATGCAAAAGAAATTATATCACCTAGGATTTATACTTTTGAAAAAAAAATCTTCAATTCAAATGTGGATGATAGACGTGGATACAACGTGTCAAATAAATTTGTTCACATTGTTGATAATAATGTCAAAGTTTCACATTATACTTAAGGATGTGAATACATCCTAATCGACATTAACATTTTCTATTGGTTGTTCCATTTTTTTTTTTTTTTTGTTAAATTTCATTTTAGTGGTGGAATGGATGTCACCACGGCCGATTCTGAACTTTTGGGTGTCCAAAGCGAAAAGAAAATAAGGGGCACTTAAAAATATAAGCATAAGAATTTTAGACGAATAATTTATTTGACTTTTCATCATTTGAAGTATTGAAAATAGATAATACCAAAATATATAAGAAAATAAGTATTAAATAATTACTGAAAGCTTTTACTCTTCATTCGATAAAATAAATTGCAATAAAAAGAATATACACAATCAATTTTTTTTCTTTTATTTATGTTTTGACTTCTGGATAGATATTTTTTTGGTAACATGTATTAAACACTATACATTCAAGTAAAAAAAACCAAGAATTAAATAAACATAAGCAATACAAATGATAGTAACATAACAATAAAATTTGGTTTTTTGCTTGAAATATTGATATTATATACCCAATCAATTGTTATTTTTTATGGCTCAGATAAAAAAAATGATGGTCAACTAACTTTTTTTATAAGTAAATTTAGCGAATGCAAAATAAAATTAAAGTTGAATAACTTTGTCTGATCCAAATACAAAATCTTTATCTTTATATAGCAACTCTTTATTTATTAGGTTCCAAAGTAATTAAAACATATATAAGTTGTTTTGAAGTTGGTAATAAATAAAAAAATACTTAACCACAACCAGTATACTTACAATACAAATGGAGTATAAAGATGAAAGATTGTGAAAATTATAAGTATATTTTTAAAAAGTTGATTATTATGTAGAACATCTCAAAATAGTATAGGAGACTATTTAACTAAATCGAGGGAGTATATGATATAATATGCATATAAAAAAAATTAAGAATTGACCGTTAACCTAAGTAAAAAAATACAAAAATGGCCGAGCAAGGGCTTGAACCGATTGTGAAAATTAGAAGTATATTTTTTTAAAAGTTGATTATTGCGTAAAACATCTCAAAATAGTATAGTATACTATGTAACTAAATCGGGGAAGTATATGATATAATATGCATATAAAAGAATTTTAATACTTGACTGTAGACCTAAAGTAAAAAATTTACAAGATTAGCAACTGAAGGCTCAAATCAAAGACATTCCCCACTTCCTGACCCCCCCTCTACACAATTATCCAACCAATCGAACCGGAATACAATTTGTTTACTAATTTTATATTTTTTATAATATATCTAAATAAAACTAGCGTACACTTATATAAAATTGGGCCTTATACATTGGGGCCCTGCTCGGTCTTTGAACTCCCCAAAAACCGGGTCTGGGAAAACAATTCTAATGAATGTAGTCCAAGGCAGGATTAACGTGTTACGTAACCAAGCCAATAGAATTCAGCTCAAACCCTTTTGGCTATAGAGCTTTGCAAGAATACGTGAAGGTAAGTTTCAGAATGGCCGACATTACAGCAATTGCATCTAGAAGCCAGCGAAAAGCCTTTCTTCACAACACTTTCATCAATAGGCAAACGGAAGCGCAACAACTTCCACATGAATGTGCTAATTTGACGAGGAAGGTGTTTTTGCCATATGAATTTAGTGGAACCGAGAGCAGGATATGACATACGGAGCAGCTTCCAAGCCGATGAAAGGGTAAAAAGGCTGCTAGTAGTCGCACTGCAGCAAGCTTGATCAGACTGGGCAAAGAGAAATATCCCATGACGAGAAATAGCCTCAGCAGCAATAGATCCAATGGAGAGCTTAGCATGATCCGAGATGTTGGAAGTGGAATCAAAAAGCTCATTAACTCGGTAACCAGCTATCATGCCAAATAGAACATTGGCCCTGCCCAATAATCGAATGTGAGGCTCAGCAGTATTGCGTATGGAACACATACGACGCCAAATAGCAGATCCCGAAGTAGTAGAAAATACAGGAAGACATGCTAAGCAGTATTTAGCTTTCATGAATCTAGACCAAAGATTGTCAGTAGATGAGAAACACCACCAGATATTTATTGAATAAGCCCGAACAATAACAGTGAGATCACGAATTCCCAGTCCCCCTTCTTGAACCGGACGACATCAGTGGTCCCAAGCAACCCAACAAGCTCTATTTTTGTTGTCAATGGTGCCCCAAAAGAAGTTAGCCAACATCCGATTAATAAGCTTAATAACAAAAACAAGAGGGTCCAAGATGGCTAGCTGAAACATAATTATAGACTGAAGAACAGAATTAATCAAAGTAATTTTACCAGCTTGATTGAGAATAGCACCCAACCAAGAACTAATTCTGTTTTGAATCTTGGGAAGCAACGGGTCAAACAATTTTTTCTTCATAATGCCTTCAAACAGAGGGCATCCCAAATATGTAACAGGGAAATTCTTAAAATTAAATCCCAGGTGATGATGAATAGTGGCAATTCGGTTCATAGACAAACGGGAAGAAGCCATGAAACAACTTTTATGAGAATTAATCAGTTCTCCAGAACACTACTCATACTTAGTAAGAAGAATCTTATGCTGAGTTAAGGAGTGCTTATTTCCGTTGCAATAAATGATCACATCATCAGCAAAAGCAAGGTGAGAGATGATAGGACATCTGCTGGAAGTGGAGAAAGTGTAATGAGGATTATCTGCTTGTATTTTATTCAGGCCCCGACTAAGAACTTCGGCCACGATAATAAATAAGCTGGGGGATAGGGGGTTACCTTGACGAAGCCCACGCGTAGAGTTTTAAAAACCCACAGATCCCCATTAATTAATTAGAACAGAGAACCAATTATTAGAGGGTAAACGCCATATCATATCAATAAAGATTTCAGAAAATCCAAATTTACTGAGAACTTCTATCAAGAAAAACCAAGAAACTCGGTTGAAAGCCTTAGCCATGTCAAGCTTAATGATACTATTGTTAGAGAATAATATCTTTTAATTATTCTTATTGATTTGTAATTCGTAATTAGTGGTAATTACCTTGTAGAGTTCTTTCCTAATTTGTTACCTTCCTTGTATAGGTTACTTGTATCCTACTCCAAGTGTAATCCTAGTGTAACTCTAATTGTAAATCTCCCTATAAATAGGTGATTCATTCAATGGAAAGGCTATGCCATTATTCCTAAACTTTATCAGTTTCTATATGGTATCAGAGCTCTGCTCCTAAAACCCTCTTCCTCTTCCTCTAGCCGCCGCCCTAATCACCCTCTACAATGGCTAACGGAAACCACTCTCTCACCGTCAAAACCAATTACATAGCTTGGAAACTCCAAGTTGAGGCCACCCTCATTGGCTATGACCTCTACAAGTTTGTAGGCGGTTCACACCCATGCCCGCCTCCCCCTTGTCCTCACCAAGGATGCCCAAACATCCAGGGCGTCCCCCACCCCAAACCCTCACTACCAGCCATGGATTCACCAAGACAAACTCCTTTTTGGGGCTCTTGTTGGCTTCATGTCTGCTCCCCTGGTTCCTCTGATCCAACAGGCCGCCACTGCTCGTGAGGCCTGGGACATCCTGGCTCATACCTATGCTCGCCCAACTCGCGGTCACATTAAACAGATCAAAGATTACCTCAAGCGAGCAACCAAGGGAACCCAATCGATCACCGACTACATGCAGTCTGTCAAAAGTCGGGCTGATGAACTAGCGGCTCTGGGCAAACCGCTTGACCACGAAGACCTCATTGAGATCCTCCTCGGTGGGTTGGATGATGACTACCGTCACATCGTTGATGTTGTTGAAGGCCGTGACACCCCCATCTCTTTCGATGAGCTTCATGAAAAACTCATCAATCGCGGCGCTTACGAAGCAATCTCGGCCGCGTCCTTCTCCCATCCGGTCACTGCCAATCACGCTACTCAGAGGAACAACAACTCGGCGCTTCGGCACTCTTCTTCGCATGCTCGCCAGGCTTCTTCCCAACCTCGGCCTCCTTCACAGCAGGCTCCAACATCTGCTCCTCGGCACCAACGTCCCTATCTTGGTAAGTGTCAAGGTTGCCGTCAACAAGGTCACACAGGTTGCTCATTTGTCCGATCTACCAGCTGGTTGCCACCAACAACCAAGCTGCGCCTTCCTCCTCGACAAGTGGCTGGGCACCTCGGGCCAATCTAGCGACCTCTACGGACACAGGGACTCCGGGCTGGCTTCTTGACAGTGGTGCCTCCCATCATGTTACCAGCGACCTTGGCAATCTCCACCTTCACACCTCTACAGGCACGGATGACATGGTTATTGGTGATGGTGCAGGGCTTCCTATCTCCAGCTGGTTTCTCTTCTTCACACACCATCACACACTTTTGCCTGCATAATATTCTCTTTGTTCACGACATGAAAAAAAACCTTATTTCCATATCTCAATTTTGTCTCTCTAATCATACTTCTATTGAGTTCTTACCAACCTCTTTTCATGTGAAGGATCTGGGAGCATTCTGGCCAGGGCAATCTAAAGATGGTGTGTATGAATGGCCGACCACAACTCCTCCTGCTCGCCCTTCTGCTTGTGTCGGTTCTAAAGTCTCTCATCATGACTGGCATCATCGGCTGGGCCATCCCTCTGAACCCATTCAGCGTCAGATTCTAGCTAGTTTAGGCATTACGTTAGACACTACTTGCATCAAACAAAAACATTGTAATGATTGTTTATGCAATAAAAGTCTAAAATTCCTTTTCACAATCTACCTTAGTGTCTTCTTTCCGCTTGAAATTATTTACTCGATGTCGGACTTCTCCCATTCCGTCTATTGATGGCTTTAAATACTATGTCATATTTGTTGATCACTACACTCACTACATATGGCTCTACCGCTCGGTAGAAAGTGCGAGGTCGCCACTCTCTTCCCTCGCTTCAAAGCCACAGTCGAAAATTATTTTAAAAGACACATTGTCACTCTTTACTCGGACAATGGTGGCGAGTACATGGGACTTGCAGGGACAGCCGCTTGGCCGCTTACTTGTCCACTCATGGCATCACTCATCTCACCTCGCCTCCTCACACCCCGAACACAATGGGTTCTCGGGCGTCGTCATCGGCACATAGTTGAGACCGGTCTCTCTCTCTCTCTCGTGCATCTCTTCATTGCCTTTACGGTCGTTTGCCTTCCAAACCGCCACCTACCTCGTGTCGTCTACCCACACCCACCTAGCTCACCTATCTCCCTACAACAAAGCTGTTTGGCTCTCGCCCAACTACTCCAAACTTCGTGCCTTTGGTTGCCTTTGCTACCCTTGGCTTCGCCCCTACTCCGCCCACAAACTGGCTGCTCGTTCCACTCCATGTGTCTTCCTAGGCTACTCGCTCACTCGAGTGCCTATACGTATTACGATCCAGAGCACCACCAAGCTCTTCGTTTCACGTCATGTTCGCTTTGTTGAGTGCGCCTTTCCCATGTCCACCTCGCACACACCTTACATTCGCCCGCTATCTATATTTGTGAACCTGGTTCCCTCCACACGCTGCTCTGCTTCATACACCGTCTTGCCGCTCGGTACCCCTACGTCGTGGCTCACGCCACTAATCGAATTTGGTTGATCTCGGCACCCACAACCCGACCTCCCACCGACTCGTGACCAGGGATATCCTGCGCCTCCTCCTTGTCCGTGCATTGCTCCACCCTCCTCGGCCACCGGCTCCGCTTTCGAGGATTGCACTTGTCTCGTTGCTCGGCCCTCCTCGGCAACCGATGCAGTGCAGAGGATAACACGGTGCAAGTCCCGTGCCGCTACATTGGTTCCCATGCCCGGCCCGACCCGGCTACGTGCCCTCTTGCCCCCTCACGTGCCCGGCTCACTGTGCCGCCACCTCTTCCATAGTTACTCGCTCCAAGAACAACATCTTCAAACCGAAGATCAAAATGAGTCTTTCGGCTCAAGTGGCGTCGATTGTGAACCACACGTGTGTCACTCAAGCTCTCAAGGATGTGAAGTGGCGTCAGGCCATGTCTGAAGAGTTTGATGCCCTTGCTCGCAATGGGACTTGGGATCTCGTCCCTTCCGGAGATGCTCGCAATATTGTTGGCTGTAAGTGGATCTACCGTATCAAAAGACAGGCTGATGGTACCGTTGATCGCTACAAAGCTCGCCTAGTGGCCAGGGGTTTCACCGGCGACCGGGGTTGACTACCACGAGACTTTCGGCCGGTGGTTAAGCGTCAAGCTGTTCGTCTTGTTCTCTCGGCCGTTTGTCAAGGATGGGATCTTCGCCAAGCGGATGTGAACAATGCCTTTCTTCAAGACAACTGTCGAGGAGGTATTCATGGCTCGGCCGCCTTAGGTTCCGAGATAAAGACAAACCTCACCATGTGTGTCGACTGCAAGGCTATCTATGGTCTCAAGCAGGCTCCCCGAGCATGGTATAATGAGCTGCGTTAGTTTCTTCTTGCCTCCGGCTTCAAAAACTTCGATGGGCGACACATCATTTGTTCATCCTTAAATGCTGCGGGCACCATCATCTATCTCCTTGTGTATGTGGATGACATCATTGTCACTTTGAAACCACCCGTTGCGTCCGGACCTTTCATTTCTGCTTTCGCCAATCGCTTTTCTCTCAAGGACCTTGGTGATCTTCACTACTTTCTTGGGGTTGAAGTAGTTAAGCGCCCAAGTGGTATTCTGCTCTCCCAGCGTGGGTATATAGCTGATCTCCTTGCTCGCACAGGCATGACCGATGCTCGCCCAGTAGCTACGCCTCTTGCTACCTCACCTACCTTGACTCTTCACACCGGCACTGCTCTCTCAGATCCGACAGAATTTCGAGCAATGGTCGGCAGTCTTCAATATCGTCCCTCACTCGGCTTTGATGTTGCCTTCTGTCAACAAACTCTCCCGATTCATGCATAGGCCGACCACGAACAACTTTGGATTGCGGTCAAGCGAGTTCTTCGGTATCTCTATGGCACAATTGATGCGGGCATCCTCCTTCATCGCCGATCTCCTCACGCTCTCCATGCCTTTCTTGATGCGGGGGGCGGCAACAAGGATGACTACACATCCACCAGTGCCTACATTGTCTATCTTGGCAGCAACCCGATCTCTTGGAGCTCAAAGAAACAGCGCACTGTAGCTCGCTCCTCGACTGAAGCTGAATACCGGGCAGTGGCTGCCACTGCGGCTGAAGTCAGGTGGATTGTATCTCTTCTTAGCGAACTCGGTCTCGCCTCCTCGACTCAACCAGTCATTTATTGTGACAATGTAGGCGCTACGAGTCTCTGCTCGAACCCCGTTTTTCATACTCGCATGAAGCATGTGGCTCTGGACTTTCATTTCATTCGGCAACAAGTTCAGGATGGGCTTATGCGAGTTTGCCATGTCTCCTCGGCCGATCAACTGGCTGATGCCTTGACCAAGCCTCTTGCTCGCCAACGATTTCATCAATTACTACACAAGATTGGTCTCTCCTCTCGGACGTCCATCTTGCGGGGGCATGTTAGAGAATAATATCTTTTAATTATTCTTGTTGATTTGTAATTCGTAATTAGTGGTAATTACCTTGTAGAGTTCTTTCCTAATTTGTTACCTTCCTTGTATAGGTTACTTGTATCCTACTCCAAGTGTAATCCTAGTGTAACCCTAATTGTAAATCTCCCTATAAATAGGTGATTCATTCAATGGAAAGGCTATGCCATTATTCCTAAACTTTATCAGTTTCTATAACTATTGGATCGGTTAATATTTTTCCCCAGATGGTGTTTCAGTTCATGAGCCAGGAGAAGGTTCTCTTGAATAATTCGTCCCTTAGTAAATGCACCTTGATAATCCAAGATGATAAGAGGCAAAACCTGAGCCGAACGAGTAGAAAGCAGCTTGGTGACAACCTTATTACAAAAGTTGCTTAAACTGATTGGCCTGAGATCTTTGAAAGAAGAGATCTGCTCAGATTTGGGTATTGTAATTATAAGTTTGCTCGTCCAAGATTTTGGCATGGGAAAACTAGAAAAAAATTCCAAAACTGCCAAATGCAGGTCTTCAGCTATAATCTCCCAGCAAGCCCAATAAAATTTACCATTAAAACCATCTGGCCCATCTGCACTTTCCCCACTTAAAGATGTGACTGCTTCCTTAACTTCGGCCATGGAAGGAGGATCAGTAAGGAAAGAATGACAATTCTGTAATAGAACTAGTGGAAAATATAGTGTACATTTAAATCCAAGGTTGACGACCTTGGTGGTGGACGTAACACTCTTTATAGTGCGAACCATCTCAAAATACTTGTGTTCTTTACTTACTGCTTTACACTATTTTCATATCTGTTAAACTTATTCCTTCAGCAGCAAACTTGAGTAACCAGCTAAGTCTACCGGTAGTGCTTCACCAGCAGACTTAGTCTGTCTTCCTTACAAGACTTTCGCTACTTCAATCTTTTTAGTTGATTGCAAGAGCTTGTTTTAGGAATCTATACAAAAAGTTTTAAGTGTTAAATAAGTTATTCAACCCCCCCCCCCTTCTAGCTTATTATTGTGCCATTTGGGACTAACTGTAAGACCCCGATTCCTTAGGATTAACTTGGAATGGTTTTGGGTTGAATTTTGTGTAGAATTGCACACGCTTGAGATCGGTTTTCATTTTGGGCCGCGTATTCACGCATGCCAGATACAACCTGTAGTTTAACATCCACAGTTTTGTGTAGACGACTCAGAAGTGAGATCCGTTTGGTGCGTTAGAAGCTACACTTCGAGATCTTTCTAACCATACCTTATTTGTAATTTTCGGCCTTATATATCATCCTAGGCTCGTCTTTGAAGTTGACTGAAATTATTGGATAGCATTTGGGCTTTGGTCACTTTTGGCCCATTAGGCTTTGAGCCCATTTACCTCCCTTATTTGATATTCAGCCATAATCCACCATTTGTGAGTTCGAAATTTTGACTTCCAAACCCGATTTGTTATAGAATATTTATCCGTTTTTCATTTCGACTCCGCATGGGTGTTGTACGTGTTGGAGGCTTACTTTGTACCCAAAATTATGGAGTAGTGTAACTGACTCCTTTGAGGTTTGTAATTTATTTATGGGATGATTATACCCATATTTGAATTTATATATAATAATAAAAAATTATTATTTGACATCTAGGAGAAAATAAATAATTAGCGTTTGCGACCCCAAAGTGTTTTATTATTTTAATTGACCCTACATGGTTAATTCTTATGACAGTTAAAAAATTAATTGATGGAATAATATATTAGTCCCTACGTGTTAGAAATATTTTTGTGGTATTGTATTTCACTTTACAGAGTTAATTTGGAGTTGATTAATAATTAAGTCAACTGGGTAGTACAGACCGATTTTCGGTTCGCAGCTGAGTTGTTTTGATCAAGGAACCCTCGAAAGATTTTTGTTTGGTTTGAGATTTTAAAGGCTTTTACTTTAGATATTTACAGAGTATCAGGAGAAGAAATCACGTCGTTTCGTCGAACGGTGTTCAAACTGGAGCCGTTTGAAAATCACTGTAACAGGCTGGTTACTGTAGCAACCGGGACAGCCTCCTATTTTCTGATTTTGGGCATGAAAATCCTATTCTACCCTCAATTAAACCCCTCCCCTTTGACCTAGCAAGGATGTAAAAGTCCTTCCACCCTTAATATAGGTGAAAGACTTCATCTTCTCCATTCATTCATTATCTCTCTCATCCTCCAAATGATGGAGAAACACCGTCAGTAGGGTATGTTGTGGGTGTTTTTGTTTCCCGTCGATTCGCCCAACGGAATCGAGATCGGAGACCACCGTTGGAAAGCTCTCATCGAGGAGATCATTTCCCCTTGATTTGTTTTCGGTTTCTTTCATCTCTATTGGCCGAAATAGGTACGTGACTAAACCCCCTACTTTCTCTTTCTAGCTCAAATTGATGCTAGGGTGTTAGAGACTTGTTCCTCATGAATTGTTGAGTTATTACATGTCTTGATGATGGGTTTTAATTTGTAAATATATGGGGTTTGGGGCTGTTGAACATGAGGTTGGATTTATTGAGTTTATTGTGTTTATTGAAGTAATTAGGAATAAAAATTAGTTGTTATCGGGTTTAGAAGATTCAAAAGGAAATAAATCCCGAAATTATACATTGCCCTAGAATTTAGAAAATTTTATTTTGACTCAATGGAGTTAATTAAAATTTTAAATTGTTGTTTTGAGCCCTACGATAAATTCCTACAACTTTTTGGGTTCGTCGGGTCTCAATTGGGAGATTTCGAGATTTGATCGGGTGAGACCGAATTGGTGAATTTGTGTATTGATTGGGTTTATGACTCCAATTGAAGTCCTTGGGTGATACTAGCATGAGAATATTGTTAGTTAACAATTAAGTTGTTTGAGAATTTGGGAAGCAAAGAAAAAAGAAAACAGATTTTGAGCAGTCCCTGTTTTGGGCATTTTTTCCGAAAAATACTGTAGCAATTCCGTCCGTGATAATTTTCCGATTTCTGGATATGTTATACCTACACATGTTAGGTAACTCTCTGTAAAGTTTCATTAATTTTGGAGTTAAAAAAGTATTTTTCATTAGTCACGGATCATGGCTGCGACAGTGAGACTGTCACAGTGAAAACAGATTTTTCCATGGGATTGAGGTGACCGTATTCTAAAGAATACAAGTCCAAATGGAGTACTTTAAAGTTCCAAATTATAGTTTCAAGAGTCTAGTTTCTGAATATATAAAATTTATGAAATTTGGAGTAGTGAGTAATTAATGGTTGAATTTACAAGTTGACTGGGCAGAATGTGTAATAGCAGCAAATCTGGTTGTTATCATAAAATTGAAGTGACTATATTTGGATGAATATAAATCCGAATGAAGTGATTTAAAAAGCTAAGTTTTAGTTTGAAGAGCCTAGTTTCATAATTTGTAAGATTCAGGAAATTTAGAGTTATGATGAGTTATTGGTCAATTTTACAAAATGGCTGGGCAGAATGAGTTATTACTAAGTTGGAATTCCCACTATTAGAATGGGTATCTTTCGGTGCATGACACATCGAGTAGAGAATGATTGATTTGGTTTGAAGAATGGATTAACATTTAGAGATATTGTAGAGAGTATCCTTAATTTCGACGTAGAGACTCTTTGGATGCTCTTAGAGCATAGTGGATTGTATCTAATGTACGATCCTATTCATGTGAATATGATAGGATGAGTTTATGAATTAACATGAACTTTAATGAGTTGAGACTATAGAATGATTTATCATTCTAGAAATATTGTAGTGAATATAACATTGTTGATTAACTACCTAGACTAACAAAGTAGTCTTGGTCAATATATGATGGGTTAATGGTTAAGTAAATAACTTAGCTTGGTTGTATACTAGAATATGAAATTCTATGATTGATTTAGATTATGACTAAACACATAATTCCTACCTTTGTTGAGATTTGTATCTTGTATGCGTTTGAGAATATGACTCTTGAAGCATGTATTACCTTTTATTACTTGGTGTTTTTATTGGTGTTAATTTCCTAACTTGTACTTAAATTGTATTCCATTAACAAGTGTTACTGCGAACTTGAGATCAACTTAGGCTACCAACTCGTACTTGACTTAGTGACTTGTGAACTAGGGTTCCTAAATGGAAGGAGAACCTAGAAATGCCTTAAATGAAAACGTAGAACGAGACCCTACGACTCCAAGAATCCATTGACTAGATTACTAGCTTTTGGACCTTGACTTGGATAAAGTGGACAACTTGACACTTGGGAATTTAAGACTCAAATGAGTTCCTGTTGTGGTTTTGTGATTATTGTAACAATGTGCATAATCGTATGAATTTAGTAGATCATTATATCTACTTGAGAATTGGCAAGTAAACATCTACTTGTGCATTGCATATAAGTCCAGCTGGCATTACTTGAGTTTTTACGTTGATGGTGGGACGATGCATTGTCTTCACGAATTATGGGATTCGTGGTTGCAATGTATCGCCGCACCGGATTCGTTCACACACCCACCGCTAGCTACAGTGGGGAAGTAGCCCCATTTGTCGTAACCAAAAGAGCGCATTGGCTAGTGCTATTTTCCTGAGTAGAGAGCTCGGACCCGAGAAGAGAGCTCGGTACTTTGATACCCGATCACGAGTATCACTGGCACGATAAGATTAATATTTGTGATTGCAGGAGCAACACAACGACATTGATTCGGTATTCTCTCTTAAACCTTTATGTGGCTGACTACTAGCACTTATGTGATAACAAAGTGTTACCTGAGACATGAAATCTAAATGATCATGTTTGTATTGATTGTGAATTAATGCGAGACTTGATATGTATATATGTAGATATACATACTTATACTTGAGAATTCCATGAATGACATAAAGGGTATATATATATATATATAGATATACATTCCGTTATATATGTTGATTCTTTGTGAAATGTTTTCTGACTTATTTGGTTTGTTTATGATCAGGGAATTTCACCCTAGTCATTTGGACGGTTTAGTACATGAGCAGAGAGGTTATCTTGAGAAGTGTCGAGTATACGACACATCTTCGTGGGTTTTAGTCGTAACAATGCGATGACATGTTTTATTATAACAATGTTTCATTTATGATATGTTGTTTGTAGTAGCGTACTGAGTCTTTATGACTCACTCCGTACTTTACTTTCCAATGTGCAGTTGTTCGCTAGTCGCGTTGAGGCCGAGTAGATCCCGTCTGTAGCAGGGCCACATATCGATAGTTGAGTTGAGGTCGTGATATCCGTGCAGTTATCTCCTCCCGAACTTTTACTAGCGGAGCCTAGTCCGCTGATTTTAGTATTTATATTTGTGTCCTTTTATTTTGTTGAGGACGGTATTTCTTTTGTAAAGTTATATAAACTTTGCAGTCGGGTAGATTGTTCTAGTATTGTTGTATTATTCCAATAGCCGACATTTGTAGTTGGGCACGAGTACTCCATAGTAGAGTTGTGATGACCCGACCCGGATTCCAAGATGAGATCCCAAGGTCGTGCCATCAAAACAAGCTAAGAGACAGACAAGCACCTGCTAAGCATAATGGTGCGAGTCAACAGACGGGCCAACAAGATCAAGACAAGAATACAAGCCATAACGGCGATACAGGATAATAAAAACTAAAACCTACGGAAGCAAAACCAAAATGGGACCCGGGCTAACAAGCTCCTAAATATAAACAACCAAAGAGATAGTAAATCTCTCGGCCCAAAAATTCGACGCGCGTGACGCAACATTAGACACGCACAACAAACCATCGGCAACCAAGGCCGGCAACAGACAAAATCCCAACCTGATACACCACTCAACGGCTACAACATGCCGGAGGAACAATTTAACTATAACAATATAATATCACTGCTAAACCACCAACCAAGATCTCCCGACTAAAACTGTCGGAGGAAGGAACAACAATAATACAAGCTAGAATAAACGAGCCACACATGCTCGAAATGACAACGGGAATAAATTCTAAGGATACAAAGGCTCGGCTATACAACCGGCTCCCAAATACACAACCATAACATAATACTACAATCTACCCAAGTAAAGTCTACATAACTTTACATTCGAGCCTCACAAATAAATAACAACATTAATAATAAATAACTCCAAGCTTATGGCTTGGAAGACCACCTGCTAGAAGTCGTTATCCGAAGCCGCCGCGCGTACTAACGGGATCGCTGCACACACTAGGGAAAACAATCACACGAAGTGAGTCATAATGACCCAGTAAGTTTCTAAAATGCAACTATATGGCATATTATGACATGGCATGACATAATGTGCAATCATATAAAAATCATGGTATCATGCTAGTATACCAACAAGAAACATGTACTTAATTTTTAAAGCACATAAACTCACATAAATCATGTAGCATAATATCTTTCATATAAATGCTCATAAAGAAACATGTGTAACAGTAAACGTAGATCGAACCGTTACAATCAAATCCGGGTTCAAAACCCAACCAACTTACCATGAGATCAAATCTCAAACCAAGATCCGGGCTCAATACCCAATCAATCATACCCTGGGGTTTCGTCCCCAATAATCACAACTCATCAGTTTCCCTTAATGAGTACTCGTTACATTCATCCAGTCTCCGGATGAGAAATGGGAGCTCGAAAGTAGGCTAGATGGCTCTCTCTCGAGACCACATCCCACTATTGGCCAAATAGTGAGGAGAAAAAGGACCCAATGCAACGATTCATAGCGATTGTTCCCAAAGACTATGAATCGTCCCATTGCCGACACAACAACCAAACCCGCCAGCTGGACTTTAAACCAAACGATCAAGTAGATATTTACTTGCATAAACCAATGAGACCAAATTCATTATTATCGGGCTCATTAAATCATGTAGGACATAATGCTCTACAACAACTCATAAACCATGCACATAATTGCATATAACCACGTAGGACATAATGTTCTACGAAATCTCATAAACCATGCATATATTTGCATATAAACAAATAGGGCATAATGCTCCATGAAATTCCATAATCCATGCACATATTTGCATATAATCAAGTAGGACATAATGCTCTACCAAGTGTCAAGAACAATGCATATATTTGCATATAACCAATGTGTTTAACTAACTTACAAGTTTAGTTTAAAAACTACATATTGAGGTACTTATTATTCCTCAAGTCATCAACCCAGTCAAGTATAGCATACAAGCTTAATAAAACATAATGTGAGGTCTACCATAATCCTCAACTCAAATCAAACCAAAGACTACTACGTTAGTCTCAAAATATCCACAATTCAAGACTTATTATTTTAGTCTTTATTTTAAGTACACCGGACTCAATCATAGTCCTAATCGTCATACATGATCGACAACACCAACCCCATACTCAAAAACATCATGACTACTCCGTAGTCACTTTCTCACAAGTGCTTTTATAAGCACGCAACCAAAAATCCTTAAGAAGAGAATTCTTTCTTAATCTTCTCTTAAATATTCTCGTGACCTTATGTGGGTCTCTATTGTCCCATGCTCTATCAAGCATGCTCAAAATATATTTCTAGTAAGTCTCCATAACATGAGTGTCGCCATTGGACACAAACCAAAAACCCGGTGTGCACAAACATAAACCAAACAAACCCAAACATTGTAGGGTTTCAACCCAAGGCTCTTTATCATTTTATTGGCCTTATAACGACTCCGTTGAGTCTTACTAACACATTTCATTCTTTATGTGTTCTATAACTCCACACCGAAATAATTCATTAAAGTTTACAAACAATTCCCAATAGTCATTCGGGCTTAATTCCCAAGACTAAAATCTCCACAACACATCACAATCATAACTCATTTAAAGTTTGGAAGTTATATGTTTCACTTCATTAATCAAACGAAATCCGATCGTCGTAGGATTTCAACCCAAGTTCATTTAGCACATAATCGAACTTATAATGACTCCGTTGAGTCCAATCTACCCTTTCTAAAATTTTAGGGCATAGAAGCCATGGTTCTCAATACCCTCTATATTCGCAACTAACATCAATAGCCATCTTCCCAAGTTCGTTTAACTCACATAAACCCAACAAAACATTTATCAATGTAACATAGAACAAATTTACCAATTTGTGCATAATTTCCTTTAAGTCACCTTACCAATCCCACTCTCCAAAACATCGTTAAATCGCACAACCCGGATTAATATACTACACTATACATGTGTAACATTTTAATCAAGCTTTCAACTATGTTTATTAAGCCAATTCATGATTTGGGCAAAATCTCCTTCCAAGTATCTTGGCCAAACAAGTTCAACACACATCAATAATTCACATAACAAGGTTTAATAGACCACTTAGCATATGAATTTCATACTAATCAAGGTCTCACATAGGTTCATCCCATCTATATCAACATTTGAAAACCTAGGGTTCATGGCATCTCTAACAACCCTAGAAATTGCATCCATTGACCTCACATAGCAAGAATGATTGTTTCCCTAGGGTCAATGGAGCCAAAAGAAGGAGGAAGAGGGGTAGAAACTTACCTTATCTCAGCCCCTAACAAGCTGCAAATTCTGAATTTCAAGAGGTGAGGTTGTTCTTCTCAACCTTCACTTCAATCTCGGTGTAGCTTGGGAAGGAAGAACCCTAGCCATGGCCTCCCAAGATTGAACCCTTCAAGCCCTAGAAATCGCTCTCTCGCCTCTCCCACGTTTTTGTTGGCTCACGTAGAGAAGAAGAAGTCGACTTATGCGACTGATATGGGTTGAGAGTAATTTGGGTTTGGTTTAAATAGGTGGGATTATCTCACCTTAATTATCCCACTAATCAACCTCCAAAACTTTAATAAGTGGTTAGGACAAGTCTTAGGTTAAGTAGGAGGGTTTAGATTAAGTTTAAGTTGGGTTTAGGTGGGTAGAAATTGGTCAACAATTCAATTTTTCACAAAAACCCGTAACAGGGCTGCCAGGGACCCTTGCGGTCGCATCAAGCAAGTATGATGCGAGCGCATCACACTATTCCACACCAAAAACCCCTTTGCTGATTCCTTGCTCGGTTTCGGTCGCTCCCGCATGCATCCTCGAGCCTTAAAGCTTCAAAATGGCTCACAATTGAACCCTTAAAGTCCTCAAACATTAATTTAATCCATCCAAGTCTCAAACCACTTTTAAAGTAGGTCTAAACTCCCATAAACAACACCCGAAAGAACCCGGGGCAAAACCGACGCAAGACGTAACAACTTGCTATCGAAACGTCGAATGAAACCACAAACCGACGGGTAATAACCCATGATTGTAAACACCTATTAGGGCTACAAAATAGGCCTGAATGCCTCCCAGATGATGCACAACAGATAGGGGAAATAAGCTCCCGAAAGACGAGACGATCGCCCGGCTCAATCTCAAACTACGTGAAAAGGAGAATTGCTATTCTCGAGGCGTCAAAACTTCACGAGACTTATGGAATACATCCAATTAGAAGTCTAACACATCTAAACATGTTATTTAATCATCATGTAAAGATCTGGGACCAAATCGAGGTCAAAAACACAAAACCCGAATAAACTCTCAATCGCGTTGCATTTCGACTATCGTCGGGTTACGACTTTTGATTTTAGCAAGTCAATAACTATATGACATCTCTTAAAAGTGTTTTAGTCTTAATGTGATCTCTCATACACATCTAGACTCTCTCACGAACCAAACAAGCAATTATCCAAAGAAGAAATGCGAGCATTGCACGCAATTCAAGCTAACCGGGAATCGGGATCTTACAAGAGTAATCTGACAGTTGTACCCCGGGCAGTAGTAGCTTTGGGTATTTCATTATTCTAGTTATCCTAGTTGTTTTTGTTGTTGTTACCCCGGTATGCTTTAGCCGTGGGTCATTGTTATATCAGGTTGATTTTTGATGGAACGCCGGCCTGGAGTGCCGATGGTTAGTTCTGCGTCTACAATGTTGCGGCACGCGAGTTCCGTTTTCATACCTCGTGAGGAAACGCCTCTCTTGGTTTCATTTGTTTCAGTCTTGAGCTCTTAAGCTCGAGGGCTTGTTCTTTAACGCTTCCGCATCTTCGAAATTTTGAAAGCCGTATTTTAGTTCGGCTTCTTGTTCGTGTCTAGAGCTTGTTAGCTCGAACGTTCCACTTGCACTTTGTTTTAGCAAGTGTTTGTCCTCTCTTGTGTCGTTCCAACGGCACGTTCTCGGGATTCTGTACTGGAATCCGGGTCGGGTCATGACACTAACAATTGGTATCAGAGCTTAACTCTTCGAAAACTAGTTTTTCCAAGATTAAACTCTTGAGAGACACGATCCAATGGCACAAACACATTATATGCTACCTACGTCAAATGCGAACCACGTCCCAATATTAGACGAAAGGCATCTCAATTTTTGGAAGGATAAGATAATGCGTTTTATGAATTATGTTGACAACAGGTTATGGAATTGCGTACTAGTAGGACGTCATGTACCAATGAAGGAAAATCTTCTGGCATCCATTACTGGAAATCCTGCTGAAGTACCAAAAGAAGAATCAGAATGGACTGAGGACGATAGAAAGCTAGTGGAGCTAGGTAGTAAAGCCATCAATATCATAACTAGCTCATTAGACACCAGTATTTACGAATTAGTGATCCGGTGTACTGCTAGTAAAGAGATGTGAGAAGCTCTCGTCGAATACTTGGAAGGATACCAAGATACAAGAGACAACCGGATGTACACCTTCATCCAACAATTCGATTCCTTCAAGAAGGATCCCAAGGAGACCTCGAGACAAGCATACGATCGCTTCAACGAGGTCTTCTTTATGGCTATAGATTCAAATGATAAGGACATCGGTACCTCGATAGTGGCTGTTCTAGGAACATGACATGGAACATAAGTCTACTCTTAGATATAGTTAAAGCTAATGGTCCTACGGTGATTTTTGGCGACAATGCTAGAGGGAAAACAATTGGGTATGGCTCAATCACTAGAGGAAGTCTCTCCATCAACGAAGTTTCTCTGGTGAATGGCCTAAAGCATAATCTTCTAAGCATATCCCAATTCTGCGACAAAGGTCTTATATGCCAATTCTCCTCCAACCAATGTCTCATCAATGATCGTGAATCCTGCTCGACATTACTGACCGGCAATAGACAAGGAAATGTCTATGTCGTGGACTTAAACCTTCTAGGGAGATCCTCCAGCCTTTGCGTAGTTGCAAACAACATTCGTGACAACAGTTGGCTTTGGCACAAACATCTTAGTCACCTCAACTTCAAGTACCTCTCCAAGCTCTCCAAAGATGGGCTTGTCAAAGGTCTACCTACGGTATCTGCCGACCACGGCAGAAGTTACAAGGCTTGCCAGTTAGAAAAGCTCTCCAAGTCTTCCTTTAAGAGCAAGTCTGTCATGTCAACTTCCAGACCTCTTCAACTTCTGCACATGGATCTCTTTGAACCAATCACTACAGTCAGTATCGCTGGAGACAATTATACACTTGTAGTAGTCGATAACTACTCTAGGTTCACCTAGATTGAAACAATGACCTCAAAGAATGAGACAAATGATCTAGTCACCACTCCTTTTAGAAGACTTCAAACCCAAAAGCTTGAAGACATAAGTGACATCATATCAGACAGTGACACCGAATTCAAGAACAACGGTGTTGAAAGATACTGTGATGACCACGAGATCGGCCATAACTTCTCTACTGCCGGAACTCCTCAACAAAATGGTGTAGCTGAACGGAAGAACAAAACACTCATTGAAGCAGTAAGAACTATGCTGGCAGAAGCTAGACTTCCGAAATAATTCTGGGCAGAAGCTGTCAACTCTGCATGTTTTACCCAGAATCGATCCCTGGTAAATAAATTTCATAATAAAAATCCATATGAAATATGGAGAGGAAGAGCCTCAAACATAGGATTTTTCAAAATCTTCGGTTGTAAATGTTTTATTCTATATAATGGAAAAGCATATAGAGGCAAATTTGATTCAAAATCAGACGAAGGAATTTTTCTGGGATATTCAAATCATTCAAAAGAATTTCACATATTCAACAAAACTTCTTTGAAAATTATAGAATCTGTGCATGTTACTTTTGATGAATATGATTTATTGGAGCCTCAAAAGGCTCCAAATGTTGCTGATGATTATGATGATGTTGAGACAGGCACAAATAGAGCTTCTACTTCTACATCAACTCAGAATCCTCCAATTGCAGAACAATCTAGTTCTGCTAACCCAGCACCAGCAGACTTCAACTCTGCTGGTACCTCTTCCAACCCTTCTAGTCACTCGGAACCCATCTCCTCTGTTCTACCCCAAACACCTTTGCTGATCACTCACCCTTCTTGTCCACCAGAAAATGAAGGTCTCGAAGATCCTATCTCTTCTAAACCCCATTTTGGTAAATCCCCTTCTCTACCATCTCCAGATTCGTTAAGGGAAGAACTCACCAAAGGTGATCTTCCTCCAACTATTATTGAAACAAAAGATCACCCCATCTCTCAAATAATTAGTGATATCAACTCAGGAGTTCGAATGAGAATATGACTCTTGAAGCATGTATCTTGTATGCGTTTGAGAATACAAGACCATTACTGGATTGAATCTATGCCAGAGGAGCTGAACCAGTTTGAAAGATACAAAGTGTGGAGCTTAGTTCAAAGACCTACTGGCCATCCAGTCATAGGCACCTGTAGACACCCCAATTTCATACCCCTGATATGTGACTCTGACATGTGATATCAAGAACTGCTTAAAATTAACAAATGTCAAGTTACATGAGTCGAAAATGCGAAAGGCAAAGCAGGATGCGCAAAACAGTAAATTGCGAGGGGTGAAAGTGTCAAAACTGAATCTGGAATAGGGCCATGGCGCGGCCAAAAGGGTGCATTGGCGCCACGCCATGCCATGGTGTATTCGGCGCCCATTGTGCTACAGTACCTCTAGGACTTAACGCATTGTACAAGCTGTTAAGGCTGGTGTACACGATGATTGAGCGTGCTGAGGGAATTTGTAATTCTCGATCAGTCCCTTCTTCCAGCTATAAATAGGAGTGCTGGGCTCCCCTTTGGGATACAAGATTGAGTCGCAAAGAAACTCTGAAAAATCTCTGCGTCGTCTTAACGCCGAGATAGTAGCGAGAGAAGTGAGATAGGAGTGTGTAGCCCACCAAAGCTTCCAAACCCCGTCCAAACTCCGCCAAAACACAAATCCACCGGTTAAAAGTGATCCCTAGCCTTTTAGGTAGGTATCCACCCTACTTCTCTGGCCCAAAATCCATAAAGTAAGCCGTTACTCTGCCTGAGTAATGAGCTGAAAAACACACAAAATAAGCCGTTATTTCGCCCAACCAAAAAGGCCAAAACCATCCAAAATAAACCGTCATTCTGCCCGAGTGAACGAGCCAAAGTCATCCAGAATAAACAGTCACTCTGCCCGAATCACAACAACAACAACAACAAAGACTCCCTCTCCCTAAAGGATAGAGCGAGCACACCGCGCTCTAAAAGGTAATAGCCTTTAAGGGCATTTTTTTTTAATAAAGTTACTTTTTAAATCTGGCCCAATGTAGCCAATATAAGCCGTTGTGCTGCCCGGATATAGTTAGAATAATTATGTAAAAGAGTCGTTATAATGGCCAAATATTTTTAAATATATTTGCAATTATTGTAAGGAAATGGCTGCAAGTCCGTAAATAATGTAGCCACGTATGTATTTGTTTTATTTTCTTGTCTTTTAATGCTTTATTTATTTGCTAAATAAATATAACAATAAGCATACTTTAGCCAAAAACTATTTTGAGACCGAAAGGTTGAGTTGGGTGCCTAGCACTTTCCCAACTCGTAACTTAGCCTCCGAACTCGTTTTCTATCTCTGATTTTCTTTTTTTCTGGTTTTGCTTTTTTTTTGCCTTAAAATAAAGATGACGACTCTAAAACATTTTGGATCCAGTGGGGTCTTTGCACTTTTCCGTTTTCCCCTAAAAAAGGGAAAATGAGAATGGAAGGGTGATGTATTCCCATATCCTAGTATCCCTAAAAAAAGGGGATAACTTGATGCGGGAAACCCAAAGCTCCCATAGTGATCCAGAATGGGCCATAAGGCTATTTTTAATAAAATCCATAGTGGGGGCGTCGCAACATCCTTTTTTGCACTTTTCCGTTTTCCCCTAAAAAAGGGAAAATGAGAATGAAAGGGTGATGCATTCCCATATCCTGGTATCCCCTAAAAAAGGGATAACTTGATGCGGGAAACTCAAAGTTCCCATATTGGATCAAAAATCCACTAAAGGCAACCAAGACGCATTCCAACGCGCTATCTTAGACAGCACTCCTGTGAGAACCCAAACCCCTTTACATGTATAACATCTTTATAACATGTTTATTGTATGTCTTAGCATGTTAGAGACTTCATTTTATTCATATCATGCTTGCACAATCAATGTTCATAGATTTGTTGCATTTGGAAATAAGATGACCAACATATTACTTCACAGATTCAGTCCTGTTTTTGGGCGAACTTCGGGAAAATTCTGGTACCAATATACTAAAGGGAATTTTCTAAAAATTTAGTATGTTTTACCTTAATATGTTAGGTTACTCCCTGTAAAATTTGGTAATTTTCCAAGGTGTCTTAATACCTCATTTAGGTTTTGACTTACGGCTGTGCCAGAATTCTATTTTCAGGAAATCAGCTTCTGTACTTGATTTTGTTGTAACTTTATTTTGATGAATATAAGTCCAAATTGAGTAATTTAAAATTCTAAAATATATTTTAATGCGTCTACTTTCAGAAAAATTAAAAATCACCTCATTTGGAGTTGTGAGCTATTTATGGTCGATTTTACAAGATCGACTGTCCAGTAACAACAATCTGGAAATTGGTCCCTGAATTCACACTTACGGGATTTTTGGTTGGTTTTGGTTGATGACCACCATGCCCTTGCCCCTTCGACGTCTTGAACTCAAGCCACTCTTGTTGACCTTAGTCAAGCCTCTCTAAGCCCTTGGATGAACCCTTATCAATGGCCATCATTCCTTAGCCAATAGAAAGCAAGATAACCCCCTTCACTTGGATAGTGGTCTTGTTGGAAGTATATAAACAATTTTCTGCCTATTCAGCCATTAGAGATCACCAAAGCTCCATCATTTACAGAGAGTGACCACCATTTTCGTCCTTGGAGAGAACCCTAACTTGGGAGGCCATTTGCCGGAGTTCCGGTGATCCGATCGGCGATCCAAGACCGCCAAATCGAAGGCCATGCTCTCCTCTACAACAATCCTTGGTTTAATCATCCTTTCATCCATTAATCTTAGACTTAAGGTGAGTTGAAAATTCCCAGAATTTTTTTGTTCAATATTATAACATGACCCGTTCATTATAGTTGTTCTATTGATGCTTAGGGACACTTTTTGTGAAGAAGAATCCTCCAATTCAACCTATGAAATGTGTGTAGAATTTTAGGATTTCTTTATGAAGTTGTGATTTTGACTTTGTGTAAAGCATGAATGTTGTTTATAATGTGCCTAGGAACAACTCTTGTGAAAGAATATGTTTCAATTGTAGGTTTAACAAAATCACCGATTCTAGGGTTGAAAACTCGGGAATGTGTTTATGGCTAGTTTAAGGTCATGAACGGCTTAGTTATTGAGTTCTAAATGAACGGAGAACATAGAAAAGGGCAATATGATGCAAATAGTATCAATGCTCTACTTGGTTGCATTTTAGTAAAACTCACCGGAGTTGAGATTAGGGAGTTATCGAACAATACCGACTCCACATTCAATCCCTACGACGATTGTAGTTCGTTAGACTAATGTATTAGCTTACGTGACTTTGGGATGAATTGAAGGGCATGTTTGATATGTGTGCTTATAAGACTCAATCGAGTTCTTCTGCGGTTTATATGATTGTGTGAAGTAAATGCATGATTGAGAGCATGTTGTAGAATGATATATCTATTTGACATGTTGAATTCGCTCTTGTTGAATTCCTATTTGATTTCTTAATGAGTAAACAACTACTTGTTGAATAAGTTCACTCTTGTCGAACTTGTTCCTTATTTGAGATTTTATGACGAGTAAACATCTACTTGGCATTGCATTAGTCCAGCTGGCATATTTGGTTGAGTCGATGGTGTGACAATGCATCACCGTCACGAGTTATGGGACTCGTGATAGTGATGGGTTGTTATACCGGGTTTTTATCACACACCCCTCCACTGTTGGCCACAGTGGGGAAGTAGCACCTTTGCTGTAACCAACAGAGCACATTGGCAAGTCTAATTACCAAGTAGAGAGCTTGGTACCCGAGTAGAGAGCTCGGTACTTTGATACACTCATCATGGGTATCATTGGCACAAAATGTTAACACTGTGTATTGCAGGAGCTACGTAGCGGCACCAGTTCCATAACATATCCTCCTTATATGTGGTTTACTTTATAGCACTTATGTGAAACAATGTGCTACCATGGATATGTGATTTAAGTGTTTATATAAATGAATGCTTTGATTGACTTGATATTAAAGATGATATCTTGCTATGTATGTTGCATAATGCCATGACATGCATAATTGTTAACTCACAAAGTCTTTATGACTTACCCCCTCCCTTTTACTGCTTTAGATCCGAGCCGTTCAGGTCCTCCCTGTTGAGGCGTTGCAGGGTTCGTGCTTGGAATACACAACAGACCCCTGAAGCTGATCAAAAAGATCATCAATGTGAGGTAATGGATACTTATTATTTATAGTAACCTGGTTCAACTGACGATAGTCAATGCACAACCGCAAACTACCATCCTTCTTCTTCACAAACAACATTGGTGCACCCTACGGAGACGCACTCGGTTTAGTAAACTCCCTATCCAGCAGTTCTTGCAACTGCTCCTTCAACTCTCTCAACTCAGCTGGAGCCACCCTATAAGGTGCTCTAGAGATAGGTGAAGTACCGGGCAAAACCTCAATGCAAAACTTTAACTCTCGGTCGGGAGGTAATGCATAATCAGTCGAAAAGACATCCAGAAATTCATTAACTACTGGTACATCTTCTATACTAACAGTAGACATGCTAGTATCAAGCACATAAGCAATATACCCCGTACACATCATGGACACCTGATATAGACGGTGGTAACGCAAGACAACCTGAAACTCAAGATCACGTCTCCGGTTGTCTGCGTAGCTTTTCTGTCTACTCTGAGCTGTAAGCAATCTGTCTCTAATCAGCTTCACACTCTCATCCGACTGTTGTACCATCTTCGAACCCCATAACCTAGCCTCACCGACTTCGTCCCAACAAATCGGTGGTCGACACTTACGCCCATACAATGCCTCGTACGGCGCCATCTCAATGCTCGATTGATAACTGTTATTATACACGAACTCAGCCAATGGTAGATGTGAATCCCAACTACCCTTGAAATCCATAGCACACGCACGTAACATATCCTCCAAAATCTGTATCAATCGCTCCGACTGACCATCAGACTGTGGATGAAGCGCAAGCATCGAAATTCACTGCACCCAAAGCCTCACCAAAGAATGCCATAACCTAGAAGTAAATCTGGGGTCTTTATCTGACACAATGCTAACCGATACACCATGTAATCTCACAATCTCTTGAATGTACAACGCTTCCAACTGACTCAAACTGTAGCAAATCGCAATAGGTATAAAATGAGAAGACTTAGTTAACCTATCAACGACAACCTAAACCGCATCAAAGCCTCTACGAGTACGTGGCAACCCTGTAACAAAGTCCATGGTGATATGCTCCCACTTCCACTCCGGAATCTCAAGTGGCTGTAGTAATCCAGCAGGTTTCTGGTGCTCAGCCTTAACCTGCTGACACGTCAGACATCTCGAAACATACTCAGCTATCTCCCTCTTCATACCATTCCACCAAAACTTCCTCTTCAAGTCACGGTACATCTTAGTACTACCCGGATGTATCGTATACTTGGCCTTGTGAGCCTCATCAAGAACCATACGTTTCACTTCATCGGAAGAAGGAACGCAAACCCTATTCTGGAATGTCAAGATCCCATCACTATTTATCGCGAACTCGGGTGTATTATTCTCACCCAATCCATCGATAATCTTCATCAAATCTGGATCAGTAGCTTGAGCTTCCTTGATCAACCCAAATAACACTGGTGTAGCACGAACACTAGCAAAGAGAACACTATGCTCACTCACAACAAGACTCCACTCACGGACATCCTCAAGCATCTTCCATTCCCTCATCATCAAACAAGACATGTAGGATCTCCTACTCAAAGCATCCGCAACTACATTCACTTTCCCCGGATGGTATAAGATAGTACAATCATGATCCTTAAGCTTTTCCATCCATCGCCTCTGTCTCATATTTAACTCCTTTTGTGAGAAAAGGTATTTCAGACTCTTATGATCCATATACACCTCAAACTTAGCTCCATAAAGATAGTGTTTCCACTTGTGAAGCGCAAAGATAATAGTTGCTAACTCAAGATCATGAGTCGGATAATTCTGCTCATACGGTGACAACTTCCTAGAAGCATAGGCAATAACCTTCCCGTTCTGCATAAACACACAACCTAAACCTTCCAAAGAAGCATCACAATAAACCACGAAGTTATCACAACCACTAGGCAATGCTAAAATAGGAGCTGTAGTCAACCTCCTCTTCAACTCCTGAAAACTAGCCTCACACTTGTCACTCCAAACAAAAGCAGACTTCTTCTGAGTAAGATTGGTCATAGGAGTAGCAATCTTGGAAAATCCCTCAATAAACCTACGGTAATAACCCGTCAAGCCCAAGAAACTACGGACTTCGGTCACCGTACTAGGAGTCTTCCACTTGGTAACAACCTCAACCTTTGATGGATCCACCGCGATACCATCACTAGACACAACATGCCAAAGAAAAGCAACTTGTTCTAGCCAGAATGCACACTTGCTAAACTTAGCAAAAAGCTGTTTCTTACGCAACACAGTAAGAACCTTTCTCAAATGATGCTCATGCTCCTCCCGTGACTTCGAGTACACGAGGATATCATCAATGAACACCACTACAAAACAATCAAGGTACTCATGAAACACCCTATTCATCAGGTCCATGAAAACGGCAGGCGCGTTTGTCAAACCAAACGGCATCACAACAAACTATAATGGCCATAACGCGTACAAAAGGCTGTCTTCGGGACATCCTCCGCCCGAACCCTCAACTTGTGGTAACCACTCCTCAAGTCTAACTTGGAATACACAACAGACCCCTGAAGCTGATCAAAGAGATCATCAATGTGAGGTAAGGGATACTTATTCTTTATAGTAACCTGGTTCAACTGACGATAGTCAATGCACAACCGCAAACTACCATCATTATTCTTCACAAACAACACCGGTACACCCCACAGAGACACACTCGGTTTAATAAACTCCTTATCCAGCCGGTTCACAATGCTCCTTCAACTCTCTCAACTCAGCTGGAGCCATCCTATAAGGTGCTCTAGAGATAGGTGATGTACCGGGCAAAACCTCAATGCAAAACTCTAGCTCTCGGTCGGGAGGTAATGCATAATCAGTCGAAAAGACATCCGAAAATTCATTAACTACTGGTACATCTTCTATACTAACATTAGACATGCTAGTATCAAGCACACAATCAATATACCCCGTACACCCCTGAGATAGAAGTTTCCTAGCTCGCAAAGCAGAAATAACATGTATACCATTCAAAGCATGATCACTCGTAAACACAAATTCCGGAATACCGGGCATGGCAAAAGTAACCCTCTTGCGACGGCAATCTACTAAAGCATGGTAAACACAAAGCCAATCCATACCCAATATCACATCAAAATCCCGGATAGGCAATACTACCAAATCTGCATGCAAAACCCGATCACAAACAAGTACATCATAACCCCTATAGACCTCAGATGCCAACATACAATCACCCAACGGTGTAGACACCTCAAGAACATAAGGCAACTGAGCAGGCAATACACATAAATGATCTATAAAATGTGATGCGACATATGAATGAGTAGACTCTGGATCTATAAGAACTCGAGCTCTATGACCGAAAACTGAGAGAGTACCTCCAATCACTGAAGTAGACTCTGGGACACCATGCTGATCAAGCGCAAATACACGTGCCTGCGCCTTCGGATGACCATCACTATCCCTCTTATTCCCAGACTGTGAAACAGAACCCACTGACTGACTAACACCAGCCTTAGGACAATCTCTCCTCATATGACCTGTCTCACTACACCCGTGACACTTAGCAGTCTTAGTCCAACACAGCTCAAATGCGTGCCCGTGCGTGACAATAGAACATACCACGTAAGCGTTCCTCCTGCCTGCCCTCGAGAAGATGGAGCGCGACTATCCCGACTCTCGGGCCGTCTAGACGCCCACCGTATCGTTGTCTACCACGGCCACCTTGCGGCGGTTGCCCCAACGGCCGACCGATTCCCGAGTCGGCCTCTCCTAGAATCTTTGCGAGGCCCCATGATGGCTAGCTGCTGTTATGAAGACTACACATAAGGCTTCTTCCTGTGTTCCTCAATATCTCTCTCTATCTCATAGGCACGATCTACCGCGCCGCGATAATCTGCCAACTGAAGAGACAAAGGCTGCCTCCTAAACTCGGTCTTCAAACCCTTAACAAACTTAAGAACCCTCTGGGACTCATCTGATACAAGATGTGCACAATACCGCGACAACTCAGTGAACTTAGATAAATACTGAGCCACGGACATAGAACCCTGCTCCAAATCTTGGAACTCCTTCTCTCTCCTCTGTCTCACTACCATCGGTACATAAGAAGCCCTGAACTCCCTCTCAAAGTTAGGCCACACTCTAGGAACCCCATTCAGATTCCCGCTAGCAAGAAAGACTTTCCACCAATGGTTGGCGGCTCCCCTCAGCTTATATACTGCTAGTACAACCTTCTCTTCCTCAGTGCAGTCCAGAGCTGCAAAGATCTTCTCTAAGTCCTCCAGCCACAACTCAGCAATACTAGCATCAGACTCACCCTCGAAAGATGGAGGTTTCATCTTCAAGAATCTCTCCAAAGTAGCGTTGTTCCTCACTCTAGGATCAATAGGCACATCAATACGAGGCGGCGGCTGCCTCACCTCTGGTTCTGGTGGTGGTGGTGGTGGTGCAAGTGGTACTCCTCCTGGCTGACCTCCCTGGGTCATCTCAGCCATAAAAGCAAGCATACGGCGATAGATGTCCGCCATCTGCGCATTAGGGTCAACCTGCTCCTGCTGTGGAGGTCTATCACCCTGTCTATTCTCTCTATCACCTCGACCAACACCGCCTCCTTGGCTAGGACCAGTACCTTCGGTATTCGTACCATGTCTAGTCTCCACCATCGTGAACCTATAAGAAATCACTCGACGTTATAAATCACACAAAGAACCAACCCACCTAAGCCATGGAACTTATCCTGGCCGATAGCTAACCTATAATGCTCTGATACCAACTGTGACGACCCGACCCGAACCCCGAGGAGGAACCACGAGTCAAGTCGTCCAAATAGGACAACAATTCATGCAAGGACTCAATTAAAGAAAACGACGTGACACAACATTGTAGATGAAGCGCGACTCGACACTAAAAGGCCGGAATAATATAAAACTTTTTAATCCTTATATAGCAATTAAAGACAAGTATACAATTCATCGGTGACTTTACAACCGGAACCCAACACTAAACAGTTCATGCATATATACCTCGACGGCTACAACATGTCGGAGAAACAACATAAGTAAATAAGAGCTAAAGTGATGTCCAGCGGAAGACTTAAAACATGAACCAACTACATCTATACAAGGCTCGGTGTACATGTGCCGGCACTCAAAATAGGATACAAGTTACTACAAATATAGACATAAATACAACAAAACCAAGTTCCCAAAGCGAAGTCTAAATGACTTGCTAATCCCAACGTCCTTACAAAAGAGTTCCAAAAGAAGGACATCCAAGATAACAACCTCGTCACGAGTGATCTTGGACAAGCACGAACCCTGCAATGCCTCAACGAGAAGTACCTAGTGTAGACACCCCAATTTCGTACCCCTGATATGTGACATGACATAAAATATCAAGAACTGTTGAAACATTAACAAATGTCAAGTTACAGGGTTGAAAATGCAAAAGGAAAAAGTAGGATGCATGAACAGTGAACTGCAGGGGAGGAAAGTGTCAAAAATCGGAACTTGAAAGGCAGCTTGGTGCCGCACCAAGGCCCCTTGGTGCCGCACCAAGGGTCTCCTTGGCGGCACCAAGCACTTTACTGTAGCTTGTCTCAGATGGAAATAGTACAATTTTTGATGCACAAGGTACAAGCGGTTGAAGCTGATGAACAAACTCAAGAATGACAGCCGCGTCCCTGCCTCCTGCTATAAATAGAGAGCTTGGGCTCCTCATTTCATCGCTCAATTTCATCGCAACGAAGCGCTGAGAAATTCTCTCCGCGTTCCTTCGAAGCGACATAGTACGAGAGGTGTGAGATAGGTGAGTGGAAGCCCCTAAAGTATCCAAACCCTGCCCAAACTCCGTCAAAATATATATCCACCAGTTATAAGTAATCCCTAGCCTAGTTTTTAGGTATCCACCTCATTTCCCCGGCCCAAAAATCCCAAAGTAAGCCGTTACTCTGCCCGAGTAACGAGCTGAAAAAACAACCTTTATAAGCCGTTATTCCGCCCAACCAAAAAGGCCAAAACCACAAAAACTAAGCCGTCACTCTGCCCAAACCAAATAAAACAAAACCACCATATATAAACCGTCACTCTGCCAAAATCAAAACAACAAACACACAACAAAAGACTCCCTCTCCCGACAAGGACAGAGCGAGCACACCCCGCTCTAAAAGGTAATAACTTTTAAGGGCGCTTTTTATTTATTTACTCTATTGTCTATTTATTATTTTCTAAAGTTGTTATTTAAATCCGGCACAATGTAGTCCTTGTAAGCCGTTGTGCTGCCCGGATTAGATTAGGAAATATTATGTAAAAGAGCCGTTATAATGGCCAAATATTCTTAAATATGTTTGTAATTATTGGAAGGAGACGGATGCGAGTCCGTAAATAATGTGGCCACGAATGTATTTGTTTAAATTTCCCTTGTCATTATAATACCTTATTCATTTGCTAAATAAATGTGACAATAAGCATACTTCAGCCAAAAACCATTTTCGAGACCGAAAGGGCGAGTTGGGTGCCTAGCACCTTCCCAACTCGTAACTTAGCCTCCGAACCCGCTTTTTAAAATCTCTGGTTTTCTTTTTCTGGTTTTTCTTTATTTTTGCCTTAAAATAAAGATGGCGACTCTAAAACTTTCAAATCCAGTGGGGCCTCGCAACATTCCCTCTTTGCACTTTCCTGTTCTCCCCTAAAAAAGGGAGACACGGGAATGGAGGGGTGATGTATTCCCATATCCTGATATCCCCTAAACAAGGGATAACTTGATGCGGGAAACCCATAGCTCCCATAGTGATCTGATTGGGCCATAAGGCTATTTTTAATAAATCCATAGTGGGGGCGTCGCAATATCCTTTCTTGCACTTCTCTATTTTCCCCTAACGAAAACAGGGGAGAATGGGAATGGAAGGGTAATGCATTCCCATATCCTGTTATCCCTGAACAAGGGATAACTTGACATGGAAAACCACCAGTTCCCATATTGGATACAAAATCCACTCAAGGCAACCGAGGCACATTCCAACGTGCTAATATAGACAGCACTCCTCTCGCACTTTGGATTTCGTCTTCCCCTAAACAAGGGAGGGTGGAACGAGAGCAAGGCGTGGTGTCCGCATCCGCATGCACGCCACACCTATCCAAGGGCGCAGGCGCTGAGCGCATCCCGGGAACCTCACAGTGGCGACTCTGCTGGGGAGTTGTTTTATTTTAAATAAAATGGAAGGCTAGACTCGTAAAATAAAACTTTTTTATTTTTATTTGTTTCTGGCTGCAGTATGCTTGTCATATTAATTTACGCATTTGAATAAAGTGTTCCCATACGGCCGTGGCTATATTTGTGGATATGATCCTCCATCCGCAGCGGCTTGTTCCGATAAGCATTACATGTGCATGTTCGAGTATAAAAAAAATATATATATATATATATATCAAAAAAAAATTCGAAAAAAAAAAAAAATATATATATATATATATATATTATATATATTACAAATAAATTCCGGGCAGCACAACAAAGGAGCTGGGGCTTTACTTCCGGCTCTATATTATTATTTATTTCAGTTCATTTTCTTATTCATTTTATTCTGTACATTTATACATATCTACATTCATTCTGTCATTTTATTTTGGGGACATAGGACCAAAATTTGTAATTAATAGGGATAGATAGTTTCCCCACTTTTCTTTCTATTTCTTAAAATGTGGTGTGCTTGCTTGCTTGCGCTCAAACTAAAAAAGCCGAGAAAATCCACACAAACAGCAAGACATGCCATATATGTTTTATTTTTCTATTTATATATCTGTAAATAAATAAAGACTTTACTGCTTTCTAGATACCACACACACGCACATGCATATAGCTATATTCCGAACTGTTACCCTACACCATGGCGGCACTACCCCCTGCGCATGAGCCAACGTTAGAATGCATATAGATTCTCGACACTTGACACTTCTTGCCAAATAGGTTTTTGCATCTCCGAATTGTGGGTCAGCCCCTGTCAAAAAAAATATATATGCGCAAGTTAGTAAAAACGAAAAAGATATAAAAATAAAAATAAAAATAAATTGCGCAACAAAAAAAAATATAACAAAAAAAATAATAATGAACATGGGCTGATTTATTATTCTCAGATGCTCTACCTAGACCATTTCGAATGGTGGATCCTGAAAAGAGTATAGGCCCTTCGTGCGGGACGATCCGATCCTAGGGAGTCGAAAGGCGGTGTGGAATACGTTGGTCTTATACTGCGGAGAAAGAATCCCTTGTTCGAAAGTCACGAGACCGTCAAAATAAAGCAGGTGCTTATCCAGTCAATTGTAGGTCAAACAATTAAAATAAAACATACTAATAAAGGCACGCTGTACTCCAAACCCAGAAAGCCTTCAAACAGCCTCCTGATACCCCCATAACCCATTTTCCTCGAAACTCGGCCCGAACACTCGAAAGGCGAGATAGTAATCGCCGGTTATGCGGCGGTTGTCACGGGAAATAAGTGCAAAAATCGAGCAGAGGTATCACTATCATATCGACAAGGGCGAGAATCGGTCATGTAGAATACGATTCGAGCAGTATGGCAGCAGAAAGTAAGGTAATCTCTTCCCATGCAGTCCCCCAAGAAGCATCAACCTTCCATGTTCCTCCAAATCCAATTTCCCAGCCAAACACCAACCCACCAAATACCTATCATTACCAAAATTTTAACCCTTTTTCATCATACCCTCCTTACCCAATCCAACCCATAATCCTTATCCAGCCCAAAATCTATATCCTATCCAATATCCACATCCAGCCCAATATCCATATCCAGCTCAATATCCTTATCCTGCCCAAAATCCTTACCAGGTACCGCAACCAAAAAATTAACCCAGCCTTTCCTAATCCTGCCAGCATCTACCAAGACCCAACTTTCCCGCCCACCAAAATGGAGGCTGACATTGAAAATTTGAGAACCATGATGCTTAAAATTCTAAACCAAGAAGTTTCTAATGGAAATTTGGGGGACAGCTTTCTGAGTATGATGGGTGAAGGCACTAATTATAAAAGAGCTCCCTGCTGAGTTTGGGTCTACTTCCAATAAACCTCTGCAGAACTAGTATACTACGACCGGCCCACTTTTGACGCCCGCAGATCTGGTGGACTACTTCGGATATATTACCCTATTCCTTTCCCTAGCCTTACGAATTTGGTCATCTACCAATCCGCTCCCTAAAATTGAGGATCTCAAACCCCAGGTCCTCAATAATGTAATAAACCCTGTACGGTGTGCTTTTAATAATAATCTAAACGTCTTTGCTTATTTCTTAGTTGCACCTACATTAAAAGACACATTAAATAATTATAATAATGAGTCATTTAATAGGACCCAAAAGATTAAAAAAAAAATGTTTGCTTGAGCTTGTAAAGTCAGTAGAGCACCAGGGACATCATTCATCAGCAGCAACCGAAGACTGATTCATTATCAATCTGGGGCTGGACAAGGAAATCAAAAGAAGTCAGAATCGGCAACTACCTTGTGACGCCCCGCTCCTTCGTTGTCTCGGTTTGCATGCTATATTGCACTTCTTCCTTTGTCGACGGTATGTTTGGTCTGTGAGAGGGTCTAGATGTGTTTGAGAGACCATATTAAGATCAAAACATTATTAAGAGACTCCATATAGTTGTTGACTTGCTAAAGTCACAAGTCGTGACCGACGATAGTCGAATGCGCAGCGATTGAGGGTTTACTTCCGTTTTGTGTTCGTGACCTCGGTTTGGGTCCTAGATCTCTTTAAGATAGTTTATTAACATGTTTAGATGTGTTAGACTTCAAGTTGGAGGTGTTCCTTAAGTCTATCGAAGATTTGGAAGTTTTGGAGATAGCGTTCGTCTCTATCGCGTAGTTCGAGGATCGAGTCGCGTAATCGCCTCTCCTTTGGGATTCTTATTTCCCTAGTTGTTATTCAACTTCCTAGAAGTATTTAAGCTTCTTCATTAGCCCTTAGACTTGCCTTAAAAGTCTCCTCTCATTGCTCGTTTGATTTCAAGTTCGTTCGTCGTCCCGGTTGCACGTTGTTGCACCCCTTCCCGGTTTCGCTCCGAGTTGTTTCGGGAGTTGTTTGGGTGTGTTTTAGACTTGTTTTGAGTTGGGTTAGACCCTAGAATGGTTGCCCATAAGTTTGGGATCATTTAGATCAAGTTTAGACCAGTTTTGGAGATTCAGGAGCCGAGGCGGCCGCATGGGATGGAGTGAGGCGCCCGCCTCAGATACTGAGAGCACCCTTATGTGCAGAAGAGGTGAGGCGGCCGCATGGAGTAGGTTGAGGCGCCCGCCTCAACCCCAGAAAAGCTGTTACGGGATTTTCTTCCCCTGTTTTGAGTTGTGATGTGTTTTACCTATTCTACCCTCCTTAAACCCCCTCTAAACCCTTCCTAACCTCTCATACTTAACCCTAAACATGTCCTAACATTATTTAGAAGTTAATTAAGGTTGGATTAGAGCTTGATTATCCCTAATCTCCACTAATTGCACTTGAGAAATGTCCCTTGTGCCCTTCTTAATTTGGGGGTATAAATACCCACAACCCTTTGCAATTTACTGAAAATCTCTTCATTTCTTCCTCTCCCACATACGTATTCTAGAGAGAGAGACTCCATGGGAGACTCTTGAGCCCTAGCTCTTCTCCCTTCGATCCAAGACGATCCGACCACCCGATCTCCTTCAAACTTCGGATTCTTGAAGCCCTCGACGAGTAGAACGACTTCACCGATCGGATTTGTGTTCTCTTGAGTTTTCACTCAAGCTTGGTAAGTTACTTTCTTTTGATTTTGGTTCATTGGCCCTAAGGAAAACAATCTATATGCTATTTGTGGGCAATGAACACTTGTTATGCTATGTTTGCCCAAATTTGGGGATTTTGGAAGTGTATCTTGTAAGAGCAATTGTAGAGTAATTTTATGATTTTTGAAGTGTGTGATTACTCTTTATTATGTGTTTCTAGGCTTATGAGCATGCTAGAAATCATGCCTTTATGCTATTTGGGTTTATGGTAGAATTATGCTTATGATTGGGGCTTTGGGTGTATGAACTCACATGATAATATGAGTAGAAACAATTAATTGAAATTGTATGACTTATGAAATGGGTTTTGATCTATGTTGGGATTAATTGTGAATTTTAGGCTTGAGAGTCAAACCCGAATTATTTGGGAAATTATGGTTAAGTTGAAGTGGGGTTAACGTTGAGATCAATGAGGGATGTAAATGATGAAACTTGGTGTTTAGACTCAACGGAGTCGAAATATGTTCAATGATGTGATAATGAACTCGGGTTGGAATCCTACGACAATTGGATTCCGTTTGATTATAATTATGATGGATTCTTGGGTTTTAGGGCTCGGGAATCAAGCCCGAATGAACTTTGGGATTTTGGTAGTATATATGAATGAAATGTCTAATTGTGGGGCTATGAAACACATAAAGAGTGGAATGTAGAATTAAGACTCAACGGAGTCATTGTAAGGCCAATAATGTGATAACAAGCCTTTGGTTGAGACCCTACGATGTTCGGGCCTCGTTTGCTTATGTTGTGCGTATCCGAGTACCTTGTTGTGTCCTATGGAGACACTCATGTTATAGAGACCCATTGGGAACTTGTTAGAGCGTGCTTGTAAAGCACGGAGTATTAGAGACCAACCCATGGTCTCGAGTACCATTTAGTAATGTTATTCGAATAATTCACTATAAGGAATTTAGTCGCGAGCATATGATAGTACTTGCGAATTTAGACTACAAGGTAGTCTTGTCATTCATGAGATGGGTTTTTGATGATGTCGGCTATAAGGACTTTGGCTAAGTCCGGTGTGCCTTTAAGTGAAGCTTAATGCTAAGCCTTGAGTTGTGGTGGTTCTTAGACTAAGTAGTAGTCTTTGATTTAATCTTGAGTTGAGGACTTTAGTAGACCTCATTTTATGAATTGTTGGGCTTATATGCTATTCTTGAATTGGTGATGACTTGAGGTTTATGAATACCTCAATACGTGGTTTTTGAACTAAACTTACAAGTTAGTTGAATATGTTAAGTGTGTACAAGTATGTGCATTGTTTGTTGGTTTTGTAGAGCATTGTGACCTACTCGAATTAATAAGTTCTTTGGTGATGAACTTGGTCCTTATCGGTTTATACAAGTAAATAATCTACTTGATCATCTTGATTTTGAGTCCAGCTGGCGTCTTGGTCGTTTTGTCGGCAATGGGACGATTCATGGCCTTTGGAAACATTCGCTATGAATCGCCGCATTGGTACCCTTTCTCCTCACTATTTGGCCGATAGTGGGATGTGGTCTCGTATTAGCGGCTCCTAGCCTGATATCGAGCTCCCATTTCTCATCCCCGGAGTCGGATGAATGTAACGCGGAACTCATTAAAGAAAACTGGTGAGTTATGATCATTTGAGGATTGAAACCCAGTTTATGATCATCTGAGGGTGGTGTACCCGGTTTGAATATTGAAGGGCTTGGCCCAGTTCCTGATTTTGCGTGCTTAGGTATAAGCGCCTATATGAAAGAAAACGTGCTATATGGTTTATGAAGTTTATGTTACATGATGACATTATACAAGTTAATTATTGGTAGACTATAAAGATACCATGATTTTATATGTGTTGATGCATTATGCCATGCCACGATATGCTATGCCATACATTTGCATTTAGTAACTTACTGGGTCATTATGACTCATTTCGTGTGTTTGTTTTCCTTAGTTTTTGCAGCGATCCCGTTGAGTGCAGTACGTGGCGGCTTCGGATAGTGATTCCTAGAAGGTGGTCTTCCGGGCTTTTAGCTTGGGTCTATTGTTATTACTGTTATCTTGTAATTGTGAGACACGATTGTAAAGTTATGTAGACTTTACTTGGGTAGACTATGTTAGTATCATGTTATTGTATTATTTTGGTAGCCGACTCGTTAGTCGAGCTGTTGTATCTTTTAGAAGTTATTCCTTTGTTGTTTCGAGCATGCTTTAGCTCACTCATCCCGTTATTGTTAGTATTGTCATCTCCGACGACGTTAGTCGTGAGACTTGGGTTTAGTTGTTAGAATTTGAATATCTTATTCTTTAGTTGATTTGTTCCTCCGGCATGCTTTAGCCGTTGAGTTGTTGTTTATCAGGTTGGTATTCTTGTTGCTTCGCCGGCCTTAGGTTGCCGATGGTTTTTTGTACGTGCGCAATGTTGCGCCACGCGAAGTCGTAGATTTGTCGAGAGATAGTCGCTCTCGGCCTTTGTATTCCTTAGTTTAAAACTATAGGTTTTGGTCCCATTTATGATTTGCTTCCGCAGATTTTAGTTTTTTGGTTATTCGGTTTTGCCGTTATGGCTTTTCATTTGTTTAGAGTTTGTTGGTTCAACTCTTGACTCGCACCACTACGCTTAGCGGGTGCTTGTCCATCTTTTAGCTTGTCTTGACGACACGACCTTGGGATTCGCATTGGAATTTCGGGTCGGTGTCACGCTGGTATCGAGCTATAGGTTAGCTATTTCGCCAAGATAGGTTCCTTGGCCTTGTTTGGGTTGGGTTTATTGTTGAGTTATTAACGCTGAGTGTTCTTTGTAGGCGTATTATGTCGGGAACTTGGCGTGGAGCTAGTTCCGGTAGAGACCTCGTCGGGTACAACTCGTGGCTACGAGAGAGGGAGAATGTTACGGATCCGCGTGTGACCCTCGCCAGATGTTTGGGATGGAAGACAAATCTATCATTCTTGCGAGATTCTGAAGTTGGAACCCGAGAGCTACGATGGAGGACCCGATGCTTCTAAAGCGTAACTTTGGATAGAAAACATGGAGAAGATCTTCTGCGGCTATGGGTGACGTCGAAGAGATGGTGACCCTAGCAAGTTGTTTAAATTGATTGCGGCCGACCATTGGTGGCATGTGTTACGAGATAGTTGGAGTCACCGTGGAGTGCCTCAAGTGTGGGAGAACTTCACGATGGAGTTTATGGCCACACGGTAGTTCGGGAAAGAAGCAGTTTTAATTCATGGCATTAGAACAAGGAGCTACGACTGTGGCTCAAGATTCAAGTTCACGTAGTTGGCTCGCTATTGTGGTTACTTAGTACCGATGAGGCTAGGAAGACCCAACGGTTTGTGAAGGGCTAAAGATGAAATATCGTAGGCGTCGCTCCATTACAACTTACTTGACACCGAGTCGCTGGAATCGGCAAGTATGCATAGAGTTGACATCGAGGAGTATGCTCAAAAGAAGGCCTCGAGTACTATTAGGGGCAATGATGGTAATAGAGGGCAAAGACCACGTAAAGTTAATCAAGAAATCACACGCATCGGTAGACGGAGTGACGCTCCTACCTCTAAGCCGGAGACGACCAGGCGGCGAGTTAACATGTAATTTTTGTATGAGGACGTGACATGCCGAGAACGTATGTTGGGGTAAAGCAGAAAGTGTTTCGCCAGGCGGTGATCATGTTCGTAAGGATTGCCCGAAGATGAGGGTTAATCGTGGAAGTACTAGTCAACAATCCAGCTGGCTCCAAGAGGACAGTGGTGGACGGCCTAGAGCTTGAGGTCGCGGCGCTGCGGGCGGTTGGCCATTGCGGAGTCTTGAGACCTATCCGAAATAGGAAGGTATATTCTTGTATATAAATATTCGTAAATTATACCGTTGTTACTATTACCGTTAATATGAGTACACGTTTTAATCGGTAGCTCATGTGCATTCATACATACATTATATGGTGTATTGTGTAATATTGGTTGTTTGCTCGATCGGGAATAATACCCCAATATGAGATTGATATGTGACATGGTTGTTTGTAAATTACCGGTAGGTAATCGCACATGGTGTATGGATCCTTGTTTAGTCTATATATATATAAGACTATGTTATGTGTAAAGTTGTGGTTTCTTTTGGGATTATGTATAAGGGCCATAGTATGTATATGTATATATATATGAATATATATATAAAGCATGAATTGTTAGTTGATATTTATTGGTTTGATATAATGTTTGTATATTCTATAAGGATATGTTTTATGTAATGACTAATACGATATTATATTAATGTTAGTGGTTACTATGCGAGTAGGATATACACTCGACTTGTGAGGAGGTTGAATGTTGCGATTTAGAGGGTAATCATGGTTACACGGAAGAGATTGACGCTTCACCGTGAGTATTGAGACGTTAACGTTGTGTTAGGATGCTTAGTGTATGCATAGGTTGTAGATTTGGTCTAGAGCCCAAGAAAGGATAGTTGGAGTATAGACGCTGGGCATTAGTAGCCTTGGCGATTCGCAGATTTCTAGAAGCCATCTTGGTTGAGTGTACTAGGTACACGAGTTTTGTGACAGCTATGATTGTTGTTTGTCAAGGTGATAGACCTTGTTACTTGGTCTGAATTTTTATTCAGTTACGTGCATTAGTTGTAGGAAACACCTACTTGATGCATTTACATAGTAGTATATTAAATTCTCATCTCATAATATCATGTTCATTCATTTCCTTAGCATAGGAGACTATTAAGGGATGCATAGAACTTTTTAATCATGAACCTTCAAGATCCTTGCAACGAAAAGTTTTTGAAATCCAATTTAGCCTGCACCCCTAAATTGGTGATCAAAAGAGGTTCGTGGTGGACTAGGATTGGTAGTGAGTAGGTTAAACATTGACTATACCAAGTAACAAATGGATGGACATAGATGGAAAGAATTTTCAAACATGGCATTGTGTGTTTTGTGTGTTCTTACCCGCGATAGGGAAATCGCGAGTATGATTTGCATAGTTTGAAATGCCAATTTGGTCTTTTGATTTGTTTGTAAATTGCTCCATAAGCAATTATTATTCTTGTAACTTAGAATCTTTTGTGCTTGAATTTCATGATGTGCCCCGGCTAAAATAGTTTCGGTAGTTGAACGTGTTCTTATAAGTTGGGATTTTGCCACATGATTGGCTAATGTGTTCATATTGTAATCGCGACTCGGTATGAGTCATGTTATCTTCAACCGTAAGTCTTGATGTTGTTGTGGTCTATCGGGGAATTCTAGACTTTCGAATTTGGATTATTAGAGTTTAAACGTGTTTATTGCGGGTCGAGTGTGGACCTAATGTTGGTTTGTATATGATTTAGAATTCTGACCTAATTCCTTTTAAGGGGAGAGGGTTGATTCCCGCCTTCTGTTGTGTCTGCCATGCTATATTGCACTTCTCCTGTCGACGTATGTTTGGTCTCATGAGGGTCTAGATGTGTTTGAGAGACCATATTA
>CM028381.1:26930317-26973456 GCA_013146195.2 Codonopsis lanceolata | reverse complement strand
AGAGGAATTTTTTAATGCAATTAGAAAGATTGCTGCGAGTGATTTGTAATATTTGAACTTGTTAAGGATTGATTCTCCATACTTGATGAATATGACTTATAAATCATATAGTGTTTCTTGCCTTCAAGCATGTTCTACTATTGGGTTGTTAACTTGCTATGAAATTTGGATTCCACTAATAGGTGGGATTATGAACTTGAATTGAACTAAAGCTTGATTTGATATTAATCAACTTAGGCTTCCATCTTCTACTTGACTTATTGATACGTGAACTAGGGTTCCTAAATGGAGCGAGAGAACCTAGCTATGCCTTAAACAAGAACATAGAAGGGCTAGAAATGCATATAGCATTTATACCCTATTTGGATGAGCTGTAGTAAGGACTCAACGGAGTCGAGTTAAGGAACAATTGAACCTTACGAGGATCGTGGTGAGATCCTATGATAATTATATTCCATTTGACTAGATTACTAGCTTTTGGGACTTGAATCGAATAGAGTGAACAACTTGACACTTATGATTTAGAGACTCAAATGAGCTCCTATTGTGGTTTTGTGATTATTGTAACAATGTGCATAATCGTATGAGTTTAGTAGATCATTATATCTACTTGAGAATTAGCAAGTAAACATCTACTTGTGCATTGCATATAAGTCCGTGGCATTACTTGAGTTTTCATGTTGAAGGTGGGGCGATGCATTGTCTTCCGAATTATGGGATTCGTGGTTGCAATGTATCGCCGTACGGTCGGTTTCACACCCCTCTTGCTAGCTACGGTGGGAAGTAGCCCCTTTGTCGTAACCAATTGAGCATTTGGCTAGTGCTATTTTCAGAGTAGAGAGCTTGGTACTTTGATACCCGATCACGGGTATCGCCGCGATATGATTAACGGTTGTGATTGCGGGAGCAATACGACCGGTGATTTGGTATCTTCTCATCCCTTGTGGCTTCCTATGGGCACTTATGTGATAACAAAGTGTTAGTTGAACATGAGATCATTGACCATGTTTGTATGTATTAATGTTATTGAGACTTGATGTGTATATATATAAATATGCACATTATACATAATGATTATGTGAACAACTTGATTTGTATATATATAGATGTATATACTTTCATATAATGTTTATAGAAACTACCTTCTAATTCATTTGATTTGTGTTTGAGCAGGAATTACACCTGGTTCATTTGGATGTTTAGTAAGTAAGAAGAAATGACTATCTTGTGGAGTATCTAAGCGATACGGCCTTCTCTTCACGGGTTTTGTCATTTGTAAAATGACACCATGATTATTTATGTTACATAATTATATGTTACATATCTCTTGTAATAACGTCTTTGGTCATTATGACTCATTCCGTACTTTGTTTCTAGTTGCGATAAATTGGTAGCCGTGTTGAGGTCGAGTAGATCGTGATTGTAGCGTGCGCGTGATCGAATAGATCGAGATTAGATCGTGTGGTTCATGCTAGAAGCAGCAGATGTAACAACCCGACCTGAATTCCAACACGAAATCCCAAGGTCGTGTCGCTGGAACTAACATAAGAAAAGGACAAGCACTTGCTAAAACGTGGTACAGTCAAACAATCGAGCCAACACGCTCTAAACATGAACTTATAAAAAGAGTCTTGGAGCATATATTGTTCAAACTCTATTTGGTTGGAATTGTAGTAAAGACTCACTTGAAGTCTAGTTAAGGAACAATTGAACCTTACGAAGATCGTGGTGAGATCCTATGATAATTATATTCCATTTGACTAGATTACAAGCTTTTTGGACTTGAATCGAATAGAGTGAACAACTTGACACTTATGATTTAGAGACTCAAATGAGCTCCTATTGTGGTTTTGAGATTATTGTAACAATGTGCATAATCATATGAGTTTAGTAGATCATTATATCTACTTGAGAATTAGCAAGTAAACATCTACTTGTGCATTGCATATCATTCAGTGGCGTTACTTGAGTTTTCATGTTGAAGGTGGGGACGATGCATTGTCTTCCACAATTATGAGATTCGCGGTTGCAATCTTGCAATCGCCGTGCCGGATCGGTTTTCACACACCCCTCCACTACACTAGCTACGGTGGGGGCGTAGCCCCTTTGTAAGCGTAACCAATTGAGCACATTGGCTAGTGTTATTTTCTGAGTAGAGCTCTGAGACCGAGAAGAGAGCTCGGTACTTTGATACACGAACACGGTTATCAACGGCACAATATGATTATGGTTGTGATTGCGAGGGAGCAATACGGCCAAAGTGATTTGGTATCTTCTCTATCCTTTATGTGGCTTACTATGGGCACTTATTTGATAACAAAGTGTTAGTGAACATGAGATCTTATTGACCATGTTTGTGTTGGTAGATGTTAAATGGAAGACTTGAAATGTGTATATATATATATATATATATATATATATATATATATATATATATATATATGCACACTTATACATGACTAATATATGAGAGAGGTGATATGTATATATAGAGATATACATACTTATATATGAGATATATATATATATATATATATATATATATATATATATATATATATATATGAAAGACTTGATGTGTATATATATATAGATACACACACTTATGCATGATGATTATATGGGGGATTTGATATGTATATATAGAGATATACATACTGATATAGGTGTATATATATAAATATTCACCCTTACACGTGGTAATAATGTGAATAGCTTGATTTGTATATATAATGATATGTATACTTGTATATGATGTTTTGTGGGAACTACCTTCTAATTCGTTTGATTTGTGTTTGAACAGGGAATTACACCCTGGTTCATTTGGATGGTTTAGTAAGTAAGAAGAAATGGATATCTTGTAGAGTATCGAAGCGATCTGACGCCTCCTCAGGTTTTTACGTCATTTATAAAATGACACCATGGTTATGTTTATGTTACATAATTATATGTTGCATATATATTGTAGTATCGTGTTGGGTTATTATGACTCATCCTGTACTTGTTTCTAGTTGCGATGGCGATAGTTGCGAGGTCGAGTAGATCGTGGTATAGCGGTCTTGTGAGGTCGATAGATCGAGATTAGATCGTGTGGTTCGTGTTTTTAGCAGCTGACTTTCCCGAGTAGCAGCTTGTAGAGTCCTGTTTCTTTTTAGCATTGTCATTGATATCATGTACTTTGCTATTCTCGTGAGATCGATATTTTGTAAAGTTATTTAGACTTTACAGTCGGGTAAAATACTTGGGTATTTGTATTGGTTCTTTCTTGGGCCGATGTGTTGTGTCGTGCCTTGTTCGTGGTTTTCGTATTTATTTCAGTTGTCTCCCGGGCACGTAGTAGCTTTGGGGAATTTCCTTATTCTAATTTTTATAGTTGTTGATTGACCCCGGTATGCTTTAGCCATTGGGCATTTGTTATATCATGTTGGTTCTTTGTTGAAACGCCGGCATGGAGTGCCGATGATTTGTTCGGCGTCCGCAATGTTGCGGCACGTGAGTTTTGTTTCTCCTCCTTTGAGAGAGAATGTCTCACTTGGTTTCATTGGCGTTGGTTTCGAGCTTCATGCTTGGGACTTCTTTCCTTATTACTTCCGCTGATTCGATTTTTTGAAACACCATATTTTAGTGCGGCTTTATGTTCACGTTTAGAGCGTGTTGGCTCGACTGTTCGACTTGCACTATTGTTTAGCAAGTGCTTGTCCTTTTCTTATTTTAGTTCGAGCGGCACGAACTTGGGATTTCGTGTTGGAATCCGGGTCGGTTCGTTACAGTTGGTATCAGAGCTTATGTTAGCTATAAGCCAGGATAGGTTCCATGGACTAGGTTAGGTTTGTGTTTTCGTCGAGTATTTACCGTCGAGTGTTGTTTATAATGCCTTATTGGCATATTCTTTGGTACAAGTATACGACTTGGAGTACTAAGTTCGTTTGGTCTGGATTGCCGTGAGTGAAGGTTTGTGTCTAGGAGTATTATATTTCTCCTTTATTGCTTATGAGTTGCAGTTATACCAAGAGTAGGTGCTGCATTTCAGTAGAGCTGTTGTTTCTTGTTCCATTTCTAGGAATCAGAGAAGCTAGACTGTCGGTCCCAAGGGTGATCGTCGTGTTAATCATTATGGCGAAAGTTCGTTGTAATACGTTTCGAGAACGGAGTAGGTAAGCCTCCCGTGGTACCTATTAGTATTTCATAGATTACTATATAGGTGTATATAGTTATGGTAGTACTTAACCACCAGTTATTGTATTATTTGTGTTGGGAATTTGAGACCACTTTGCCGATGGTTGTGTTTTGGTATTTGGGGGACTACCTTGATCAAGGTGAAATTCCCTCAGGATATGTTGGAACTTGGTGATTGGCCAGTAGGTGATGACGTGATGATTGGTTGGATTGGTTGTTGACCCGTATAGGATTTGACTTATAAGGATTGGTCGTATACTAATTAGTGAGAATATGCTACCTAGTGACTCGTGAAATGTTGTATTGTCTTTTTATTCGTCTAATACATTGATATTGTATTAGCCTTGTATAATGTGTTTTATCTACCATTAATAGGTAGTTAATAGTATGAATATTTCATACTTGGTTTACATGCATAGTAAATTAATATACTATGTTGCATGATGTTGATGTCATGCATATATGTGCTTATTATTTGTATTCTTGAGACCGATATAAAGGATGATTTTATGTGATTCACGAACACCCCGCATCTTATACGACGGAAGCTTTTGAAGTCACTTCAGAGGGCCCCTGACTTGATTATCAAGAGGTCTTCGTCGGAGAACTAGAATGGTATAATATGAGATAGAAATTGATTGAACCCGTTACCAAATGAAATGGAATTGAAAAATATTGGTATCTTGTTTTGCTTGTGCAAATACGTACAACATGGATATTGAAATCATGCTATGAATGAATTAACCTTGTGGCTTGATTGGATGAAGTACATCGTATTGAATGTCTTCCTTGTTAGGTGAATATGTGGTCTATAATGATGATTGACTACTTGATTATAGTGTAAGGGCGTTAGACCCTAGAGATTCGTGTTGTGGCTGGAATAATTTAGCTAGCCCAGAAAAATTCTTGGTTGGGAAGTTAGTTAGTTCGGTGCAATTATTGTACATGCATGAATTACTTGATTAGTTGATAGAGAGACATTTAAACCTTGATATCCACGTTTGTTGGAACTTTGTAAGCTTTGCTAATGTCTTTGAACTCCATCAAGAGTCAAGATGACTTGATTTTAGAATTTATTGTAGTTGAGATTTGAGTATTTCTCCCCCTCGTGTTTTGAGGCATACCTAGGGGGTCAACTCGACTTCATGTAGAGTATTGAACTTTTGGTTGTTGTCGAGTTTTGAATCGACCACCACTTGCTGCCACCGCCGGCACCTTCGCCCACCGCCACCGCTTGCTGCACATCGCCGCCACCACCATTACTATATGTTCTTTACTTAAAAATGATAATAAATAGAAATGGAACTTGCTTTTAACATGATTCGAACATTGATCAAGTTACTTTATACCAAAGCTTGCTACCACAAGGCTAGCCCCCTTTTTGGAATTTATTTGAAAGTTTAATATAAATATAAATAAGTAATCATAAAAGTTGTTGATTATTATGAACTTATTTATTATTTTGTTTTGGATTATTTATAATTATAATAAATATAAGTATTTAAATTTAATTTTTTTTGTATTTTGTAAAAATTGCACCTAAATTGCAACTTATTGTACCACACACTCTTCATTTACTTGTCTATGTCATTTTGTTAAATTAGCAATTGGCTCCATTTCATTTATTTAGCTTAATATTTATTTCTCCATTTCATTTGGCTTAAAAAATATTTAGCTAGAAATTAAAAGTTGGTAAGACAAAAAAGAAAACAAAGTCTACACAAGTTTAATATGTATTTTGAAAAAAAATCTTGACCACAAATTATGACATTTTTTAATATTTGATGATTCATTTCATTTCATTAACTTTTAGTAGCTCATTAGTAATAAAATGATATTTTTATGACTCAATTTTTGAAAGTTGACTATTTAAGTGAAACATCTCGAAATGAAATTGTGGATTTTTTGTCCAAAACGAAGAGAGTATATTGGTCTAATAGACGTGGGTGTTTGTTAGTATAGTCAAAATCATAACTATCCATTGCTTGTTGTCTTTTTTAATTTTTGTATATGTTACTTTTTTTGATTCTACTATAATTTCTTTAATTTATTTGGAAGGGCAAAAATATTTTATAGCCAACATGTGCCGAGACAACTGAATCATTTTGTGATATAGAGTTTCCTAGAAAGGTCCCCAAGCTATGGTTGTTTTGCTTGCCAATTACAATTAACACAAGTTACGGTTGTGTTATTCTTTGAGCAGGGGTTGTGTAAGTGCTAGCATATATATGTGTGTGTGTGTGTGTGTTTATGTATAGTTTTGTACCGTTTTTTATGTGTTGTGATTAGTGAATAATAATATATCTAGGAAAGTAATACTCAAAATAAATTAAAATATGATGTTACTTATTGGGTATTATCCGGATAATATCCATTTATTAATGGATAGAATTTGATATTATCCATTAACACCCATTAAGGTTAATGGGTGCTATTGAATAATATCCAATAACACTTATTAACTATATTGAGTAGATAATAGTTTTATCCAAATTATCCGATAACACCCAATTGCCACCCCTAATTGGGGTATTACCAAAACACATTAAAAGGAAGACCGAGTACCTCCAAAGAAGGAAAACTTCTACTCCATAAATACCAAAGGGTTATTGTATGTTTTCAGTCATCAATATATTTGATTTGGTAGAAGTTTATTGTTAAGAAATGACTTTAGAGTAATGCTAGAGCTACTTAATGAGCACTCAAATTTGTGCACCAAATGATGTGGTTTCTAATGTGTCATCTTATTTGGTATTTTATGGGCTCTACTATAAGTTAAAAAGTTATGTTAATAATATGACATATAAGATGTCACGTTATTTGGTATCCAAAATTGAGTGTTATTAGAGTGGCCCTAGCATTACCCATGACTTTAACAGGTAAGAAGAGTGTCCAAATTGAAATCAAGTCATGTGGAGATCTGTTTCACGCACTCTGGGGAAAGAAATCACACCAAGTTTCCAACTTGAGCCCTAATCTAATTCAGGGTTGTAATCTTCATGAAGGTCAATGGGGAAGTGCTGGATCTGTTATCTGTTGGGATTATTTCCATGGCAATTAATCCATCACCTATACTCACTCCTTATTAATTCTTTCCTCATCTCCCATGAACTGTTATGTACTCCCTCTTTTCTTTAAATTATCGTTTTCCTTTTTTTTTTCGTCCGTTCTAAAATAATTGTCCAATTTGAAACTTATCTTTTTAGAATATCAATTTTGCCACTTTACTTACTTTTTTACTCTACTTTAATTTTGGGTCACATATACATGAGTTTTAAAAGAAACTACACATTAAATCAATCTAAATAATCAAGTCAATTGTTTTTTCTTAATCCATGGATCGGGTCAACTAGGTCGACGATAATTTAAGGACGGAAGGGAGTACTTTTTTGTTTGATAATGACATTTATTTCATCTGATGCCATAGATGGGAAAAACCGCGTTACGAAAGATATTGTTGTTGTAGATGAGGTGAAAAAGACGGTTACGCATGATGTGATTGAAGGTGATCTCAAAGAGCTCTACAAGTCCTTTTTCATCACTCTTCATGTTGATAAAAAGAGAGAAACAAGCTTGGTGACATGGACACTCGAATACGAGAAGCTCCACGAGGGTATTCCAGACCCAGATACACTTTTGGAGTTTTTTATAAACTTGACCAAAGATATGGAGGCTAGCCATCTCAAAGAGTAATTAATTTTTTTAAGGCAAGTGTTGAGAATGTGATGGCTTGATTACTCATGTAATACCCTAGTTCCCTTCTTGGGTATTCTAATAAATGTTGTTGGTACACTTTCAATAAATATTTATGTAATATCCTAATCTCACATAGGATAGATGTGAGATTTATGTGTGATTTATAAGGTAGTCATGCGTTATTATTAGGCACCAATATCATCCATTGAATTTTGGGTTAGCTTGTGATGAGCCTGATGACCCAAGATTATGCATGCTCAATGGACCAATGTGCGGGCTACTCGTAACAAAACGGGCTCTCGGGCTCGTGGTGTTACATTATATGTTCTATATCATCTACTCTGTTAATATGTACACTTTAATAAACAAACAATTGTTTTTTAGTGATTTGCATCAATACTTAATACTCACATACTTGTAAAAAAACTTAATACTCACATAATTTCAAAATAAATGTTCTCCATTTTATTTTGATAATTAAAATCAAAATGACCTAAAAGAAATTTATTTTTAATTTATAAAAAACTAAAATGAGATACTTAGGTTAAGACCGAGAGAGTAAATAAATAATTATAGGGGCCAATATATAATTACCCCCCCCCCCCAAAGTATTAAATCAATCACAAAGTGCACCCCAACCTAATTTTTGTCCCAGAATGCCATCTAACTTTACCATTTGTCTCATTTTGTACCATAGCCGTGATAGCCGTTAGAAAGATAACAAAAACTTAACGAAAAGTTAATGAAAAGTTACCTTTTAAACTTTATAATGGTATAAATTATATGGCAGAAAAAAAAGTAGATAGCATAATTAACATAATTACCATGTTTTGAATATTTTTCTTAATATAACATAATTAGCAAACATTAAAATTTTAAATTTATTAATAGCAAATATCACCAAATTATTTAAAAATAATGATTACAATATAAAGTTAAATTTTAAAAGTAAAACCAACAATTTAATATCATTTCACGGTTCAAAAGAAATTATACGGCAAAAAAAAAAGTAGATAGCATAATTAATTTAATTAACTTTTTTTGAATATTGTTCTTAATATAACATAATTAACAAGCATCAAAATTTCAAATTTATCAATAACAAATATCACCAATTATTTAAATATAATGATTACAATAAAAGGTTAAATTTTAAAAGTAAAACCAACAATTTAATATCATTCCACAGTTTAAAAGAACAAAAAAAATAGTTAATAGCCGAATAGTACTTAATAGGTTCATTAATAAATTACAAATTTACAATTCATAATTCAATAATTCATAGGTTCATTAACAAATTAGAACATTGTTTATTATACATGCTAGCATAACCTTTTGATTAAATAAAATGTCAGTTACCCAGTCATGTTCGACTTTTTTTGTGTGTGTTTTTTTCTTGTGTTTTTTTTTTTGTCAATTTTGATCATCCAACACGGTGCTATTGTCGAAAAAATTAAGTTTACTATTTATACTAAGGGTTAGGATTAAAATTTATAAATTTCATAAAATTAATTTATTAATATATATGTATATTTTTTTTCTACTGTAATTTTTTTAATGTAAACTGTATTATTTATATATATTAGTTCGATCTACTTTTTTTTTTTCTGCCGTATAATTTCTACTATTATTAAGTTTAAAATATAATTTTTCGTTATCTTTGTAACGACTGTCACAGTAAGGATGCAAACTGGAACAAATTGTAACATTGGATGGCATTCTGGGACAAAAATTGGGTTAGAGTGCACTTTGAGATTGAGTGGATACACCCTCTAGCATTGAATTGCATCAATGACCAATCATGTGCTCGTTAACAACCATTGGATAGATATAAAAAAGTCACTATATTATTTTCATCTATGACATGAATTAAGTTGAAGTTTGAAACTCGAAAATTGGTTTAACAACTACAAGAATTGTTAACATACAGATTAAGTCAAATGCAGTAGACTCTTCTCATACTGTGATAACCCGAAAATAAATTGAAAAAAATACGATTATGAAAAATGGATTTAATAAGCCTCTTGCGAAATGGGCTTTTAGTAGAAAATCATAGGAAAATTTGTGGGACGTTACACTTTGTGCCTTTGTGGTTCAACTGCTTTACAATTCCATATTTTTTCGAAAAAAAAGAATAAGCATTTTTGAAAATGTATCGCGATGCATCATTTAATAAGACGATGCATGCATTTGTACATTGCAATGTATGGGGTGCTTTTTTTCCAGTTTGAAAATGAAGCGAAACAAATTCAATACAATATTAGAGGGTTCACATACACTTATACCACTAACAAAGTAATCTGTAAGTTTTTCTTGTCAGACTGGTATCTGTGGGTTCCCGGGACTGTGCCCGCGCCCCGCACGCCCTTGGTTAGGGGTGCGTGTACGTGCGGTTGCGAGACACCACTGCTCTCGTTCCACCCTATTTCGGATAGGTTTCAAAACTTCGTAATGGCCAACCGCCACGCGCACACTGCCTCAAACTCTAGGCCGACCATCACCATCTCTCTTGGAGCCACTAGATTGTTGACTAGTACTCCCAGACTGACTAACTCTCCTCCTCGGGCAATCTTTACGAACATGATCGCCGCCACAAACAAAGCATTTTCCTGTTGTACCCCAGCACCTATCCTTGGTGTGTCCCGTTTTCTTACAAAAGTTACATGTCAACTCGTCACTTCGCCACCTCTGAGTAGAAGTAGTAACACCACTCCGGCCACCCGAACGCACATTTCCTTGACTAACTGTCGGAGGTGCTGCCTGCCCTCTATTACCATCATTGCCTCTAATAGTACTCGAGGTTCTCTTTTGAGCATACTCCTCGATGTCCAACTCCATCGCATACGCACGATCCACAGCCCCTAGGAAATCCGTAAGCTGTAATGGGATAAGCTGCCTACGATATTTCGTCCTCAGGCCTTTCATGAATCTCTCGGTCTTCCTAGCCTCATCTGGTACTAAGTAACTACAGTAACGAGCCAACTCCGCAAACTTTGTTGAATACTGAGCCACGGTCATAACTCCTTGTTCTAACGATAAGAATTCCATCTCTCTTCTTTCTCGAATTACTGCCGGAATAAACTGTACCCTAAACTCCATGAGAAAGTTCCGCCACACCCGTGGCACTCCATGTTGTCTCCAATGATCTCGTAATTCAAGCCACCAATGCTCGGCCACACCATCCAATCTAAACACCGCTAAGGTCACCATCTCTTCTGATGTACAACCCAAAACTGCAAAGATCTTCTCCATGCTTTCTAGCCAATGCTCAGCCTTAGCAGCATCTGGCTCTCCATCAAAACTTTCCGGTTTCAACTTCAAAAATTTCTCGAGAACGGTGAAATTGCTTTCCAGTCCAATCATCGGTTGAGGAGTCACACACGACTCACTAACGTTCTCTTCTCTTCCGTCACCACGAGCTGTACTCGAACAAGGTATACTAGAACTAGCTCCACGCCAAGTTCCTGACATAATACACCTACAAAGAACACTCAGCGTTAATAACTCAACAATAAACCCAACCCAAACTAGGCCAAGGAACCTATCCTAGCGAAATAGCTAACCTATAGCTCTGATACCAAGTGTGGCAGCCCGACCCGGATTCCAATGCAGAATCCCAAGGTCGTGCCACCAAGACAAGCTAGAAGGCGGAAAAGCACCTGCTAAGCATCATGGTGCGAGTCAAGAGTTGAGCCATCAAGCTCAAAACAGGAATGTAAGGCCATAACGGCGATACGAATAATAAAAATCAACACATGCGGAAGCTAATCATAAGTGGGACCAAAGCCTATAATTAGAAACCAAGGAATACAAGGCTGAGAGATAACTATCTCTCGACAAATCTACGACTCGCGTGACGCAACATTGCGCACGGGCAACAAGCCATCGGCAAACCTAAGGCCGGTGAATCAACAAAATACCAACCTGATAAACAACCACTCAACGGCTACAACATGCCGGAGGGACAAATCAACTAAACGAATAAGATATTTAAACACTAACAACTAAACCCAAGTCTCTCGACTAAACTTGGCGGAGATAAAATCAACAAAGCTAGAATGTGCGAGCTAAAACCTTGCTCGGGAAGACAACAGAATAAACTTCTAAATAAATACAACAGCTCGACCAAACAAGTCGGCTACCAAAATAAAACAATAATAAGATACTAACATAGCTACCCAAGTAAAGTTTACATAACTTTACATCCGTGTCTCACAAGATAGTAAATACAATAATAATAATAACTCCAAGCTATTGCCTAGAAGACCACCTATTAACCGACAAGCACCCGAAGCTGCAACGCGCACTAACGAGCTTACTGCAAAAACTAAGGAAAACAAACACACGAAATGAGTCATAATGACCCAGTAAGTTACTAAATGCAATTGTATGACATAGCATGGCGTGGCATGGCATAATGCACAAGCATGTATAAAATCATGGCATTTTAATAGCATACCAATAATAAACTTGTATTAAGTCATCAAGTAACATAAACTTCATAAGCCACATAGCACATTATCTTTCATATAAGTGCTTATAGTAAGCCACATAAGGGATAGAGAAGATACCCAAATAGTGTCGTTGTGCTGCTCCTGCAATACATATTAGTAACCGGGTTGTACCATCGATGCTCGTGATTACATCGACATACTGAGCGGCTACACCGCAAGGGCAGCCCTTTCTCAGTCTAGCTTAGCATAATCCACTCGCTCTATTGGTTACGAGATGGGCTAACTTCCCCACTGGGGCCAACAGTGGAGGGTGTGTGAGGTCCCAGGTACGGCGATCCATAGCGAATACGAATCTTACGATTCGTATAGGCGATGTATCGTCCTACCCTGACATAAAAACCAATCCAAATATTGCCAGCTGGACTTACATGCAATGCACAATTAGATATTTACTCGCATGCTCAAACAAGAACCAAGACCGACCATAGCGGACTTATCAAATCGAGTAGGACATAAAGCTCTACACACCAATTTAACAATGCACATATTTGCACATACTTAACAAATCCAACTAACTTATAAGTTTAGTCAAGGAACCACATAATGAGGTACTCATAATCATCAAGTTATCACCCAATCGAAATTAGCATATAAGCTCAAGAAATCACAATATGAGGTCTATTGAAGTCCTCTACTCGAGATTAAACCAAGACTATTATTTAGTCTAAGAACAACCATAATTCAAGACTTAGTGTTTATTCTATTCATAAAAGCATAACAGACTCAACAATAGTCCTATCCGTCGTATATAATTGTCATCCTCAAAGCCAATCTCAAGGGTACCAAAACTAACCCGTAGTCATAACCTTGCAAGTGCTTTCATGTGCACGCGACAAATTCCCTAAAAGAGAACTTATTCAAATAATCATTTCTTAAAGGCATACGAGAACATAGGTTGGTCTCTAATGCTCTGTGCTCTAACGAGCACGCTCTAAATAAATCCCCATTAAGCCTCTATATTGTGGGTGTCACAAATGGTACATAATTCAAGATGCTCGGGTACTCACAATCAAAACCAACCCAACCCGAACATCGTAGGATTTCAACCTAAGGCTCACTAACATCTTATTGAACCTAAAATGACTCCATTGAGTCTTAATATCACATATCATTAAAAACTTATTTCATACATCCCCAAATTAACACACCATTCAAATTATAACAAATTTCCCAAAAATAATCCGGGCTTGATTCCCAAGCCTAAAAATCCAAGAACTCATCATAATCATAGTTAAACGAAACCCAAATGTCGTAGGATTTCAACCCGAGTTCATTAACACATTATTGAACTTATTACGACTCCGTTGAGTCTAAATACTAGGTTTCATTATTTACACACTTCATCAATCTCGACATTTACACCCACTTCAATTAACAACAATTTCCCCAATAATCCGGGTTGGATTCTCAAGACCTAAAATTCATAACAAAACCCAACATAAATCATAACCCATATCATAAATCACATAGTTTCAATTAAATGATCCTACTCATGATATCTAGAGAGTTCACACATCCAAAGCCCCAATCATAGGCATACCTCCATAATAAACCCAAATAACATGTGGACATGATTTCTAGCATGCTCATAATCCTAGAAACACAAGATGAAGAGTAATCACATACTTCAACAATCATAGAATCCATTCTACAAATGCTTCTAACAAGTTCATACTTCCAAAAATCCCTAAAAATAGGCATACATAGCATATCAAGTGTTCATTGCCCACAAATAGCACATAGGTTGTTTTCCTTAGGGCCAATGAACCAAAATAAAAAGAAGGTAACTTACTTAGCTTGAGTGAAAACTCAAGAGAATCAAAATCCGAACGGTGAAGTTGTTCCACACGTCGAGGACATCAAGAATCCGAAGTTTGGCGGCAATCCGACGGTTGGATCTTCGTAAAACGGAGAAGGAAGAACTAGGGCTCCAATGTCTCCTCGTCGTCTCTCTCTCTCTAACTCACGTATTGTGGAGGAAGAAATGAAGGAGGAAATGACTGATAATGGTTGGGGGTTTGTGGTTATAACACTCACAAATAAAGAGGGTAGAATAGACATTGCATTGGTACACTTAGTGAATGTTTAAGGTTAATCACAACTTAGATTAGGCTAATGATGCTCAATAAAATCAACCCAACATCTCAGGACTCATTTAGGACTAATAAGGCTCTAATACAAGTGGTTAAAGTCACTAATGATAGAGGTTTAGTAAGGGTACAATCGTAATCAACCAAAGTTGCAGAAAATCCTCGTTTTGCTGGAAATCGTCTTTGTTCGGTTGTGGAGGCCGAACCTCCTTCATAATGTTCGGTTCTTGGGGCCGAACAATGCCCAAGATGTTCGGTTGGCATGGTTGAACGATTCCTCAGGCCATACGTTAGGTCAAACAGGTCCAGATTTGCACGTATAACGCATATAAGGCATAAACAACTCAAAGAAGCAATGGAAGGAGACTTTAAGTCAAGTCTAAGGGATAATAAAGAAGCTTGAATACTTCTAGAAAGTTGAATAACAACTAGGGAAATAAGAACTCCAAAGGAGAGACGATTACGCAACTCGATCCCCGAACTACGCGATAGAGACGAACACTATCTCCAAAGCTTCCAAATCATCGATAGACTTAAGGAACACCTCCAACTTGAAGTCTAATACATCTAAACATGTTAATCAATCATCTTGTAGAGGTCTAGGATCAAACCGAGGTCTCGAACGCAAAACGCAAGCAAACTCTCAATCGCGTCGCATTCCGACTATCGTCGAGTCACGACTTGTGACTTTAGCAAGTCAACAACTATATGGAGTCTCTTAATAGTGTTTTGGTCTCAATGTGGTCTCTCATACACATCTAGACAATCTCATTAACCAATCATACACCCCACAAAAGAAGAATTGCGAGTATGGCATGCAAACGGAGCTAACGAAGGAGCGGGGTGTTACAGACACATTGGTCCCTTGGCACAGCGCCCAATCCTTCTTTAGGCCGCGCCAAGCTCCTGTTCCACTTTCAAATTTGACACTTTCACCCCTCGCAATTCACTGTTTTGCGCATCCTGCTTTGCCTATCGCATTTTTCACTCTTGTAACTTGACAATTGTTAAGTTTGAACAGTTCTTGATATCACATGTCAGAGTCACATACCAGGGGTACGAAATTGGGGTGTCTACAGAGCCCCTCAACGATGGAGTCTACGGGTAACCCAAGGCTTACTAAGTAGACGAACATCGTTGATAAACAATAAACTCTCCAATTTCGTTCAGTTAAAACGGGAGAGAAATGCAATTAGTAGCAGTTATAAATTATAATGCACAGTTTATCATGTTATCCAAACTCCATAACCTAGACAATTTTAGTCGGTTATAACAGGTTATCGTAGTTTTTAAGCAGATATGAATTTGAAGTGTTCTGATGGTCAGACCTACTAGTGTAGGTGTAGACACCCCAATTTCGCACCCCCAATATGTGACATGACATAAAATATCAAGAACTGTTGAAACATTAACAAATGTCAAGTTACAGAGTTGAAAATGCAAAAGGAAAAAGTAGGATGCATGAACAGTGAACTGCAGGGGAGGAAAGTGTCAAAAATCAAAAGGGAATAGTGGGCTTGGTGCCGCACCAAAGGCCCATGGTGCCACACCAAGGAAGGCCTTGGCCGCACCATGGGAATTCACTGTAGCTCTCTCAATGGCCGAATTGTACAATCCTTGAAGCTCGCGGTACAACTGATCAATGCAGGATGAACAAACTGAAGAATTCCCAGCGTGTCCCTCTCTCCCACTATAAATAAGAGGCCCCGGCACCTCATTTCAGCGCTCATTTTCATCGCAACGAAGCGCTGAGAAATTCTCTCTGCGTCTCCGTTGAAACCTTAGTACGAGAGGTGTGAGATAGGTGAGTGGAAGCCCCTAGAGTCTCCAAACCCCGTCCAAACTCCGCCAAAATAAATATCCACCGATTATAAGTAATCCCTAGCCTAGTTGTTAGGTATCCACCTCACTTCCCCGGCCCAAAAATCCCAAAGTAAGCCGTTACTCTGCCCGAGTAATAGGCTGAAAAACACCCTAAATAAGTCGTTATTCCGCCCAACCAAAAATGCCAAAACCACAAAAACTAAGCCGTCATTCCGCCCGACCAAATAAACCAAAACTACCACATATAAGCCGTCACTCTGCCCAAAACAACAACCACACAACAAACAACAAAAGAATCCCTCTCCCTGAAGGACAGAGCGAGCACACCGCCGCTCTAAAAGATAAAGCCTTTAAGGGCGTTGTCTATTTTATTTATTTATTTTTCTGTCTTTTATTTATTTTTAAAGTTGTTATTTAAATCCGGCACAATGTAGCCAATATAAGCCGTTGTGCTGCCCGGATTAGAATAGGAAATAGTATGTAAAAGAACCGTTATAATGGCCAAATATTTTTAAATGCATTTGTAATTATTGTAAGGAAACGGATGCGAGTCCATAAATAATGTAGCCACGAATGTATTTGTTTAAATTTCCTGTCCTTTTAATACCTTATTTATTTGCGAGATAAATATGACAATAAGCATAGTTCAGCTAAAAACTATTTTGAGACCGAAAGGGCGAGTTGGGTGCCTAGCACCTTCCCAACTCGTAACTTAGCCTCCGAGCCCGTTTTCTTTTTCTCTGGTTTATTTTTCTTTTCTTTGGTTTTGCTTTATTTGCCTTAAAATAAAGATGACGACTCTAAAACTTTCGGATTCAGTGGGGCCTCGCAACATTCCCTCTTTGCACTTTCTTGTTCTCCCCTAAAAAAGGGAGATATGGGAATGGAGGGGTGATGCATTCCCATATCCTGGTATCCCCTAAACAAGGGATAACTTGATGCGGGAAACCCAAAGCTCCCATAGTAATATGAATGGGCCATAAGGCTATTTTTAATAAAATCCATAGTGGGGGCGTCGCAATAACCTTTTTTGCACTTTTCCGTTTTCCCCTAAAAAAGGGAAAATGAGAATGAAAGGGTAATGCATTCCCATATCCTGGTATCCCCTAAAAAAGGGATAACTTGATACAGGAAACCATAAGTTACCATATTGGATACAAAATCCACTCAAGGCAACCGAGGCACATTCAAACGTGCTAACATAGACAGCACTCCTCTCGCACTTTTGATTTCGTCTTCCCCTAAACAAGGGAGGGTGGAACGAGAGCAGTGGTGTCCCGCATCCGCACGTACGCGCACCCCTATCCAAGGGCGCTGGGGGCTGGTCGCACAGGAACCTCACAAAGGGCGACTTCTGGGAGTTGTTTTATTTTAAATAAAATGGAGGGCTAGACTCGTAAAATAAAACTTTTTGTTTTTATTTGTTTAAAGCGATGCTTGTCATATTAATTTACGCATTTGAATAAAGTGTTCCTATACGGCCGTGGCTATATTTGTGGATATGATCCTCCATCTTGCAGCAGTTTCGTTCCGATAACTGTTACAGGTGTGTTTAAGAGTATTAAAAAAAATCAAATATATATATATATATATATATATATATATATATATATATATATATATATATATATATATATTATATTACAAATAAATTCCGGGCAGCACAACAAAAGAGTTGGGGCTTTACTTCCGGCTCTATATTATTATTTATTTCAGTTCATTTTCTTTTTCATTTTATTCTGTACATTTATACATATCTACATTCATTCTGTCATTTTATTTTGGGGACATAGGACCAAAATTTGTAATTAATAGGGATAGATAGTTTCCCCACTTTTCTTTCTATTTCTTAAAATGTGGTGTGCTTGCTTGCTTGCTTGCTTGCTTGCGCTCAAACTAAAAAAGCCGAGAAAATCCACAAAACAAAGAAGACAGGCCATAATGTTTTATTTTTCGTTTATATATCGTAAATAAATAAAGATTTTATCGCTTTTTAGATACCACACACACGCACATGCATATAGCTATATTCGAATGTTACCCTACACCATGGCCGACCTACCCCTGCATGAGCCAACGCGTCGAATGCATATAGATTCTCAGGACACTTCATTGACCGACCGGTTTTGCATCTCCGAATTGTGAGTCAGCCCCTACAAAAAAAATATATACATATATATAAAAGATAAAAAAAAAAAGTCAAAAAAAAAGGAAAATATATGCGCAAGTTAGTAAATAAAAAATGAATGGAAAAATAACTGCGCAACAAAAAAAAAGGTGATAATAAGCAGGGGCTGATTTATTATTCTCTGATGCTCGACCTAGACCATTTCGAATGGTGGATCCTGGAAAGAGTATAGGCCCTTCTGAGCCAGCCCTAGTCGAAGCGAGGTGGAATACGTTGGTCCTATACTCTGGAGAAAGAATCCACTGTTCTTGGAAAAGTCCTGAGACCGTCAAAATAAAGCAGGTGCTTATCCGGTCAATTGTAGGGAAAACAATTAAAATAAAATATACTAATAAAGGCACGCTGTACTCCAAACCCAAAAAGCCTTCAGCCAGCCTCCTGATACCTCCATAACCCATTTTCCTTAGAAACCTGGCCCAAATTTGGAAAGGCAGAGATAGTACTGGCCGGTTGATACGGGAAAGTAGTGCAGAAATCGAGAATAGAGGGTATCGATATCGAGATCGACAAAGGCGAGAATCGATGCAAAATCCGGCGGTATGGCAACAGATGAAGCGATCCGATGGGTAGTGCAGTCGGGGGCTGGATACACTCCAACTCCGGCAATGCAACAATGGCTAGACCAGAATCTGGATGCACGAAATGAACGCTTGCTAAGCCAAATAGCAAGTCTTATACAAGGTCCAAAGCCCAGTGGTGAGATAAATTCTTCCCCTACAATCCCCCAGGAAACATCCACATCCCACGTGCCTCCAAACCCAACTCCCCCAAATCCCAATCCTCCACCAAATCCCTACTACCCAAACATCAGCCCTTACCCGTCATATCCTTCCTACCCTGCTCCAAACACCAAAATTCCCCAAAGCCCAAATGACCTCCCTGTTCCCATAACCAACCCACTCCAGAACAGCCCAAATATGGACCCACAAAATTATAACCCGCCAGGCCAAGTTACCACTTATTTACCTTATAATGATCCTGGCCGCCTAGCCGAAACAACCCAAAACCCACCTGCCCAAAATCTACCAACCCAAAACCCTTATCCTACCCAAGCTCCACTAGCCCAGAATCCTTATCCAGCCCAAAATCCGTATCCTACCCAATATCCACATCCAGCCCAAAACCCTTACGGAATCGCAACTTAAATTAACCCGGCCTTCCCTAATCCGGCCAAGATATACCAAAACCAACTCCCCACCACAAAAATAGAGGCCGGCGTGGAAAATATAAAGACCATGGTACTCAAACTTCTCAACAAAGGGAATTTTCTACGCTGGCACGCGACATTACAACTGCGGCGGATTGCCTTTCAAATTCAAAATGCCCGACATAGAAAAGTTTGATGGGACTGGATGCCCTATATCCCACTTAAAATCTTATTCCAGCGGCATGCGATCAAGGGGAGCTAGCTTTGAGGCTATGGCTTCCAATTTTCACCTCACACTAATAGGGGCTGCCAAACAATGGCTAATGTTGTCTGATAGCAGCACCATGAATACGTGGGACCAGATAGCTGAAGCATTCTTCGAAAGGTACAAAGACAACACCAATCCTGAAAATAGAAGGGACCTTGAATCGTGCACCCAAAGAGAAAAAGAAACCTGTGCTGAGTTCGCAGTCAGGTGGAAAAGAAAGTTGGCCCAAACCTTTGACAGACCTGATCCAGCCGAGTCATGCCGAATGTTTATCAAAAATCTCCAGCCCATCTACCTGGAATACATGCGGTACCTTCCCTACACCAATTGTAAAGAAATAGTAGAGATAGGAGCCCGTATTGATGATGATATACGGACTGGCCAATTACAAGTCAATACGCCTCCTAGCTCTTTCCGTTATTCTAAAGGGAAGACAGCCACAGCCACACCCGCACCAACCGTCAATGTGATAGGAAATACATCAACCCCTTTTTCTACTCAAAATTATGGCACTGTTCCATGGTCTTATGGAGCAGATAGGTCTGTCAACACAGTCGGAAGAAATAATGGTCCGAACAGAAATTTCAGAAATCAGAATCGGCATTATGATGAGCTACAAGCCTCCCAGTCTGTAATCCTGCAGGGGCTAATGGCACAAGGAGTGTTAAAGCCTATGAAAAATTATAAGCCACCAGACCCCCTGCCTAGGACCTGGAATCATGCCCAGCACTGTGAGTATCATCGCTGCAGTGGTCACCTCACCGATAAATGTTATCTGCTCAAAAATGTTATTCAGGATCTTATAGATGATAAGGTTATTGAAAAGCCCACTCCCAGACCAAACATAATCAATAACCCTCTACCTCAAATCAACATGATTGAGGTTGATGACAGCTTCCTAGGCATGATAGGAAGAGGTACTGATAACGAGAAGCTCCCTGCTGAGTTTGAGCCTATTTCTAATAAGCCACTGCAGAACTAGTATATCAAGACTGGCCCACTTTTGACGCCCACAGACCTGGTGGACTACTTCGGATATATTACCCCTATTCCTTTCCCTAACCTTACGGATTGGTCATCTACCGATCCGCTCCATAAAATTGAGGATCTCAAGCCCAAGGTCTTCAATCATGTAATAAACCCTGTACGGTGTGCTTTTAATAATAATCTAAACATCTTTGCTTATTTCTTAGTTGCACCTGCATTAAAAGACGCATTAAAAAAATTATGATAATGAGTCATTTAATAGGACCCAAAAGATTAAAAAAAATTATTTTCTTGAGCTTGTAAAGTCAGCAGAGCACCAGAGACAACATCATCAACAGCAACTGAAGACCGATCCACTATCAATCTGGGGCTAGACAATGAAATCAAAAGAAGTCAGAATCAACAACTACCTGCAAGGCTCTGAAAGAATAACACTCATGGATCTCCTCAAAAGAGTTCGTGGACATGTTTACCTAATCCTATGAAGATGTGTCGGGGGTAGACCCAGCCATAGCCAAACACCGGACCCTCATATTTCCGGATGCTCAGTCAATCAGACAAAAGCTCCACCGCATCAAATCAAAATGGTCACTACAAGTTGAAAAAAAAAAAAAGCATGAAACAGTCGCACGTCAACTTCATTCAGGTAAAAAAAAAAAAGAGGAAAAAAAATACAAAAAAAAAAAAGAAAAGAGCAAAAAAAAAAAAAGAAAGAAAGAAAGAAAGAAAAAACACCCGATCTGGCTGTCCAATATAGTGACCATTCCCAAGTCCAACAGGTTTTTATCGACGGCATGCTAGGGCTATAGTCAAATCAAAGGCAGCAGGAGACCAAGAAAAGACCTCATTCACCACCCCTTTGGGAAACCTACTGCTATCATGTCATGCCGTCTGGGCTAAAAAATGCTGGGGCTACTTATCAAAGGTTGCTACCCCTCTTTTCCACGATGTGCCGTATATTGTCAAAAGGATCCGGTCAGGAGATGTCGTACTCTTCACAAGCCAGGAAAGAAGACCTTGTTCAGCCCTCCAATCTCAATGAGCTTAAAAGGTATTATGCTTGAGACACCCTATCCGGAAAGTGCTTCCCTCTCCAGCCCGCTAGGCTGAAAACCCGAAAGGGCGGCCTAGGCAAAAGTTAGGGCATATTAAAAAAAAAGGAGAAATAAAGGTTCGCTAGGCTGAAAACCCGAAAGGGCGGCCTAGGAAAAAATTAGAGCACACAAAAATAATAATAATAATAAAGGCTCGCTAGGTTGAAAACCCGAAAGGGCGGCCTAGGCAAAAGTTAGAGCCAAATAAAAACTATATATCAGGAGAATAAGGAGAGGGAAGACACTCTTTGAAATCTCGGCATCTTACCTCCAGTTTTCAGCATGCAAAGGGGCTCGACTGACAGAAGAAAAAGAAAAACCATGACAGGAAGCTCACAATAAAACACTAAAATATAATATTACAGGTCCTAAGGTGCAACTTAGGAATAATTGCTAAAGAAATTTAGGTTATGCATTAAATGCATGTACATATCTATTATTGCATGTACCCTTGTTTCCCCCAAAACTATCCTTCATTTGCAGCTTAAGCCCCGGATCAGTCCATCAGTACCTGCGACGTCCGTCCGGCCGGTCCCATGTACTTCTTCTGCAAGGCACATAAAAGGCTCAGTCTCATCAGAATAAGAAGCACCAGAAGTGTCCTCGTTCTATTCATCATCTGCGCTGCCATTATCCTGAAACAGCCAGACGACTTGGATTCCGATCATTCACCGCCTGCCTCGATTCTGAAGAAAAATGCGGAAGTTGTGAGAATAGCTTTATGCCAAGTATAGCCCTGCAACAATAGTATGGCTAAGAACAGGAGGAGATATTTGCCTTTTCCTTGCCCCGCATATCATTAAAAAAAAAAAAGGGAAGCCTGTTCGAACCCGAAGATATTTTCCTTTAAAATCCATTTTGGAAATACAGCGTGCCATTACCCGTTAGGTCGGTATAGCTTTACTTTGTGCGTGTGTTTTGAGTATGCATATTTTTATTTGTATCATATAAAATTACATTGCATTGTAAATATTTGTACAGGTTTTTAAAAAACAAAAACAAAAAAAACAAAAAAACAAAAAACAAAAACAAAAACAAAAAAACAAAAACAAAAACAAAAACAAATTTTTTTTTATGTATTGTTTTGCATATAAATAAACGTTTTTGCATTCTAAACATTATAAAAATACATTTTGCATTTTAAAGATATATACTACATTTTGCATTACTGCATGCATGATAAAATAGAATAAAGAATACTCATGCATCATGTTAATAAGCATCCTATAATTTTTAGGCATCGCATTTGTATCAAATAAAATAGTACATGCATCCATCATGTGCATTTATCATCCAATAAGCTGCATTAGGGTATGCCTAAAAGGAAAATAAAATGTCACCAATCAGAAAAATAAATTTTTTTATGGCATTCACTATATCCCTGCAACAAAAGCATGCATCATTTAGCCTCATTTGCATTTATAGTATAAATCATGCATAATAAGGTCAAATAGTGACCACTAGTTTAATCATGCATCATAAAAATAAATTCATGAATTTCATGCATCATTACTTAATTGCATCATTTAGGCATAAATAAGACATGCATAAGCATTATTAATAAAGCCATGAATGCTTCGAAAAGTGCTAAACAGTGCCAAAATCTAGCAGATCAGAAGTATATCCAGGCAGTCAAAAAAAAAGACAAAAAAAAAAAGAAGAAAAAAAGAGGTAATAAGCATGCAAATAAAGAAAAATGGTGAGCATGAAGAATAAAAAAACAAAAACAAAAAAGACAAAAACAAACAAAAACAAAAAATCAAAAAAACAAAAAAATCAGGAGAGGGAAAATGCATGTACAAGAAAGAAAAATTTCCAGGTACATGCAACAAGAACAAATGCGGCGGCAGAAGAAGAAATTTTCGGTTGAAGCTAGAAGATGGAGCGAAAAAGAAAACAACAACAAAGAAAAGATGATATCAGTTGATACTAAAAGATGCTACAGCAAGAAAAAGGAGGCTTCTGACCAAGGTTAGAATGAGCAGTAAAGAAAAATGCAGCAGCATCAAGAAAGATTTTCCAGCTAAAGCCGAAAACAAAGCGGGACAGGGAAAAAGATTTTCCAGCAAAGGCTGGAATAGTGATAAAAGAAAGAAAAATCCCCAGCAACGTGCAACAACAAACAGCGTAAAGCAGCAAGTGACAGCAAAGCAACATAAGCAGCAATTTACTGCATGGACACGACAAAGGTAAAGGAAAGGAAGGTATTTTCCTTTTTAACAGTGCATTTGTTTGATGTTTGGAAACTTTCCTTTAAGGGGTACACAGCCCCAGATTGATAGGGAAAGGTTTTGCTCTCCGTTGAAGGCTGAGTTCCTAAGGAGGCAATACAGTCCATGCATTTTGGCTATGTGGAAAACTTTCCTTTAAGGGGTACACAGCCCCGGATTTATAGGGAAAGGTCTTGTTCTCCAGTAGAGGCTGAGTTCCTAGGAAACAATTCACTCCGCATAGCCACAAGACGAACTACGTTTGGTCTGATTCCTTGTTTAAGGATACGTAGGCAGTCTATCACGGTAGACGCGACCATCACAGCACATATTTACCCTTGTCGTACTTATTTGATAAAGCTTTGCCACACTTGCTCATTTAATATTGCCGCACTTACACCGCAACACTTACACCGCCGTATTTAGTCCCCAGCTCAGTGAACTACGTTTCGGTCTGATTCCTTGTTTAAGGATACGTAGGCAGCCTATCACGGTAGGCACGACCGTTGTACGAGTGATAGTTTAGGTTTTGGCCTGAACTACGTTTTGGTCTGAGTTCCTTTATTAAGGGATACGTAGGCAGCCTACACTAGTAGGTCCGACCATCAGAGCACATTAAATTCATATCTGTTTAAAACTGCGATAACTTTTTACAACCGACTAAAATTGTCTAGGCTATGGAGTTTGGTATGTGTTATATACTGTTCCATTGTAACTGCTACCAATTGCATTCTCCCGTTCTCAATTGAACGAAATTGGAGGGTCTATTGTTTATCAACGATGTTCGTCTACTCAGTAAGCCTTGGGTTACCCGTAGACTCCATCGTTGAGGGGCTCTGTAGACACCCCAATTTCGTACCCCCAATATGTGACATGACATAAAATATCAAGAACTGTTGAAACATTAACAAATGTCAAGTTACAGGGTTGAAAATGCAAAAGGAAAAAGTAGGATGCATGAACAGTGAACTGCAGGGGAGGAAAGTGTCAAAAATCAAAAGGGAATAGTGGGCTTGGTGCCGCAACAAAGGCCCATGGTGCCGCACCAAGGAAGGCCTTGGCCGCACCATGGGAATTAAATGTAGCTCTCTCAGTGGCCGAATTGTACAATCCTTGAACCTCGCGGTACAACTGATCAATGCAGGATGAACAAACTGAAGAATTCCCAGCGTATCCCTCTCTCCCACTATAAATAAGAGGCCCCGGCACCTCATTTCAGCGCTCATTTTCATCGCAACGAAGCGCTGAGAAATTCTCTCTGCGTCTCCGTTGAAACCTTAGTACGAGAGGTGTGAGATAGGTGAGTGGAAGCCCCTAGAGTCTCCAAACCCCGTCCAAACTCCGCCAAAATAAATATCCACCGATTATAAGTAATCCCTAGCCTAGTTGTTAGGTATCCACCTCACTTCCCCGGCCCAAAAATCCCAAAGTAAGCCGTTACTCTGCCCGAGTAATAGGCTGAAAAACACCCTAAATAAGTCGTTATTCCGCCCAACCAAAAATGCCAAAACCACAAAAACTAAGCCGTCATTCCGCCCGACCAAATAAACCAAAACTACCACATATAAGCCGTCACTCTGCCCAAAACAACAACCACACAACAAACAACAAAAGACTCCCTCTCCCTGAAGGACAGAGCGAGCACACCGCCGCTCTAAAAGGTAAAGCCTTTAAGGGCGTTGTCTATTTTATTTATTTATTTTTCTGTCTTTTATTTATTTTTAAAGTTGTTATTTAAATCCGGCACAATGTAGCCAATATAAGCCGTTGTGCTGCCCGGATTAGAATAGGAAATAGTATGTAAAAGAGCCGTTATAATGGCTAAATATTTTTAAATGCATTTGTAATTATTGTAAGGAAACGGCTGTGCGTCCGTAAATAATGTAGCCACGAATGTATTTGTTTAAATTTCTTTTCCTTTTAATACCTTATTTATTTGCGAGATAAATATGACAATAAGCATACTTCAGCCAAAAACCATTTTGAGACCGAAAGGGCGAGTTGGGTGCCTAGCACCTTCGCAACTCGTAACTTGGCCTCCGGACCCGTTTTCTTTTTCCCTGGTTTATTTTTCTTTTCTTTGGTTTTTCTTTATTTTCCTTAAAATAAAGATAGCGACTCTAAAACTTTCGGATTCAGTGGGACCTCGCAACATTCCCTCTTTGCACTTTCCCGTTCTCCCCTAAAAAAGGGAGATATGGGAATGGAGGGGTGATGCATTCCCATATCCTGGTATCCCCTAAATAAGGGATAACTTGATGCGGGAAACCCAAAGCTCCCATAGTAATCTGAATGGGCCATAAGGCTAGTTTTAATAAAATCCATAGTGGGGGCGTCGCAATATCCTTTTTTGCACTTTTCCGTTTTCCCTTAAAAAAGGGAAAATGGGAATGAAAGGGTAATGTATTCACATATCCTTGTATCCCCTAAAAAATGGATAACTTGATACGGGAAACCATAAGTTCCCATATTGGATACAAAATCCACTCAAGGCAACTGAGGCACATTCAAACGTGCTAACATAGACAGTACTCCTCTCGCACTTTTGATTTCGTCTTCCCCTAAACAAGGGAGGGTGGAACGAGAGCAGTGGTGTCCCGCATCCACACGTACGCGCACCCCTATCCAAGGGCGCGCGGGGCGCGGGTCGCACCCCGGGAACCTCACAGTAGGCTGCCTACGTATTCCTTATTAAAGGAAATAGACCAAACGTAGTTCAGACCAAAAACCTAAACTACAACCAAATGAGGATGTTGTGTTCTTCGGGTCAAAACCCGATCAAGAACACAACGGGAAAAAGATTTTTGTGTTTTTCGAAAAAGCCGTATTCAAACGGTCGCGGACGGCCGCCAAATACGGTATGAAAATTTGAATGTTTTTCGGGATCCACATTTCAACCGGTCAATACCTTGTCATTGAAATATATTAAGAAGAATTTTCAAAATTGTGTCTGGCTGGTCAATACCTTGTTTCCAAACATAATAAGAAAACTTTCAAATTTCCAGAAAACTACACTCGACCGAGAAAGATACGTCGTCGAGCACGACAAAAAAAACTTTCTTCAAGTTTTTTCGAAATTTGTAAAAAATATCATTCTTTTTCCTTTCCTTTCTTATCACTCTCTCTGGTTTTTTTTTTTCAATATTCCTCTTTTTTTGTGTTTTTTGAAATATTCTTCTTTTTTTGTATTTTTGAAATATTCCACATTTTTTTTGTGTTTTTGAAATATTCATCTTTTTTTATGTTTTTGAAATATTCCTCTTTTTTTTGTTTTTGTTGAAATATTCATCTTTTTTGTGTTTTTGAAATATTCCTCTTTTTTTTGTTAGTCTTTAAAAAAAACTTTCCTTTTAAAAGGAAATTATTCTAAGGTTAGGGTAAAAATACTATACCTTTCTTACCTTTTCTGTGCTCGGGTGGCTGCCGCGGATTCGGCTGATCTTGGCATTTTTGCCACTCCTGCTTTTTCAAGCCGGGGATTTTATTATTTTTTTCTTTTTTTTTTCTTCTTTTTTTTCTTTTTCTTTTTTTTTTCTTTTGCCACTTGAAAATTTTTTCTTTCCGTGGCTGACCTGCTGGGGATATTTTTCTTTGTCCTCTGATGGATGGTCGTCAACTTTGGTTAACAAAATTAATTTCGTTAACTCTTTGTTAAGCTCAGGGACCATTTTGGAAACTTTGGAACTTGGGGACTTAAGTGTCACAGCTTCAAATTTTGGAGGGGGGAAAAAGAAAAATTCATTTTCCACCCTTATAATGGACGGGAGTGAGGGAGAAGAGCTTACTGCTCTTTTATTCTTCTTTCTCTCTTCCTTTCTTTCCTTCGCCATTTTTGCTGCTGCCTGTTTTTTTTTTCCTTTATTTTCGCTCATTTTCTCAATTTTCTTCCGCCAATTTCAGTGTTTTGTTTAGCAGATGGCGTCTTCTTCTCGATCCAGGAAGGGGAAGGCTCCTATGCACCCAGGACCTGACGAGAGGAGGAAAGATTTTCCTCCCTTGATCTGGAATAAGCTCAGATACCGGTACTCTACCGATGACTGGGGCAATATCTTGCGAGACAGGACCACTCACGTGTCCAATCATCCTCCTACCGATGTAAGTTTTTTTCTTTTTCGAGATTTTCTTGGCTATACTTCAGATCTGCTAAATTTATGCACTGTTTGGAACTTTTGGAGCACTCTGTCTTTATTAATGATGTTTATGCATGTCCTAGTTATGCCTAAATGATGTAATTAAGTAGTGATGCATGAAATTTATATGATTTATTTTTGCGATGCATGATTGAACTAGTGGTCACTATTTGACCCTACTATGCATGATTTATATTATAAATGCAAATGAGGCTATATGATGCATGTTTTACATTAAAACATATTCTTGCATGCAATAGAATCACGAGACGGACTTTTCGGAATACAATTTAAATTTTCTGAAATGCACTTTCGTGCATATTTTTGGATAAAAATGGGATAAAACAAATACATTTTATGCCCTTAGATTCATTTTTCATGCATGCTTATGCTGCAGGGACATAGTAAATGCCATAAAAATATTTATTTTCACGATTGGCAGCATTTTATCTTCCTTTTAGTGCACCCTCGATACATCTTATTGGACAATAAAATACACATAATGGATGCATGAACTACTTTATTTGATGTAAATGCAATGCAGAACAATTATGGGATGATGTATGAATAGTTTCCTATTTTGTTATGTACATGATAAATGCAGCTTAACATGCATTCCTATGATGCCTAGCTAGGATGCGAAAATAACTATTTAAATGCAAAATGACTTGCATATAATCCCCTCTTCTTTTTTTTTTTTTTTGAAATACATTCTTAAATGTATTTATATTATTTATCAATAGAATGTAAAAGAATGTGACATATGTTTACAACATATACATTTTTTATTATTTATATACCTTTTGTTTTTCACATAAAAGAATTATGTATAATGAAATTGAATGTTTATTTACATGTGAATTGATGTACATGTATATAAAAAAAATGGTAAGTGTTTATTTAAAAATACAAAAAAATGATTTTTGATTTTTTATAATTATTTTAGCATGCTGCATTTTTTTTTCTATGAAGTACAATGCATGCAACATGTTTATTATCTATTCATACTTATTTATCAAAAGACTGTACAAGGAAAAATAAGGATAGTGGACTTACCTTTTCCTCCCTTTCCCCGCCCCCCTTTTTTTAGATTCACAGGGAATTCCAGAGGGCGCGGGCATTATGCGCCAATGTTACTGAGATTTTTGGCATGTTGCCCGAGGCAGCACAACTTTTGGTGGAGGGCTCCGGTTTTAGTGTCTTCATGCATTCTTTCAGCCACTTCACGAGCTATCTGCCTATTTTTGATGTGCTCAGGGACTTCTGGTGGGACACCACTCATACCTTTCATTTCAGTTGGGGGGAGGCGACCATGACCCCGTGTAACTTTACCGCGATCACGGGCATTCCTACCAGCATAGGGGAGACCCTGGCTCCTGACTTTACTCTCCGTCGGCGTAGGGAGGAGGTGGTGGACCTCCTGGGTTTTGAGCCGGAATTCAAATCGACGGATGAGATTTTTATCGGCGGCGTACGAAGATGGCTTCTCCGCAACGCCGGGCGGGTGCCGGCCAATGATATAGCTGTCGTGACTCGAGTGGCTAGAACGTTTCTATTTTTCTTTCTTGGCACATCGCTTTTTCCAACTCCTCTTGTGGCACCCCGACCCGGATTCCAATGCGAAACCCCAAGTTGGACCGCCCAGATATACACAAGTAAGCATGCGCAAGTAGGATTATAAAATTCATGTTGCGCAACATCGCATACAATTAACAACTCGGGTACACTTGGCCGGAAAATAACTTAAAATAGAAAAGTCATCGGCGACGTTACATCCGGAACCCAACAACTACTCCTACAATTATAACACATGCATATAATATCCTCAACGGCCACTACATGCCGGAGACAACAACAACAATAATATTTTAAAAGAGCTTAAGTGGAAGGAACTGTAGTGAACCAATAACATATAAACAAGCTCGACATATAAATCGGCATACAAAAGATTATAAGTATCTAGTGATTAAGTTATACTACAACAACAAAACCCAAAGACAAGTCTAAGTGACTTGCTTCCCAACGTCCTTGCCAAAACAAAAGTCTAGTTACAAATCCCAAAAGAACAACCTCTAGCTCGTAGGCAACCAAACGCGAGTACGTCGAATCTAGCGAAAACCGTCTCCTTGGCTCGGATCTAAGGAAAACAAAACAAACAAATAGGGTAAGTCATAAAGACTTAGTAAGTTACTAAAAATGCATGTTCATGTCATAGCATGGCATTTATCACAATTATGGTACATGATCATCATATAGCACTTAGCACATTATTCACGTAAGTGCGTAAAATAAATCATACAAGTAGGATATGATATAGTCACGGCCGCTACGTAGCTCCTGCAACAAACTTTGTTAACTGATTCGTGCCATCGATGTTTTGTGAATTCATCGACTCGTACCGAGAACCTACTCAGTGTAAATAGCAAGCCAATGGCGCACGTATTGATACGGCAAAGGGGCTACTTCCCCACTGCGGCCCACAGTGGAGGCGTGTGTGAGGTCCTAGGTGCGGCGATCCATAGCGAGCACGAATCTCACAATTCGTGAAGGCGATGCATCGTCCCACCCTGACGTAATAAACAAACCAAGTAATGCCAGCTTGACTCAATGTGATGCACAAGTAGATATCTACTCGTCATAAACCAAATAAGGATCGAATTCGACAAGAGCGAACTCATCCGACCAAGTAGGTTATTAATCTCTACCATAATTCATATCAAGGCAATTAATTGCTCAAAACCAATCATTCACAACAACTTGTTTGCATCAATTAGGCTAAACTTATATTTGAGTAAACCCAATCAAACGGTGTCCAAACTTCGTAGGGATTGAAATTAGTGTTCAACATGTTCAAATCTTCCCTAGAGTCGACTCCGTTGAGTCTTTACTATAAATTCCCAATTTTGGAGAAATTGAAGCTATGTGCTTCATAACCCAACCTAGGTCAATACTAAGTTCAACTAGGTTATAAATTCACCAAGGCATTGCAATGTGATTCATATTCATCATAGGGTCCAATTTTGAGGATAGAACACATAACAACATATCAACATATCATGTAGGCTCAAATTAGGGCATTCTCATGTAACACTTCTTCAAGCAACACATAAAATAAGTATTTCTAACATGTTCATAATCTTAAATAAACAAGATGAAAGAGTATTACAATCTTTACTAGGCATAAAATCCTCCTATACATGCTTCTAACAAGCTCATACTTTCAAAACACAAGATGAAGGCATAAGAAGCAAATATGTGTCCTCATTGACCTCATACATCATAAGCTTTGTTTCCTTAGGGTCAATGAGAACTAAAACAAAGAAAAAGAGAAGTAACTTACTTGTATTCTACACCCAAGAAAGCAAAGAAGAAATCTATTCGGTAGGAAATGATCTACTCTTCAAGCTCTTCACTTCTATGGAGGTGGCTTGAGCAATGGAAGGGAGGATCATGGAAGACCAAGAAGAAAGCTTCAAGAAGCCATGGGAGAAGCTTGAGGGAGATGAATCCCGTTTTTGGAGAGTGAGGGAGAGAAATGAGGGTCAAACTCTTCAGATGTGGTGTATATTGAGTTTAAAACATAGTGGGACAAGTGTCAACATGTTGTGGTCTCTTAAAATCTGATTTTTATGGCTTGATTGATCACTAAGCACTCTTTAATCCCCTCTTAAAACATGTTACTAATGTTAGGACACAAGTAATGAGGGTTAGGGAGGTTTAGGTGGGGTTTAGAAAGGGTTTTGGATAGGGGTTTAGGTGTAAAATTCAAGAAACATCGAAACAGAGCAGTCCAGCCTCGGGGGACCTTGCGGTCGCATGGTCCCCATAGCATGCGACCGCATGCTCTCAGGAAACACAACACACAAATTTCTGGTTATCTTGCGGGGGCAAGGTCATTCCACCTTGCGAGGGCAAGCCCGGCAGACCCAAAATGGCTCAAAATCCAACCTAAAAGACCCCCAAACACTTAGCCAAATCAATGGGGATTCAAACCCCAACAAAAATGAGTTTAAAACTCATCACAAGTACCCTCGAACAACACCCGAACAATCCGAACGAAGGAGGGAAAGAAGGAGAACTAAACTAGCAATTGAACCGGCGATTCAACAAGCATGCAAACATGATTCTAAACATGTTAAGAACATTATGAATGACTTATAAATGATTCTAAAACATATATAGACTAAGTAAACATGCTCACAAGCAACACGAATGCATGAACGCAAGCAATGAATGGCTAGGGTGCCACACCTCTATATAGACTAGCTTGCTTAGCAGATTTTGAGCGGATCCCTTCTTATGACTAGGGACAGGCAGGCTTGGTTGAATTATATGCTTCTATGGATAGGGCCTGCGGGAATGACTCGCCGACTCTAAATGGTTTTGCCTCGGCGTGGGAGGTATATGCCTTTTTCCTGCTTTTGATGTTTCTCTCTTTTTTTTTTATGTATACTTTTTTTAGCACATATTTTTCTTTTGCTCTTTTATTTTTATTGATAACCCATATTTTTTCTCTCTTCTCTTTTTTTTTTTTTTTTTTTGCAAGTCTGGGCCTTCTCATTTTTTCATTTTTCGTCGGGTCCTCTCATTCGGCGAGTTCACCAGCCTCCATACTTGTCCCAGTACGTTGATGATAACAGGTTTTATCCGACCCAGGACGAGGTTTGCAAGGATAGGGAAAGAGTGCTGGAACGGATTGTTAGCTCGAGTCCTGGTACAGTGTACTTCCTTCCTTGGGAGGTTTTGGAGGGTCATTATGCAGTTGCTTTGGGACTCAGCCGCTGCCGGATACTAATGGTTTCCATTATGGTGGATTCCTTATACATAGGCGAGCGGGTGAACCGTCAGCATCAGTCCGTTTTAGTAGCTCCAGTGGTGCCTCCTCGGCCTCCTTTCTGGGTGATAGAGCCCGATCGCGAACAGTATCGACTGGCGAAATACCCCATGCCAGCGATAGATTATCCAATGATGGCGTATGAGGATTTCCTGAGATTAGTGCTGCATCCCCCTTTTCCTGCTCCTGTCGTGCCCAAGCGGCATTCGGATGCTTCTGCCAGATCAGGGCCATCTACTTCATCTCTCGACGAGAACCTGATGTTTACAGAGCCTGATGATATCTTCTACTTTTTTCATCGGGGCAAGCAAGAACACAGAGCGTGTTTTTCCTGACGTCGAGATTCCCGAGGAGCGTCGTGTCCCGGAGCAGGCTTGTTCGGTAAACACATTCACCCATATTGTCTCTCTTTCTTTATCTCTCTTATTTTTTCTTGTATCTATATTTTTTTATGCACTCATATATATATATATATATATATATTCATCATTTTTTTATGTCTACTACTATTATCTTTTTTTTTTTGGAGACTAACACATTTTTTTTATTCCATTTTTTTATATAGGTGAACGTGTCTACCTATAAGAAGCTGCTGCGGGGCTTTTTCAGTATCAGCAAGCTTTATCAGAAACTTGCTGATGAGTTCTCTTGGGGGGCAAAGAGCGGCCCGCACGCCGAGGTGATGATGATGATGATGTCTCGGGCAGAGGTTGGGGATACAGAGCTGGTGGCACAACGGGTCCCTGGGTCATGGGTGGTGGCCTTAATAGGAGCCAGTCGTCCCGAGCACATTAACTTCGGATTCCTGCGAATATTAGTCTTTCTTTTATTTTTATGTCTATATATATATTTTTTTTCTTTTCTTTTTTTCTTTTTTTTTTTTGTAAAAGAAACCTATACAGACATTATGATATAATGCAATATAAATGTATGTGATGCAATATATTACATATGCAAAAATAAATTCACACAGAAAATAAAGCTATACCAGACATCTAAAGGCTAATGGTACGTTGTACATTAAGAAAGGGATTTTATGAGAATACACATTTGTATCTTAGTGGGCTTTTCAGGTGATATTAGAATGGAGAAATGGCCGCTTCCCTTATTCTTTCGGTGCCCTGTGGCTATTGAACCCGTGTTCGTAGCCACCTTTCATAGCCTTTCTTTCTTTCTCGTGATCAGACGTAGGAACGGTGGACTGTCGGACAATTAAACCAGGATACCAGGCGGAATTCTCAGCATAGTAAAAAGCACTTGGCGTGGCCATATGAAGGGTATGGCGCGGCGCTAAGGGAGGGTCATGGAGGCGCCATGGCTCTTCCTGTGCAGCCACTGTTCACTTACTATTTACACACTGTGCACCGAACTGTTCGTTTCTTCAGTTTTCGGTATAAATTCAGATGGAGACCAGCCTGATTTCATACCAATTCATTTCATCTCGTCTTTTTACAATTCACTGGCCCTTTTCTGTCCTGCCGTTGCTCTCTTTAGCCACATAAAATCCTTCGCATCTCTTTTTATAAATGGCCGCACGTATTGCCATGACTTTAGAAATTGAGATTTACGAGAATGCCCTGGATTATTGGATTCTCTCCTTGCAATCTGACGAGAGGGACTGGTTTGATCATCTTTTCGGGTTCAGGTGCCTTCTGTCCTAGCGGAATGTCATTATAAACTAGGACATGTTGAGGGGAGCCGCTAGGTTTTGGTCTCCTCAGGACCATTTATTTAACTTCGGCATGAATGAGATGTGTCGCTACTTTTGAGGAGTTCTGCGCGATGCTGGGGGTGGCACCTTCTCGTCAGATCACGGTACCTGCCTACAGAAGGCGTCCATATATGGCTATCCGAGAGCTTTTTAATTCTACCCACAGTGCTACTCCAGGTTTCTTCAATGGGCAGACTTTTAATTTAATGGTTCTTCCTGGAGCCTTCACAGAATACAGGGAGGATGATGTGGACTATCTGTGGCGTGGGCTGACGGCGCTCTTTCTCTGTTTGGTAGGGAGATACTTGGTAGTAGGTCTACCCGGATTTTTCGATGCGCGGGTCGTTGACCTGGCATTACAAGCTCGAGATCGCCGGCTAAACATTGTCCCGTATTTTTTGGCGTAAAATGATCGCTTTTGCTACTGGTGATGAACTGTTCCCTACCGGTAGCCCCATTCTGGTTCATATGTGGCTAGAAGAGCATTTCCTCTGGGTTCAGGCTCCTGTGCCGCATGGAGCTCATTATGACCCATCACTTTATGGCATGCGTGGGCATTTTACTCAGACCAATTATTCTGAAATTGATTGGGCTGATCACTTTTATTGCGGGGGCTCGATGGACATAATCTGGGTCATTCGCCATTGGGAGATCCGGCTTTTTCTTCGACATTCCGATGAGTATAGTCAAGTAGTCATGTTGGGTCTTCATCGGACCTCTTTCTATCAACCGGACCGGATCTTGTGGCAATTCGGGAGAGAGCAAGTGATCCCGGACACCACTCGTCCTATATACATGGGAATGGAGCTTACGGACGAGGGCTTGAGTCCCACTATTCAGGGCATGTGGCTCAGAGATTCTGAGAGGCTGGAGGCAGCCTATCCATATTTTGACAATATGCTTTTGTCCCTTGGGTATTTGGCATGGATCATGGTAACTGCTGATGGGTCGTCTCGCACTATCCGGCATGGAATGAGACACTTGCTAGGTCGCCATATAACTAACGGAGTGGATGCTTGTCTGATGGAGGTAGGCGAGGACATTGATAGCTCAGGGTTAGTTTTTCCTCAGGCTATGGAGGCAGAATTCAGGCGAGTACACGTCCTTGATACTCGAACGGCCCCTGGACCGAGTAATGCAGGTCCCAGCAATGCACCCCGCAGATTGAGCAATGTTAGTCGGCAACATAACCCATGGGAACAAGAAGTAGCTGCTCCTCCTCCCCAGACTGGTTGGGGCAGGGCTTTGAGAGTTGGCGGTCATGAGCCTCCACGGCTGAGCATGGCAAGCAGGCAGGACAATCCATGGGAGCAAGAGATAGCTGCTCCTCTTCCCCCACCTGTATGGGGTACTGGTTTCAGAGATGATGGAGCTGGTCCGAGCAATACGGCTGTCCAGGAGAACGGGGATGCTGACGATGAAGAGGGAGACACCTCTAGCGGCTCACATGTTGGCGAGTATAGGGCTTCTTCCGCGCCCCGCAGAAGGAGTATATGGACCCGGCTTGGTAGACGCCGTAGACATTGATAGACCACTCTGGGGCTAAAGCTGCAAGAAAAGGGATTGTTTCTGGGGCAACAAAGGGGGTACAGGCAGTATATATAGATATGTACAATGCAATCAATGTATAATATAGATGTCTTAGTAAATATTCCTAAGTTGCACCTTAGGACTTGTAAAATTATATTTTAGTGTATTAATATGAGCCTTTCGTCGTGGTTTTTCTCTTCTATCAGTCGAACTTCTGATGCACCGAAGACTTGGAGGTAGTATGCTGAGGACTTCAAACAATGCCTTCCCTCTCATTTTTATCTCCTTATTACTTTAATTTTTGTTTTTTTTTTATTTTTTTTTTGTGCTCTAACTTTTGCCTAGGCTGCCCTTTCGGGTTTTCAATCTAGCGAGCCCTTATTTTTCCTTTTTATTGTTTTTTTTGTTGTTGTTTTTTTTTATATAGGCCCTAACTTTTGCCTAGGCTGCCCTTTTGGGTTTTCAGCCTAACGGGCTGGAGAGGGAAGCAACCACGGGATAGAATAGCTCAGGCATAGTACCTTTTAAGTTTGTCGAGGTTGAAGGGCTAGACAAGATCTTCCCCATCCTGATTTGTAAGAAGCACGACACCTCCTGATCGGATCTCCTTAACAAAGTATGGTCCCATCCAGGGACACTTTCATTTTTCCCCTAGTATCAACGTAACTAGGTGGTTTTTCTCGAAGTACGAGGTCTCCAACTTGGATATCGCGGCCTTTGACTTTTTTATTGAAAGCTCGGGCGATGCGCCTTTGATATGCCCGGGTATGCTCTAAGGCTAACAGGCGTCGTTCATCAATTAGGGTCAATTCTTCATAACGCCCTTTGATCCCAACTTGCTGTGATCGATTCCATCATCACTCTTAATGATGGAATTTCCACTTCTATCGGCAGTACCGCCTCCATGTCATATGCCAGAGAGTAAGGGGTAGCCTCAGTGGGTGTGCGGACTGAAGTACGATAGCCCCAGAAGGCTAGTGGCAATTTTTCTGGCCAGTCTCTTCCTGTGTCAGCCATTTTTCTGATGATGTTTTCAAGGGTTTTGTTGGCTGCTTTAACGGCACCATTGGCTTGCGGCCGGTAGGGGGAGGATTTGTGTCTTTGGATCTTGAACTCGTCGAGTAGACGATTCACGTCCCCTTCGAAATGTGAGCCATTTTCGGAGATTATCTCGGAAGGTACACCATAGCGATATATAATATTGGCCCGGATGAACTCGGATACCTTTCGGGCATTCAGGATCTTGTAGGAAGAGGCTTCCACCCACTTTGTAAAGTAATCGATGGCTACCAGGACGTATTCATGGCCATTGGATCCCTTCGGGTGAATTTGGCCTATGACGTCGATTCCCCACGTTGAGAAGGGCCAGGGGCTGTGGAGTTGTATAAGACGTGTGGGGGCACATGCTGCAGATTGGCAAAGCGTTGACATTTGTCGCAATGTCGCACCCACCGAATACAATCAGTTTCGAGCGTACTCCAATAGTACCCCTGTCGGATAATTTTCTTGGATAGCATATGGCCATTCATGTGGGGCCCGCAGGTACCACCATGTAGTTGATCCATAATCTGCTTAGCTTTGGCCTAATTGACACATAGTAAGTTGAGGCCTTGATAGTGTCTCTTATACAGGCTGCCACCGCTAAGCACGAATTGGGAGGCCCACCTTCGCAGGGAGACTCTTCCTCTTTTGTCTAAGCCAGGAGGATAGATACCTTTCTGGAGCAGATTTAAGATGTCAGCGTACCAAGGCTCATGATCTACTTCAGGGGCTGCATTAATTTCGAAACAGTATGCCGGAGTGACCTTCTTCCTAACTATAAATGGCTGAACATTAGTTTCTGCGGGAATCTGGACTAGTGGTGCCAGAGTGGCCAGGGCATCAGCGAATTGATTGCTATCTCGTGGCAGATAATGAAACGAGATAGAACCACATCGGGCGGCAATTTTTGTTAACTTGGCATGATAGAGCTGCAGCCGAGGATCCTGGGTCTTCCATCTTCCTTCGACTTGATTTATGATTAAGGCAGAGTCTCCATAGACTTCGAGATCTTTGGCTCCCCTTTAGAGAGCTTCTTCTAGGCCAGCAATACAAGCTTTATATTCCGCCGTATTATTTGAACATTCGAACTCCAATCTTATAGCCAGCGGAGTATGAGAGTCAACCGGATCGATTAGCAAGATTCCTATGCCAAAACCTCTTTTGTTCGCGGCTCCGTCAAAGAACATCTGCAAACAGGTGTCATGGTCAGTGATTTCCAAGACACCTTCATCTGGGAAACCAGGCTCAGTTGCATCTTCGGCCTTCAAAGGTAGATCGGCTAAGTGGTCTGCAATGACGCTCCCTTTGATAGACTTGAGTGTGACATAAGTTATGTCAACTCATTGAGAAGAAAGGACCACTTGGCTAGTCTGCTGGACAGTGATGGCTTACCGAAGATGTACTTGATAGGGTCCATTCTGGATATGAGTTTGATGGACCTTCCTTGGAGATAAGTTTTGAGCCTTTGAGTGGCCCAGACTAGATCAGTGCAGCTTTTCTCCAGCGCTGAATAATTTAGCTCGCTTCCTTGTAGCTTCCTACTTACGAAGTATATGGCATTTTCGATGTAGGAATCTTCTTTCTCTTGGGCGAGCATAGCCCCTACTGATGTGTTTGTGATGGTTAAGTATATGAGGAGAGGTTTATGTATATGGGGTGGAGCTAGCACAGGAGGGTTGGTAAGGTAGGCTTTTATTTTCTCGAAGGTTAGCTGGCACTTTTCGTCCCAGACTTGGTCGGTATTCTTTTTTTAGGAGTTTAAAGAGGGGCTCACATGTGGTGGTCATTTGTCGATGAAACGGTGATGTCGCAAGAACCGCCTAGAAGCCTTTGACTTCAGTGGGGTTTTCGGCGTGGCATTTCTAGGATGGCTCTGATCTTTGCTGGCTCGATCTCGATGCCTTGCTCAGTTACTAAGAATCCCAGAACTTTGCCTTTGGTAACCCCAAATGTCCATTTGGTGGGGTTAAGCTTCATCTGGTGCTTCCTTAGTCTTTGGAAGAACTTTCGAAGATCTTTGATATGAGCACCGTTGGCGTCGCTGGAATGCACGATCATGTCATCAACATAGACCTCCATCTCTTTATGGATCATGTCGTGGAAGAGGGTGGTGGCGGCCCTCTGATAAGTGGCTCCGGCATTCTTCAGTCCAAATGGCATGACAGTATAACAATAAGTACCCTAGGGAGTAGTGAATGAAGTCTTCTCCTGGTCTTCTGCTGCCATTTTGATTTGATTATGGCCCAGCATGCCGTCGACGAAGGATCGGACTTTGTGAGCAGCGACGGCGTCTACCACAATATCAATATTGGGTAGGGGGAAGTCATCTTTGGGCGACGCTTTGTTGAGGTCGCGAAAGTCTACACAGATTTGGACTTTCACGTTGGGCTTGGGAACGGTCACTATATTGGACAGCCAGATTGGGTATTCAACTACCCGAATGAAGTTGACGCACAGTTGTTTCATGATTTCTTCTTTGACTTGTAATGACCATTCTGGCTTGATGCGGCGAAGCTTCTGTTTAACTGGGCGAGTGTAAAACCCTAGAATGTTGTTTGCTTGTGTTATGCATGAATTCATACACTTATAATCATCATAAATATGTTCATTTAGCTCCCGTATATGTTTAGAGTCAATAGCATGATCATTGACGTCGTTTGAGATGCACGTATGCATTTTTCTTTCACGAGATGCTTTGAATCTCGGGTTTGTGTTCTATGTGGTTATCACATGGATAATGGTTAGAAGGCATTCAAAATATCATTAACATGCCTTGGTTATTGGTTAGATGCTTATTGCATTGTCGGTTGTTCTAGTTTGATTTTTGCGTTAACCCTTTCGATTCGACTTTTAGGTTGTCGTTCGGAGAATTGCTCCTGAGTTCTTGGCCATGATTTGATGAGGTTTGAGACTTGATTCCTTTGGTTATTGTTTGGAGGACATTAAGGTTGATTTTGGACCATTTTGGCTTGGAAGGACTCGAGAATGCATGCGGAGAGGCCGGATCGAGCGAGAAGCAAAAACTTGGATTGGATTTCAGCACAAATTTCGCATGGTCATAACCCCATGTGACCGCAAGGTCTGTCACTGCAGTCGATTTTGCCCCTTTTGTATTCGTCCGAATTTTTACCCATTAAACCCAATCTAAACCTATCCTAAACCCATCTACTTAAGCTAATACTAATCCTAAACATCTATTAGGAGATTAGGGGTTAATTAGTGACTTGATTAGAGGATTTAATCCCCATATAAAAGAAATTCAGCCGCATTCTTCCTCCTAGTTCGGCCAAGACAGAAATTCGACTTCCCCTTGCTCTTCATGAGCACTTCAACCCAACCAAAGAGGAAGCTTGAGAAGGTGATTTCTAGGGAGATTGAAGGGCTTAAGCTTGGTGTCCATTGCTAGGGTCTTCGTCTTCTTCCCCATTCTACCTACAAGATTGAAGAAAGAGTTGAGGAGAAGACACCATTGTTAGGGCACGAAATTTCAGATTGTTAGGGCTGAGTTTTGGTAAGTTTCTACCTTTCTTCTTCTTCCTTTAGGCTCCATTGACCCTAAGGAAACAACCATTTGTGTTATTTGAGGTCAATGGAAGCCATTGTTAGGGTTGTAGAAGAAGCATGAACCCTAGGTTTTCAATTGAATGATAGGACTTGATTGACCTATGTGAGACCATGATATATGTGAAATTCATGTTCTAACTAGTTTATTGAACTTCATTGTGTTGATTATCCATGAGTATTGGTGTTGGTTTGATTGAGATACTTGGAGGGTGCCTTGCCCTAAATTTGTTTTAGCTTGCAATCTAATGATGTTAGCTTGATTAATATGTTTTATATGCTTAATAGAGTATATTAAACCATGTTGTAAATTTTAATCATGATTTGAAGGTTATGATTGGTATGATGACTTGGATGAAATTATGCACAAGATGGCTAATTTATTCTAAATGGCATTGTTAATTAGTTTGTTGGGTTTATATGATTTTATTGAACATCGGGTTTATGGTTTTTGGCGATAGTTATGAATATAGGGGATGATGAAGCCTAAGCTTCTATTCCTTGAATTTTCTTGAAAACTTAGATTGAACTCAACGGAGTTAACCTTTGGGTTAGTATGAATCCTAGGAACTATAATCCTAAGTCCTACGAATTTTGGGTAGAATTCATGGAGGTCGAGCCTCCAAGAAGTTTTGAAGTGTGAACACACTTGATTATGAGAGCTTATATGATTCTCGGTTGTGATGTTTATGCTAGTTGTGAATGAATTGCATGACTAGTTTGATGGTAGAGTGTTTACCTACTTGTTTTGAGCATATGAGTATATATTACTTGTGCTTGGGTTTTGAGTCCAGCTGGCGTCGGTCTGTTGAGTCTTTGGTAGGACGATACATCGTCTTCACGAATTGTGGGATTCGTGATCGCGATGGATCGCCGTCTTGGGCTTTGCACACCCCTCCATCGATGGCCACCGGTGGGGAAGTAGTTTATCTTAGTTGTAGTAATACACATGACTTTGATAACTATGGAACTCGAGCGGAGATCGTTCGGACGCCGATATCTACGAGAGGGATATCGAGGGCACATAAGGGTTTTGCACGTGTTTTTGCAGGCGACACGCGGAGGAATTTGGGTAATGGTATCATATCCTTATACATGAATTGTTTCACAAGTGCTTAAGTGAATAACGTGCTTAGTGAATTGGATATGATATGATGTTTGTTTTGGTTTCTTATATGTTATACTTGATAGATAACATATTGATTAATGTTGTTAAGCATGAATGCTATCACATGAACATTATTTGAATGTTGTATTATGCCAAAAGCATGAGTTATTATTGTTAAGCTTACATGCTTGACATAAATATTTTGGGAATGCTATGTTATAACAATAACATGAATTGATGTTGTTAAGCTAATATGCTTTAACATGAATATTATTGGAGTGTGGTATTATGCCGTAAGCATGAATTATTGTCGTTAAGCTTATATGCCTTGACATGTAAATTATTGGAAGGTTATGTTATACCGATAACATGAGTTATGACCGTTGAGCATAAAATGCCTTGATATGGATTTTAGTGAGATGTTATACTATAATGATAACAAGGTTATTTAATGTTGAGCATGGATGCCATAGCATGACTTTATATAAGGTTATTTCATGACGATAGCATGATGTAATTTATGATTGAGCATTATGCCATGATAGGAAGTTATGGTTAGTAACTTACTAAGTCTTTGTGACTTACTTTTATTTGTTGGTTGTTTTCCCTAGATCCGATCCGAAGCCGCGTATCCAACTAAATCGAAGATTGCGCGTTACTTAGATGTTTATTTTGTTTTTGGTGAGGTCGTTGGGAAGATGAAGTTATGTAAACTTCATTATTGGGTAGCAAACTGAATGTGATTTGTAATATTGTAATCATGTTGTTAGCTTATTCTTTTGGTAGCCGACAGTAGAAGTCGTGCTTGATGTATGTTGTAGTTATACTTCCATATGTTTGTGGTTGTTAGTACTTATAATTATTAGTACTTATATTGTTGGTAGCCATGGGTTTTAGTCGTGCTTGGTTAATTGGTGATTATGTTTAGCATGCTACATTGTTAGTTAAAGTATTATGTTTTTACTCCGGCATGTTTTTAGCTGAGCCGAGTTAGTTAGACTATTAGAGTCTTAGACTTAGTATAATGTTG
>CM028381.1:26885266-26930217 GCA_013146195.2 Codonopsis lanceolata | reverse complement strand
CATATTTTCTCTCTTCTCTTTTTTTTTTTTTTTTGCAAGAATGCAGGGCCTTCTCATTTTTCATTTTTAAAATGATTCTCTCATTCGGCGAGTTCACGGCCTCCATACTTGTCGATGCGTTGATGATAACGGGTTTTATCAGGCCGGGCCGAGGTTTGCAAGGATAGGGAAAGAGTCTTTGGAGCAGATTGTTAGCTCGAATAAGTGCAGTTCTTCCTTGGAGGTTTGGAGGTCATTATCACGTTGCTTTGGGACTCGGCCATTGCTGGATACTAATGGTTTCCATTATGGTGGATTCCTTATACATAGGCGGCGGGTGAACCGTCGGCATCAGTCGTTTTAGTAGCTCGGTGGTGCCTCCTCGGCCTCCTTTACGGGTGATAGAGCCGATCATTGCGAAACAGGTATCGAGTACTGGCGAAATACCCCATGCCGGCGATAGATTATCCAATGATATGAGGATTTCACGAGATTAGTCTTTGCATCCCCCTTTTCTGCTCTGTCGTGCCCAGCGGCATTGGATGCTGCGGATCGGGGCCATCTACTTCATCTCTCGGCGAGAACGATGTTCTGAGCATGATATCTTCTCTACTTTTCGATATCGATTAGGCGTGTAACGGTAGAGCGAGTTTTCTGACGTCGAGATTCCCGAGGAAGCGTCGTGTCGGAGCCGAGGCTTGTTCGGTAAACATTCACCCATATTGTCTCTCTTTCTTTATCTCTCTTATTTTCTTGTATCTATATTTTTTTACTCATATATATATATATATATATATATTCATCATTTTTTTGTCTACTACTATTATCTTTTTTTTGGAGACTAACACATTTTTTATTCCATTTTTTATATAGGTGAGCGTGTCTACCTATAAGAAGGCGTCTGCGGGGCTTTTTCGATATCGGCAAGCTTTATCGAAACTTTTGATGAGTTCTCTTGCGGGGGGCGGCCTTGGCCAGCGGATGTCGAGGTGATGATGATGATGATGTCGGGTCGAGCCAGGGGCGAGAGGTTGGGGATCTGGTGGGTGGCACAACGGGTCCACTGGGTCATGGGTGGTGGCCTTAATAGGAGCCGATCGTCCGAGCACATTAACCCAGTTCCTGCGAATATTAGTCTTTCTTTTATTTTTATGTCTATATATATTTTTTCTTTTCTTTTTTCTTTTTTTTTTGTAAAAGAAATATCTAGACATTATGATATAATGCAATATAAATGTATGTGATGCAATATATTACATATGCAAAAATAAATTCACCGCAGAGAAAATAAGCTATACGGACATCTAAAAGGCTAATGGTACGGTACATTAAGAAAGGGATTTTATGAGAATACACATTTGTATCTTAGTGGGCTTTTCGGTGATATTAGAATGGAGCGCTTCCTTATTCTTTTCGGTGCCTGTGGCTATTGAACCCGTGTTCGTAGCCACCTTTCATAACCTTTCCTTCTTTCGCGATCGAGGCGTAGGGCGGTGGGTGTCGGACAATTAAACGAGGATACGAGGCGGAATTCTCGGCATAGTAAAAAGCACTTGGCGTGGCCATATGAAGGTATGGCGGTGCCAAGGAGGGTCATGGAGGCGCCATGGCTCTTCTGTGCAGCCACTTGTTCACTTACTATTCACACAGTGCGCACCGAACTGTTCGTTTCTTGATTTCGGTATAAATTCGAGATGAGACCGGCGATTTCATACCAATTCATTTCATCTCGTCTTTTACAATTCACGGCCCTTTTACGTCACATCGTTGCTCTCTTTAGCCACATAAAATCCTTATCTCTTTTTTATAAATGGCCGCCGTATTCCCATGACTTTAGAAATTGAGATTTACGAGAATGCCACTGGATTATTGGATTCTCTCCTTGCAATCGGCGAGAGGGCTGGTTTGATCATCTTTTCGGGTTCAGGTGCCTTCTGTCCTAGCGGAATGTCATTATAAACTAGGACATGTTGAGGGGAGCCGCTAGGTTTTGGTCTCCTCAGGATCATTTATTTAACTTCGGCATGAATGAGATGTGTCCTACTTTTGAGGAGTTACAGCGATCTTTGGGGGTGGCACCTTCTCGTCGGATCACGGTGCACGCTCTGAGAAAGATCCATATATGGCTATCAGGGAGCTTTTTAATTCTACCCACGGTGCTACTCGGGTTTCTTCAATGGGGGACTTTTAATTTAATGGTTCTTCACGGAGCCTTCCACAGTCTGAGGGAGGATGATGTGGACTATACGTGGCGTGTAGGGACGCTCTTTCTGTTTGGTAGGGAGATACTTGGTAGTAGGTCTACGGGATTTTCGATCTTGTGGTCGTTGACTGGCATTACAAGCTCGAGATCGCCGGCTAAACATTGTCCGGTTATTTTGGCGCGGCGAACTTTGGCTGCTTTTTGCTCTGGTGATGAAGTTCCCTCTAGGTAGCCCCATTACAGTTCATATGTGGCTAGAAGAGCATTTCCTCTGGGTTCAGGCTCCTGTGCCGCATGGAGCTCATTATGACCCATCACTTTATGGCATGCGTGGGCATTTTACTCAGACCAATTATTCTGAAATTGATTGGGGCGATCACTTTAATGCGGGGGCTCGATGGACATAATGGGTCATTCGCCATGGAGATCCGGCTTTTCTTCGACATTCAGATGAGTATAGTCAAGTAGTCATGTTGGGTCTTCATCGGACCTCTTTCTATCAACAGGACCGGATCTTGTGGCAATTCGGGAGAGCAAGTGATCCGGACACCACTCGTCCTATATACATAGGAATGGAGCTACGGACGAGGGCTTGAGTCCCACATTAGGGGCATGTGGCTCGAGAGATTGCGAGGCGGGCGGCCTATCCATATTTTGACTATATGCTTTTGTCCCTTGGGTATTTGGCATGGATCATGGTAACTGCTGATGGGTCGTCTCGCACTATCCGGCATGGAATGAGACACTTGCTAGGTCGCCATATAACTAACGGAGTGGATGCTTGTCGATGGAGGTGGCGAGGACATTGATAGCTCGGGGTTAGTTGTTCCTCGGGCTATGGGCGGAATTCGAGGCGAGTACACGGCCTTGATACTCGAACGGCCCCTGGGCCAGAGTAATGCGAGGTCCAACAATGCACCCCGAGATTGAGCAATGTTAGTCGGCGGCATAACCCATGGGAACAAGGCGCTCTCCCTCCCAGGCCCAGTTGGGGCGGGGCTTTGAGAGTTGGCGGTCATGAGCCTCCACGGCTGAGCATGGCAAGCAGGCAGGACAATCCATGGGAGCAAGAGATAGCTGCTCCTCTTCCCCCCCCTGTATGGGGTCTGGTTTCGAGATGATGGAGTGGTCAGAGCAATACAGTATCCGGGAGCAGGGGATCTTGGCGATGAAGAGGGAGACACCTCTAGCGGCTCACATGTTGGCGTATAGGGCTTCTTCCGCACCCCGAGAAGGAGTATATGGACCGGCTTGGTAGGCCGTAGACATTGATAGACCACTGCAGGCTAAAGGCTGCAAGAAAAGGATTGTTTACGGGGCAACAAGGGAAGTGAGGCAGTATATATAGATATGTACAATGCAATCAATGTATAATATAGATGTCTTAGTAAATATTCTAAGTTGCACCTTAGGACTTGTAAAATTATATTTTAGTGTATTAATATGAGCCTTTTGTCGTGGTTTTCTCTTATCGGTCGAACTTCGATGCAAAGACTTGGAGGTAGTATCTTTGAGGACTTCAAACAATGCCTTCCCTCTCCTTTTTATCTCCTTATTACTTTAATTTTTGTTTTTATTATTATTTTTTTTTTGTGCTCTAACTTTTGCCTAGGCTGCCCTTTCGGGTTTTCAATCTTGCGAGCCCTTATTTTTCCTTTTTATTGTTTTTTGTTGTTGTTTTTTTTTATATAGGCCTAACTTTTGCCTAGGCCGCCCTTTGGGAGAGAGGAAGCAACCACCGGGTCTGAATAGCTCGGGCATAGTACCTTTTTAAGTTTGTCGAGGTTGAAGGGCTAGACAAGATCTTCCCCAATCGATTTGTAAACACGACACCTCGATCGGATCTCCTTAACAAAGTATGGTCCCATCCGGGAGCTTTCATTTTTCCCCTAGTATCAACGTAACTAGGTGGTTTTTCTCGAGTGCGAGGTCTCCAACTTGGATATCGCGGCCTTTGACTTTTTGATAGCTCGGGCGATGCGCCTTTGATATGCCCGGGTATGCTCTAAGGCTAACAGGCGTCGTTCATCAATTAGGGTCAATTCTTCATAACGCCCTTTGATCCAGTCAACTTCTGCTGTATCAGATTCCATCATCACTCTTAATGATGGAATTTCCACTTCTATCGGCAGTACCGCCTCCATGTCATATGCCAGAGAGTAAGGGGTAGCCTCGGTGGGTGTGCGGTGTCACGATAGCCCCAGGCTAGTGGCAATTTTACGGCCGATCTCTTTCTGTGTGACCATTTTACGATGATGTTTTCAAGGGTTTTGTTGGGCGCTTTAACGGCACCATTGGCTTGCGGCCGGTAGGGGAGGATTTGTGTCTTTGGATCTTGAACTCGTCGAGTAGGCGATTCACGTCCCCGAAAATGTGAGCCATTTTGGAGATTATCTCGAAGGTACACCATAGCGATATATAATATTGGCGGATGAACTCGGATACCTTTCGGGCATTCGAGGATCTTGTAGGAAGAGGCTTCCACCCACTTTGTAAAAATGTCGGCTGGCTACCGGGGCGTATTCGTGGCCATTGGATCGCCGGGTGAATGGCCTATGGCGTCGATTCCCCACGTTGAGAAGGGCCGGGGTACGTGGAGTTGTATAAGGCGTGTGGGGGCACATCTTTAGATTGGCAAAGCGTTGACATTTGTCGCAATAATCGCACCCACCAGAATCTGTCGATTTCGGCGTACTCGATAGTACCCTGTCGGATGATTTTCTTGGATAGCATATGGCCATTCATGTGGGGCCCAGCAGGTACCCTGTAGTTGATCCATAGCTTTGGCCTAATTGACACATAGTAAGTTGAGGCCTTGATAGTGTCTCTTATACTGGTGCCACCGCTAAGCACGAATTGGAGGCCCGCCTTTGCGGGGAGACTCTTCCTCTTTTGTCTAAGCCGGGAGGATAGATACCTTTAAGGCGATTTAAGATGTCGGCGTACCGAGGCTCATGATCTACTTGGCTGCATTAATTTTGAAGCAGTATCTTGGGTGACCTTCTTCCACTATAAATGGTTGAACATTAGTTTAGCGGGGAATCAGACTAGTGGTGCCGAGTGGCGGGGCATCGGCCGAATTGATTCTATCTCGTGGCAGATAATGAAGCGAGATAGAACCACATCGGCAATTTTTGTTAACAGGCATGATAAATTGCTGCCGAGGATCTGGGTCTTCCATCTTCCTTCGACTTGATTTATGATTAGAGAGTCTCCATAGACTTGATCTTTGGCTCCCTTTGGAGAGCTTCTTCAGGCCGGCAATACAAGCTTCATATTAGCCGTATTATTTGAACATTCGAACTCCAATCTTATAGCCGGTGAGTATGAGAGTCAACCGGATCGATTAGCAAGATTCCATGCCAAAACCTCTTTTGTCGTGACTCAGGTCGAAACATCTGCCAGCAGTGGTGGTCGGTGATTTCGAAGACACCTTCATGGGAAACCGAGGCTCGGTTGCATCTTCGGCCTTCAAAGGTAGATCGGCTAAGTGGTGCTGAATGGCGCTCCCTTTGATAGACTTGAGTGTGACATAAGTTATGTCAACTCATTGAGAAAAAGGACCACAGCTTCTAGTCTATTTGGGCCGGTGATGGCTTAGAAGATGTACGATAGGGTCCATTACGGATATGAGTTTGATGGACCTTCCTTGGAGATAAGTTTTGAGCCTTTGAGTGGCCCGAGACTAGATCGGTCTGCTTTTCTCGGTATTGAATAATTTAGCTCGCTTCCTTGTAGCTTCCTACTTATGAAGTATATGGCATTTCGATGTAGAATCTTTTTCTCTTGGGCGAGCATAGCCCTGCGATGTGTTTGTGACGGTTAAGTATATGAGGAGAGGTTTATGTATATGGGGTGGAGCTAGCGGGGAGGTTGGTAAGGTAGGCTTTTATTTTCTCGAAGGTTAGGCGGCACTTTAGTCCCAGACTTGGTCGGTATTCTTTTTAGGAGTTTAAAGAGGGCTCGTGTGGTGGTCGGTACGATGAAGCGGCGATGTCTTTGCCCGACCTAGGAAGCCTTTGACTTCGGTGGGGTTTTAATTTGTGGCATTTCTAGGATGGCTCACGATCTTTCTTTGGCTCGATCTCGATGCCTTGCTCGATTACTAAGAATCCCAGAACTTTGCCTTTGGTAACCCCGAATGTGCATTTGGTGGGGTTAAGCTTCATCGGTGCTTCCTTAGTCTTTGGAAGAACTTTCGAAGATCTTTGATATGAGCACCGTTGGCGTCATTTGGAATGCTAGCGATCATGTCATCAACATAGACCTCCATCTCTTTATGGATCATGTCGTGGGAAGAGGGTGGTGGCGGCCCTCTGATAAGTGGCTCCGGCATTCTTCAGTCCAAATGGCATGACAGTATAACAATAAGTACCCTAGGGAGTAGTGAATGAAGTCTTCTCCTGGTCTTCTGCTGCCATTTTGATTTGATTATGGCCCAGCATGCAGTGTCGGCGAAGGATCGGACTTTGTGAGCAGCGGCGGCGTCTACCACATATCAATATTGGGTAGGGGAAGTCATCTTTGGGCGGCCGCTTTGTTGAGGTCGCGAAAGTCTACAATTTGGACTTTCACGTTGGGCTTGGGAGCGGTCACTATATTGGACAGCGGATTGGGTATTCAACTACCGAATGAAGTTGACGCCTTGCCGCAGTTGTTTCATGATTTCTTCTTTGACTTGTAATGACCATTAAACGCTTCTTGCGCGAAGCTTCTGTTTTGGCCCAGGCGAGTGTAAAACCCTAGAATGTTGTTTGCTTGTGTTATGCATGAATTCATACACTTATAATCATCATAAATATGTTCATTTAGCTCCCGTATATGTTTAGAGTCAATAGCATGATCATTGACGTCGTTTGAGATCTGCGTATGCATTTTTTCTTTCACGAGATGCTTTGAATCTCGGGTTTGTGTTCTATGTGGTTATCACATGGATAATGGTTAGAAGGCATTCAAAATATCATTAACATGCCTTGGTTATTGGTTAGATGCTTATTGCATTGTCGGTTGGGTTGCTAGTTTGATTTTTTAGCGTTAACCCTTTTCGGTTCGACTTTTCGGTTGTCGTTCGGAGAACCTTTGAGTTCTTGGCCATGATTTGATGAGGTTTGAGACTTGATTCCTTTGGTTATTGTTTGGAGGACATTAAGGTTGATTTGTGGACCATTTTTGGCTTGAAGGACTCGAGAATGCACGCGGGAGGCCGGGATCGAGCGAGGAAGCAAGAAAACTTGGATTCTTTGGATTTCGCTAAAAGCGCTCGCATGGTCATAACCCCATGCGACCATGAGGTCCCAATGTCGATCAATTCGATTTTGCCCCTTGTATTCTCTCAAATTTTTACCCATTAAACCCAATCTAAACCTATCCTAAACCCATCTACTTAAGCTAATACTAATCCTAAACATCTATTAGGAGATTAGGGGTTAATTAGTGACTTGATTAGAGGATTTAATCCCCCATATAAAAGAAATTCAGCCGCATTCTTCCTCCTAGTTCGGCCAAGACAGAAATTCGACTTCCCCTTTGCTCTTGAGCACTTCAACACAACCAAAAAGGAAGCTTGAGAAGGTGATTTCTAGGGAGATTGAAGGGCTTAAGCTTGGTGTCCATTGCTAGGGTCTTCTTCTTCCCCATTCTACCTACAAGATTGAAGAAAGAGTTGAGGAGAAGACACCATTGTTAGGGCACGAAATTTCAGATTGTTAGGGCTGAGTTTTGGTAAGTTTCTACCTTTCTTCTTCTTCCTTTTAGGCTCCATTGACCCTAGGGAAACAACCATTTGTGTTATTTGAGGTCAATGGAAGCCATTGTTAGGGTTGTAGAAGAAGCATGAACCCTAGGTTTTTCAATTGAATGATAGGACTTGATTGACCTATGTGAGACCATGATATATGTGAAATTCATGTTCTAACTAGTTTATTGAACTTCATTGTGTTGATTATCCATGAGTATTGGTGTTGGTTTGATTGAGATACTTGGAGGGTGCCTTGCCCTAAATTTGTTTTAGCTTGCAATCTAATGATGTTAGCTTGATTAATATGTTTTATATGCTTAATAGAGTATATTAAACCATGTTGTAAATTTTAATCATGATTTGAAGGTTATGATTGGTATGATGACTTGGATGAAATTATGCACAAGATGGCTAATTTATTCTAAATGGCATTGTTAATTAGTTTGTTGGGTTTATATGATTTTATTGAACATCGGGTTTATGGTTTTGGCGATAGTTATGAATATAGGGGGATGATGAAGCCTAAGCTTCTATTCCTTGAATTTTCGGAAAACTTAGATTGAACTCAACGGAGTTAACCTTTGGGTTAGTATGAATCCTAGGAACTATAATCCTAAGTCCTACGGAATTTTGGGTAGAATTCATGGAGGTCGAGCCTCCAAGAAGTTTTGAAGTGCGTGAAGCACACTTGATTATGAGAGCTTATATGATTCTCGGTTGTGATGTTTATGCTAGTTGTGAATGAATTGCATGACTAGTTTGATGGTAGAGTGTTTACCTACTTGTTTTGAGCATATGAGTATATATTACTTGTGCTTGGGTTTTGAGTCGGGTGGCGTCGATGCATTGAGTCTTTGGTAGGGACGATACATCGTCTTCACGAATGTGGGATTCGTGATCGCGATGGATCGCCGTGGTTTGCACACCCCTCCATCGATGGCCACGGTGGGGAAGTAGTTTATCTTAGTTGTAGTAATACACATGACTTTGATAACTATGGAACTTCGGCGGAGGCATCTCGGGGCGTCGATATCTCACGAGAGGATATCGAGGGCACATAAGGGTTTTGCACGTGTTTTTGCGGGGGAGCGACACGCGCGGAGGAATTTGGGTAATGGTATCATATCCCTTATACATGAATTGTTTCACAAGTGCTTAAGTGAATAACGTGCTTAGTGAATTGGATATGATATGGTGTTTGTTTTGGTTTCTTATATGTTATACTTGATAGATAACATATTGATTAATGTTGTTAAGCATGAATGCTATCACATGAACATTATTTGAATGTTGTATTATGCCAAAAGCATGAGTTATTATTGTTAAGCTTACATGCTTGACATAAATATTTTGGGAATGCTATGTTATAACAATAACATGAATTGATGTTGTTAAGCTAATATGCTTTAACATGAATATTATTGGAGTGTGGTATTATGCCAGAAGCATGAATTATTGTCGTTAAGCTTATATGCCTTGACATGTAAATTATTGGAAGGTTATGTTATACCGATAACATGAGTTATGACCGTTGAGCATAAAATGCCTTGATATGGATTTTAGTGAGATGTTATACTATAATGATAACATGGTTATTTAATGTTGAGCATGGATGCCATAGCATGACTTTATATAAGGTTATTTCATGACGATAGCATGATGTAATTTATGATTGAGCATTATGCCATGATAGGAAGTTATGGTTAGTAACTTACTAAGTCTTTGTGACTTACTTTTATTTGTTGGTTGTTTTCCCTAGATCCGATCCGAGCGTGCGGATCCAAGTAAATCAGAAGATTGCGTTGACAAAGATTCTTTTGGCAAGGTTGCTACTTAGATGTTTAATTTGTTTTTGGTGAGGTCGTTGGGAAGATGAAGTTATGTAAACTTCATTATTGGGTAGCAAACCTGAATGTGATTTGTAATATTGTAATCATGTTGTTAGCTTATTCTTTTGGTAGCCGACAAGTAGAAGTCGTGCTTGATGTATGTTGGTAGTTATACTTCCATATGTTTGTGGTTGTTAGTACTTATAATTATTAGTACTTATGTTGTTGGTAGCCGACGGGTTTTAGTCGTGCTTGGTTAATTGGTGATTATGTTTAGCATGCTACATTGTTAGTTAAAGTATTATGTTTTTACTCCGGCATGTTTTTAGCCGTCGAGTTGTTAGACTAGAGTCTTAGACTTAGTATAATGTTGGGTTCCGGCCGTAGCTTCGCCGATGACTTGGTTTTATTATGCTATATATTTGAAGCTATAAGGAGTTTGTCCTACATGCCCAATGTTGCGACGAATCGAATTTTTGGACCGAGAGATTAATTATCTCTTTGGTTGTTTTAGTTTGAACTTGTTAGCTCGGGCGCACTCTCTTATTTCATTTAGCTTCCGCATGTGTTTTGAGTTGTCGGTGTATCGCCGTTATGGCCCTACCCATTATTTGCTACTTGTGTGTTGTTATTTGTTCCCCTGGCGGCACGACCTTGGGATTTCGTCTTGGGATCCGGGTCGGGTCGTCACAGCGAGTATCCGGATATGTGGGAATCTGGTGCTCGACTATGGCTGGATCCAGGCTGGGCATATCTTCGTAGGACCAGGCAAATATGTCTACGAATTCCTTGAGGAGATCAATGAGTGCCTTTCTTTCTGGACCTTAGAGGTAGCTGCCAATTCTGATTTCTTTGATTTCATTGTCCAGCCCCAGATTGATGGTAGACAGGTCTTCAGTTGTTGTTGATGAATGTCTCTGTTCCTGGTACTCAACTGACTTTGCAAGCTCAAGTAGATAACTTTTATCTTTTGGGTTCATTTTATTAAATGACTCATTATCATAATTATTATTATTTAATGCGTCTTTTAATATAGGTGCAACTAAGGAATAAGCAAAGACATTTAAATTATCATTAAAAGCATACTGTACAGGGTTTATTACATTGTTGAGGACATAGGGTTTGAGATCCTCAACTTTAGGTAGCGGATCGGTAGATGAACAATCCGTAAAGCTAGGGGAAGGAGTGGGGATAGTATATTCAAAACGGCCTACTAGGTCTGCGGGCGTCAGGAGCAGACCAGTCGTGGTGTACCAATTCTGCAGAGGCTTACTAGAAATAGACTTAAACTCAGTAGGGAGCTTTTCATAATCAGTGCCTCTGTCTATCATTCCCAAAAAACTGTCTCCTAAACCGTCATCATCTAGCAGGGCCAAAGCATAATCATCTTGGTCTATAGACCAAGTATTTTCAATGGTGACAGTCTTATATGCAGTGCTACGGGGCTCCAAGGTAACCTGTTCCATACTATCTGAGAGAATATTGACGTCCTCAAATATTTCCCAACCAGGGCACCTTTTTCCCATTCTGGTCTATCCAGGGTTCGGGAAACATGAGATAGGCTTCAATTTCCCCCCTTTCGTACAAAGTAACCATTTAAGGTTTTTCTATAGGATTGGAGAGGGGGATATTCATAAGGATGTTTTTCTATTTCTGCCTTTCTTTTCTCACGTTTCTGTTTCATGACTGCGGCTACTTCAGCAGGAGTAGGCGTGTATCCTAGACCAAAAGGAGGGATACATTCCTTAAGTTCATCTTGGACTAAATTAACTAGTCCTTGCTGATTCCTACCGAGACCTAGACCAGACATATAATTCATCTTTCGAAACATGTTTAAGGGAACCATGTTTCCTACGGAAGTGACTTTCTTTCCGATGATGTCAGTTTCTCGGCCATATTCAATGGTGTTGACCACAGCTTGGGGGATAACCTCAAAGCCACTGATAAAAATACCATTGTCCTCACGTTCAATTTCGAGGATGGGGATATCCTCGTTTTCCTAGTTCTCCACGATCTTATCGGCCAGAATAAACACTATGTGGTCATCGTGGATGAATTTGACACGCTGGTACAATGAAGAGGCTACCCCCTTTACCCCATGAATCCAAGGGCGTCCCAACAGCAGGCTAAAGGTGGCTGGTATATCCAGGACTTGGAACTAAACTGGCATGTTTAAGGGCCCAATGGTTAACATTAAAGTGACCACCCCTAAGACACATCGCGGTGTTGTCGTATGCCTTAACCTGCGAGGAAGGTGAGTTCGATATCTTTATTCCCAGTTTGGCTAATGTCTTTGGCCGGGACATACATTCGGTGAAGACCCATTATCTACCAAAACTTCGGGGAACCCGTTTCTCCAAAATTCCGGTGATATGAAGAGCATCAATGTGGTTGGTTCCTTCCCTTGGCAGGTCTAGATCAGTGAACATTATTACGTTCCCAAAGTGAATGTTCCCGATCATCTGAGTAATCTCATTTGGGGAGGTTTCAAATGGAATGACTACCTGACTTAAAGACTTAACCAGCGTGTCATGGTGGGTCTTAGAAGTACACAGTAAGCCCTAGATGGAAATGTTTGCCTGAGTTTTCTTCATCTGAGTTAATAGAGTATCTTCCACCGTTTTAGGCCCAGTATCTATTACTTGATCTTTTCCAGAGTGGTCACCTCTTTCCGGGTTTGGCTGATAGGCTCGGCCAGATCGGGTAAGGTGGCTAACATCTCCACCAACCCAAGTGGATTTTTCAATGTTACAGGTGTTTTGGCTACCAAGGATGGTGTCCCAAGAGAGCATATTACAGCTAGGCTCTTTTATGGATAAGGATGGAGGAATAGGAATAAGGATGTATGGAAGTGGATGTTTATTTATTTCAAACTTGGGCACACAAAGGTTTTTATCAACCTCAATTATATTGATTTGAGGTAGAGGGTTATTGACTACATTTGGTCTGGGTGGAGGCTTTTCAATAACCTTATTGTCTATAAGGTCCTGGATAGTGTCTTTGAGGGTATAACATTTATCAGTGAGGTGACCACTGAAGCGATGGTATTCACGATCGGGCATGGTTCCAAGTCTGAGGCGGGGTTAGGCGGCTTATAATTCTCCAACGGCTTCGGACTCCATGCCATTAGCCCCTGCAGTATATCCTGAGGCGGGGAGCTTGCGGTTCATCATAATGTCGGCTTTCCCCTGTTCGATTTAGAAGTTTCGTCGGCCATCATTTGCTCCCACCGATTGGCACTGCCCGCCCATAATACCATGGAACAGAGCTATAATTTTGGGTAGAAAATGGGGTTGAGGCATTCCTTACCATATAGACGGCTGGTGCTGGTGCGGCTGTCTTTCCTTTGGAGTAATGGAAAGAACTAGGAGACGTATTGGTCTTTAGTTGGTGTAGGGGAGATACCGCATATGTTCCAGGTAAATGGGCTGGAGGTTTTTGATGAACATTCTCGCATGACTCGACCGGATCAGTCTGCCAAAGGTGCGTGCCGACTTCCTTTTCCACCGCAAACTCAGCAGTTTCCTTTTCCCGTTGGGTGCACGATTCAAGGTCCCTTCTATTTTCAGGACTAGTGTTATCTTTGTATCTTTCAAGGAATGCTTCAGCTATCTGGTCCCAGGTATTCATGGTGCTACTGTCAGACAACATTAACCATTGTTTGGTAGCTCCTATTAGGGTGAGGTGAAAATTGGAAGCCATAGCCTCAAAGCTAGCTCCCCTTGACTGCATGCCAGTTGAATAAGACTTCAAGTGGGATATAGGGCATCCAGTCCCATCAAACTTTTCTATATCGGGCATTTTGAATTTTGAGGGCAATATTACTGAAGGTTGCAATGCTAGGGCTCGTGTAGAAAATTCCCCTTTATTGAGAAGTTTAAGCAACATGGCCTTCATATTTTCCATGTCGGCCTCCATTTTGGTGGCTGGGGGAGTTGGCTTTTGGTAGATACCGGATTAGGGAAGGTCGGGTTATTTCGAAAGTGAGGATTTTGGATTGGTGTGTTTTGGGCAGTATATGGATTCTGGGTTGGATATGGATATTGGGCATTATAAGGACTTTGGGCTGGATATGGGTATTGGGTTGGATGAAGGTCCTGAGTTGGTGGATTTTGGATAGTATAGGGATTCTGGGTTGGTGGGTTTGGGGAAGTATATGGATTCTGGGTTGGTGGGTTTTGGGAAGTATATGAATTCTGGGTTGGTGGGTTATTGATGGTTTTGGCCGGGCGACCAGGATCATTGAAAGGTAAGTATGTGGTAACTTGACCTGGTGGTTATAGTTTTTTGGGTCCATATGTGGGCTATTTTGGAGTGGGTTAATCATGGGAAAAGGGAGGTCATTTGGGCTCTGAGTATTTGGGAGAGGATATGGTGGATAGGACGGGTAAGGGTTGATATTTGGATAGTAGGGACTTGGTGGAGGATTGGGATTTGGGGTAGCGGTAGTATTTGGTGGGTTAGTGTTTGGCTGAGGAGTTGGGTTTGGAGGCACATGAGATGTGGATGTTTCTTGGGGGATTGTAGGGGAAGAGTTCACCTCACCACTGGATTTTAAGCTTTGTACCAGACTAGCCATTTGACTCATCGCTGCACCCAACTTTTGGTCAAACCATTCCTGCATTGCCGAAGTCGGAACATACCCTGGAGCCCCTGAATCTGTACCTATAGCTGATTGTTCACTTTCTGCTGCCATACCGCTTGGATCTGTACCTTATGAATCGATTGCGCCTCTCTCGATACCGATACCATCGATTCGATTTACGTACTACTTTCCGTATCAACCGGCCAAGATTATCTCGTCTTTTCCAAATTCGGGCCAGGTTTCTGAGGAAAATGGGGTTTTGAGGTATCAGAAGGCTGGCTGGAGGCTTTCTGGGCTTGGAGTACAGCGTGCCTTTTATTAGTATATTTTATTTTATTTTATTTTTGTTCCCTACAATTGACCGGATAAGCACCCGCTTTATTTTGACAGTCTCAGGACTTTCCCTGGAACAGTGGATTCTTTCTCTAGAGTATAGGACCAACGTATTCCACCTGCCTTTCGACTCCCCAGGACTGGACTGGTCCCAGGCGAAGGGTCTATACTCTTTCCAGGATCCACCACCCGAAATGGTCTAGGTCGAGCATCTGAGAATAATAAATCAGCCCCTGCTTGTTTATATTATTTTTTTTGTGCGCACTTTATTATATTTTCTAACTTGCACATTTTTTTGACTCTTTTTTTATTATTTTCATATATTATTATTATTATTATTATTATTATTATTATTATATTATTATTATTATTATTTTATTATTATTATTTGCAGGGGCTGACTCACAATTCGAAGATGCAAAAACCGGTCGGTCTATGAAGTGTCCTGAGAAGCTACATGCATTCTAGCGTTGGCTTATGCAGAGGGTAGGCTGGCCATCGTGGAGGGTAACAGTTCGGAATATACCTATATGCGTGCACATGTTTGCGGTATCTAGAAAGAAGTAAAGTCTTTATTTATTTACAGATATATAAACAGAAAAAGAATAAAACAGATATGGCATGTCTTGCTATTATGTGTGGATTTTCTCGACTTTTTAATTTGAGCGCAAGCAAGCAAGCACACCATATTAAGAAATAGAAAGAAAAGTGGGGAAACTATCTATCGCTATTAATTACAAATTTGGTCATATGTCCCCGAAATAAAATGACAAAATGAATGCAAATATGTGCAAATGTAGAGAGTAAAAGGAAAAAAGAACAGAAAGAAATAATAATACAGAGCCCGGAATAAAGCAATAATTAAAATAAAGCCCCAGCCCTTTATTGTGCTGCCCGGAATTTTTATTGCAACATATATGTAATATATCTTTCTTTTTTTCGAATTTTTTTTCTTACTTTTTTTTTGAATATTTTTAAATACACCTGTAACAGTTATCGGAACGAAACTGCTACAAGATGGAGGATCATATCCACAAATATAGGCACGGATGTATAGGAACGCAATATTCGAATGCATAAATTAATATAACAAGCATACTTTAGCCAGAAACAAATAGAAACAAAAAAAGTTTTATTTTATAAGTCTATCCCTCCATTTTATTTAAAAATAAAACAACTCCCCAGCAAAGTCGCCAATGTGGGTTCTCGACCGGGATTGCCCGCCCTTGGTTTGTGCCCGTGGACACCACTGCTCTCGTTCCACCCTCCCTTGTTTAAGGGAAGACGAAATCAAAAGTGTGAGAGGAGTGCTGTCTATGATAGCGCGTTGGAATGCACCTCGGTTGCCTTTAGTGGATTTTTAATCCAATATGGGAACTTGTGGTTTCCCGCATCAAGTAATCATTTTGTTAGGGGATACCATGTATGGGAATGCATTACCCTTTCATTCTCATTTTCCCTTTTTTAGGGAAAAACATAAAAGTGCAAAAAAAGGATATTGCGACGCCCCCACCATGGATTTTATTAAAAATAGCCTTATGGCCCGTTTTGGATCACTATTGGAGTTTTGGGTTTCCCGCATCAAGTTATCCCTTTTTTAGGGGATATCAGGATATGGGAATACATCACCCTTCCATTCTCATTCTCCCTTTTTTAGGGGAGAACGGAAAAGTGCAAAGAAGAAGTGTCGCGAGGCCCCACTGGATCCAAAAAGTTTAGAGTCGCCATCTTTATTTTAAGGCAAAAATAAAGCAAAACCAGAAAAGAAAAAAAAAATAAACCAGAGAAAAAGAAAATGGGTTCGGAGGCTAAGTTACGAGTTGGGAAGGTGCTAGGCACCCAACTCGCCCTTTCGGTCTCAAAAGAGTTTTTGGCTGAAGTATGCTTATTGTTATATTTATTTAGCAAATAAATAAAGCATTAAAAGACAGGAAATTAAAACAAATACATCTGTGGCTACATTATTTACGGACTTGCAGCCATTTCCTTAGAATAATTACAAATGTGTTTAAAAATATTTGGCCATCATAACAGCTCTTTTACATAATATTTCATATTCTAATCCGGGCAGCACAACAGCTTATATTGACTACATTGTGTCGGATTTAAATAACAACTTTCAATAATAAATAAATGAACGGGTGAATAAATATATAAAATAACGCCCTTAAAGGCTTTTACCTTTTAGAGCGGTAGTGTGCTCGCTCTGTCCTTCAGGGAGAGAGAGTCTTTTTTTTTGTGTGGTTGTTGTTTTGATTTGGACAGAATGACTGCTTATTTTGGATGATTTTGACTCGTTCACTTGGGCAGAGTGACGGCTTATTTCAGAAGGTTTTGACATTTTTGGTTGGGCGGAATAACGACTTAGTTTTTGTGTATTTCAACTCATTACTCGGGCAGAGTAACGACTTACTTTAGAATTTTTGGGTCGGGGAAGTAAGGTGGATACCTAACTACTAGGCTAGGGATCACTTATAACCGGGGGATTTGAGTTTTGGCGGAGTTTGGACGGGGTTTGGAAGCTTTAGTGGGCTACACTCACCTATCTCACACCTCTCTCTAAAAACTTCGGCGTTCTTACGACGCGAAGAAATATCAGAGCTTCGTTGCGATTTTTCTGAACGCTGAAATGAGGAGCCCAGCTCTATTATTTATAGGTGGGACGAGGGAGTCATCAGGGATTATTGATTTTCTTCAGTCGGCTTCAGCACGTTGTACACCAGGCTTCACCAGTTGCACAATGCGTTAAGTCTGAGATGCTACAGTAGCCCTTTGGCGCTGACACATTGGTCCCTTGGCGCGGCGCCTAGTCCTTCTTTAGGCCACGCCAAGCTCCTGTTCCACTTTTAAATTTGCCACTTTCACCCCTCGCAATTCACTGTTTTGTGCATCCTGCTTTGCCTTTCGCATTTTTGACTCCTGTAACTTGACAGTTGTTAAGTTTGAACAGTTCTTGATATCACATGTCAGAGTCACATACCAGGGGTACGAAATTGGGGTGTCTACAGTATCACGTAGAAGAAATACCAATACGAAATGGGGATTGACTGCCCGGTCAGGTAGGTCGAGGGAGCAACACCCCGAAAGGTAAACAATTTTTCTAATTCATTAAGTATGAAACTGGAATGGACCTGAGTTGGGTTGGAAGATTTTTCAAAAGGGACGAAGGCGAAGGAGGAAGAAGAAGGCTTACGATAGACGAGGAAGAAGAAGAAAGCGGATAACATGAAGGTCTAAATATAATTTTTACAGTGAGATGTATCAATATTTGGAATGCAATGCATCAATTGGGTGATTGATTTGATGAATCGTGATACATAAATTGGATTCGATAATTTAAATTAATGCATTGCAGTTCATAAATTTGGTGCAGCGCGATCTAAATTTGGATTATGTAATTTAAATTGATGTATTACAGTGCGAAAATTGATGCAAACGATGCACTGAGTGAGTGATCCGTAGTGCTTCTTTGGTTCATTAATGGTATCGAAGTATTTTTCACCTCATGCAAAAGTACATTTTTCTGCTAAGGAAACCTGCGCAGACTTTGCAGCCAGGTGGAAAAGAAAGATAGCACAGACATTAGACAGGCATGATCTGGCTGAATCAGCCATAATGTTTATCAGAAATCTCCAACCTATTTACCTGAAGCATATGTGATATCTCCCTTATGGTAACTTCAACGAAATAGTGAAAATAGGGATTCGTATTGACGAAGATATACACACTGGACATTTAAAGTCGATATGCCTCCTAGCTCATTCTGCTACTCAAAAAGGAAGATAGCAGCATCAGGGTCAGCTGTCCATATGGTACGAAATATGCCTATTATGCCACCAACCAATTTCTCTACCCAGACCTACAGCACTGTACCATGGTCCTATGGAACAGATAGGTCCATCAATATAGTTGGTGGAAATAACAGTCCAAACAAAAACTTCAGGGGACCAAACAGAGGGAATAGGCATTTTGACGAATTACAAGCTCCCCAGTCACTAGTATTACAAGAGCTGGTGGCACAGGGAGTGCTAAAACCGTTAGAAAACTACAGACCACCAAATCCTCTGCCTAATTCATGGAACCATGCTCAGTATTATGAGTATCATCGCTGCAATGGTCATCTCACCGACAAGTGCTACACGCTCAAAAATGCAATTCAAGACTTGATAGATGATAAAGTTATCGAAAAACCTCACCCCAGACCCAATGTAGTCAATAACCCATTACCTCAAATAAACATGATTGCAGTAAAAGAAGAAAACTGTGTACCCAAGTTTGAAAGGAATGAAAAGCCATTACCATACATCGTTGGTCCTCTCTCTCTACCAGAAAAAGAGCTTAACTGGAACATGCTCTCTTGGGACACTATCCTAGGCAGTCAAAATATCAGTTGCACTGAGAAAACCACTTGGATCGGTGGGGATGGCAGTCATCTTACCAGATCTGGTCGAGCATATCAACGCAACCAAGAAAGTGGTGACCACTCTGGCAAAGACAAATAAATAGACACTGGAGCTAAGAGCAAGGAAGATACCCTGTTAGCTCAAATGAAGAAAACTCAAGCAAACATATCCATCTGGGCTTGCTATGTGCTTCCAAAAGTCATGGTGATACACTGGCCAAATCCCTAAGTCAGTCAATCATCCCCATTTAAACCTCTCCAAATGAGCTCACCCAAATGATTGGAAACATATACTTCAGAAATGTAATTATGTTCACTGATCTAGATATGCCAAGAGAAGGAACCAACCACATTGATGTTCTTCACATCACTGTGGGAGTTATGGAAAAAAGAGTCCCTCGAGTTCTAATAGACAATAGCTCATCTTTTAATGTATGTCCCACCAGCACACTAGCCAAACTGATGAATTGACTCCTTCATCGTAGACAGTAAGGGCATACGACAACACTAGTCGATGTGTCCTCGGGGTGGTAACTCTGATGATGACTATTAGGCCACTAACCATGACAGTTGAGTTCCATGTCCTAGACATTCCTGCTACTTTCAACTTACTGTTAGGGCGTCCTTGGATCCATGGGATGAAAGGGGTAGCCACCTCACTACATCAACATATCAAGTTTATCCACGATGACCACATAGTTATCATACTTGCTGATAAGATCGTGGAAAACAAAAAAAGTGGGGATATCCCAATCCTTGAAATAGAACACGATGACACGGGTATCTTCCTCAATGGTTTTGAAGTTATCCCTCAAGCCAGAGTCAACGCCATTGAATATGGGTGTGAGACTGACATCATTGGAAAGAAAACCACAGTCTTCGGAGATATGGTCCCACTAAACATGCTCCGAAAAATGAATTACATGTCTGGTCTGGGTCTTGGAAGAAATCAGCAGGGATTTATCAATCTGGTCCAAGATGAATTTAAGGAATGTATTTCTCCATTTTGTCTAGGATACAAACCCATGCCGGTTGAAATAGTTGCGGTCATGAGCCAAAAACGTGAAAAAAGTAAGGCAGAACGTGAAAAACGTCCTTACATAGATCCTCATCTACAACCATATATAAAAACTCTAAATGGATACTATGTAAGGAAAGGAGAAACAGATGCCTACATCATGTTCCTAGAACCCTGGACAGACCAAAATGGGAAAAGATGGCCTGGTTGGGAAATCTTCGAAGATGTCAGTCTCGCCACCAATGAAATGGAACATGTTACCCTGGAGCCCCACAACACTACATATAACACTGTAACAGTCAAAAACACATGGACCATAGATCAAGATGACTATGCCCTGTCCCTATTTGGTGATGACTTCACAGCAGATAATTTCCTGGGAATGATTGATGGAGAGACTAGTTATGTAAAGCTACCAGCTAAATTTGAGTCGATTATTGATAACCCCCTGCAGAATTGGTATACCACGGCTTGCCCGCTCCTGATGACCGCAGACTTGGTTGACCGTTTCGGATATATCATCCCCCCATATTTCCTTTAGCCTTACAAACTGGTCATCTACCGGCCCGCTCTCTGAAATTGAGGACCTCAAACCCCAGGACCTCAATAATGTAATCAACCCTATAAAGCCTGATATTAACAATGAAAATCTTGATGTCTTCACGTATTCCTTGGTTGCACCAATGTTAAAAGACGAATTAATTAACATAAATAATGAGTCATTTAGCGAAATTGACCCAAAAGATAAAGATTACTTACTCGAGCTCGCTAAGTCAGTCAAACACCGAGAAAAGCACCGATCAGAAGCATCAAAAGAAGACTTGTCTATTGTCAATCTAGGGCTGAACAATGAGATCAAAGAAGTTAGAATTGGCACTTATCTGCAAGGGTCAGAAAGGGCAGCATTGGTCACTCTACTCCAAGAGTTTGTAGATGTCTTCGCATGGTCTTACGAGGACATGCCTGGGTTGGATCCAGCAATAGTAGAGCACCAAATTCCGACATACCCCGATACTAGGCCAATTAAGCAGACACTCTCGCCGAATCAAGCCAGAATGGTCACTAAAAGTAAAAGAAGAAATCATGAAATAGCTACACGCCAAGTTTATCCGGGTAGTTAAGTACCCAATTTGGTTGTCAAATATAGTGACCGTACCGAAACCCAATTGAAAGGTTCGGATCTATGTAGACTTCCTCAACATCAACAAGGCATCGCCCAAAGACGACTTCCCTCTACCCAACATTGATATTGTGGTAGATGCGGTGGCCTCTCACAAAATAAGATCCTTTGTAGACGGCATGTTGGGCTACAATCAAATCAAAATGGCATCAGAAGACCAGGAAAAAACCTCATTCATCACCCCCTGGGGAACCTATTGCTACACTGTTATGCCATTCGGATTAAAAAATACTGGGGCTACATACCAAAGGGCTGCCACTACCCTCTTCCACGACATGATACATAAAGAACTCGAAGTATACGTGGATGATATAATTGTACATTCTGAAGATACAAATGGTGCCTACGTCAAAGACCTTCAAAAATTATTCGAAAGGTTAAAAAAACACCAAATGAAGCTCAACCCGACCAAATGCATATTCGAAGTTACCAAGGGCAAAGTCCTAGGATTCATGGTAACCGAGCAGGGTATTGAAATAGAACCTTCTAAAGTAAAAGCCATCATAGACATGTCGCAGCCCAAAACCCAAACAGAAGTCAAGTGTTTCCTGGGTCGATTACAATACATCAGTCGCTTCATCAGGCAGTTGACATCCATATGTGAGTCGTTATTCAAACTCCTGAAAAAGGACACTGACCGAGTCTAGGACGAAGAATGCCAACTTTCCTTCGAAAAAGTCAAAGATTACCTTGTCAGCCCACCAGTGCTAGCTCCTCCTCATGGTCATAAACCTCTCTTTCTATACCTTACTCTCACAGACACTACAGTAGGGGCTATGCTCGCACAATAAAAAGAAATTTCCTACATTGAAAATGCCATCTACTTCATAAGTAGGAAGCTACAAGGAAGTGAGCTAAATTACTTAACCTTAGAAAAAAACTGCACTGGTTTAGTATGGGCAACACAAAGGCTCAAGACCTACTTGCAAGCTCGGTCCATCTAACTCATCTCCAGAATGGACCCCATGAAATACATCTTCGGCAAGTCATCACTCTCCAACCGATTGGCTAAATGGTCATTTTTACTCAACGAATTTGACATCACCTACGTCACACTCAAATCTATCAAAGGAAGTGTGATCGCATACCATTTAGCTAATTTACTTTTAGAATCAGAAGATGCATCAGAGCCAAGTTTCCCAGACGAGGGTGTCTTAGAAATTACAAATCCTAACACCAAGTGGCAAATGTTCATTGATGGGGCTGCCAACAAAAGAAGTTTCGCTATAGGAATCCTGCTAATTGATCCAGCAGATTCCCATACTCCCTTGGCTATAAGATTGAAGTTTGAATGCTCAAATAATACTACTGAATATGAAGCTTACATTGTTGGTCTAGAAGAGGCTCTCCAAAGAGTAGCAAAAGAATTAGAAGTCATTGGTGACTCTGCTTTGATCATAAATCAAATTGAAGGGAAATGGAAAACCCAAGATCCCCGGCTACAGCTATATCACACACCGATTAACAGCTTTAGCAAAAGAATTTGATGACATCTCATTTCATTATCTCCCGCGAGATAGAAATCAATTTGATGATGATTTAGAAACTTTAGCTTCGTTGGTCAAAGTTCCCACAGAGATCAACGTCCAGCCATTTGTAGTCGGGAAAAAAATAACTCATACCTACTACTTCGAAATTGATGTCACTCCTCAAAAGGATAATGAGCCATGGTACCTAGACATTATGAACTTGCTTCAAAAAGGGGTCTATCCACCCAACCTAGAAAAAAGAGGGAAGGTCTCCCTACAAAGGTGGGCATTGCAATTCGTGATCAGTGGAAATAGTCTATATAAAAGACACTACCAAGGGTTAAACCTAATATGCATCAATCAGGCTAAAGTCGAACGAGTCATGGACCAACTGTATGGTGGTACTTGTGGGCCACACATGAATGGGCATATGCTATCAAAGAAAATAATATGATAGGGATATTACTGGAGTACGCTATAAACTGATTGTATTCGGTGGGTGTGTCAATGTGACAAATGTCAGCGCCTTGCAAATCTACAGCACATTCCCCCGCATATACTGTACAACTCCACAGCTCCTTGGCCCTTCTCAACATGGGGAATTGACGTCATATGTCAAGTTCACCCAATAGGATCAAATGGCCACAAATATGTCTTGGTAGTCGTTGACTACTTTACAAAATGGGTAGAAGCCGTTTCCTACAAGGTGTTGAATGCCAAAAAGGTGTTCGAGTTTATCAGAACCAATATCATATACCGATACAGGGTACCTTTTGAAATAATCTCCAATAATGACACACACTTCGAAGGAGAAATGAACCGATTGCTTGGCAATTTCAGAGTCCAAAGACACAGGTCCCCTCCATACCGACCACAAGAAAATGGTGTTGTCGAAGCAGCCAATAAAACATTAGAAAATATCATCAGAAAAATGGCTGAAACAGGAAAAGACTAGGCAGAAAAGTTGCCATTAGCACTCTGGGGCTATCGCACATCAGTTCGTACACCTACTGGGCCTACCCCTTATTCTTTAGCCTACGGCATGGAGGCAGTGCTGCCAATTGAAATTGAGGTCCCATCGTTAAGAGTCATGATGGAATCAGAGATAGCTAAAGTTGACTGGGTCAAACAGCTCTACGAAGAATTAGCTCTGTTAGATGAACGACGACTACTAGCCTTAGAACACACCCGAACATATCAGAAACGAATAGCTCGGGCTTTCAACAAAGAAGTCAAAGGTCATAGTATCCAAGTAAGAGATTTGGTACTTCGCAAAAAAACCCTAGTTATATCGACATTAGGGGAAAATGGAAATCTCCTTGGATGGGACCTTATATTGTCAGGCAGATACAGTCTTGAGGTGCAGTATTTCTCACCAACCAAGATGGGGAAGATCTCGTTCAGCCCTTCAACATGGATAAACTCAAACGATATTATGCATGAGTCAAGGATGTCCTCTAGTGACCAAGTAGTTGTTTCTTTCTTCAGCTCGCTAGACTGAAAACCCAAAAGGGCAGTCTAGGCAAAAATTAGAACAATCAAACAAAAAAAGAAGAAATACACAAGGAGAATAAAGGCTCACTAGAATGAAAACATGAAAGGACAATTTGGGTAAAAATTAGAGCACCACAAAAGAAAAACTAGGAGAAAAAGAAAGAAAAGTTCCCAGCATCAATTTCCAACAGATGAATCTACAATATGTCAACATAAACAGATCGTCAGCAACAAAGAATCTTCCCTTAGGGGAAGAACTACATCGACCTGAGCCTCAAAAATGAGGAACGTAGGTAGCCTTTGGGTCCGGTCGAACAAAAGTCAACCATGTATCAGACATGTCTGGCTACTTGAAGAAGACTTGTTATGTCAGAGAAGGGCGCGTCTCGTGCTCGATTGGCTAAGAGAAAAAGCACAACAAGGCTCAAAATAATAATCATAACATCAAAACATAAAACTCCATTAGGTGCAACTAAGGAATATGTGTCTAACATATTTTGATTATCATTGTTCTTTACAGGTACCTATACATATATATTGCCTATACCCATAGCCCCCAAAATCCCATCTTTTCCATGCAGCTTCGAAATGGTCCCTCAACATCTGTGATGTCCCAGCCGAGACCAAATACTTTTTCGAGGTGCAGAGGATGACCTATCCTCACCAGCATGAGAATCCTCAAAGTCCTCTTCCTCATCATCAGCATCCTCGTTATCTTGAATAGCAGGGCGGCTTGGGCCAGCACCATCATCTGTTTGAGCATTGCTCTGTATGCCAGCTTGACTTGGGCTAGCTTTATCAGTACGTCGGGGATTGCTTCGCCGACTTGCATTGCTTAATCTAGTAGGCACATTACTGGGTCTCGCCTCATCAGGATCACATGTCGTCTGAGCTTCAAGGTCGTGCACGCGTTGAAAGTCCTCCTGCAAAGCCTGGGGAACTACCATCCCTGAACTCTCCAGATCCTCGCCAATCTCCATCAGCCGGGCATCTATACCGGTGGTCACTCACCTAGAGAGGATCCTTCTCAACACATGCCTGATTACACGAGAATGCTCCTCATCAGCCAGCAGCACCTATGATAGATATTCATGGGACAGCAGCATATTCTCAGAGAAAGTATTAGCTGAGGCCCGCAGGGGGTACTCAATTCCCCACATGTCCCGGATAAGAGTGCCCACATCTCCCTCGATCCGTAGTGTGGATATCAAAGGACGATTCATGTCCGGAAGAATTTTTTCCCTACTGAATTGACAGAGAACTCGGTACGCAAGATAGAAAGAGGTCTAATGTAGACCAGGTAAGATAACCTGAGCATAAGTCCTAGTGAACAGAAAAAAGTGGTGAATCCGCCAATGGATGATAACCCAAACTATCTCTATAGAGCCAATGTGTAAAAAGTGCTCTATCCAACCACGCTCAGTTATCAGAGTATGGCGATAATGGCCACGGGAGCCATAACACGAAGGCATATACATCCCTCCAACAATCTAAAGGGTCATCACCTAATTGAAATGCTCTTCCAACCACATATGAATTAAAATGGGGCTGCCAAAAGGAAAGACCTCATCGTCGGATCGAAAAAGCGTCTAGGTCAAACAGTGTCAGCCAAGATAATGGGAACAATATTCACCCGGTGATCCCGAGCTTGCAATACTAAATCAACAACCCGAACATCAATAAATCTGGGTTGGCCCACCAGGAGGTGTTACCCCATCACACACAGAAAAAGGGCATCCAATCAGCGCCGCGAATATATTGGCTCCTCCCTATAGTCAGAATAAGCAGGGGGAAGAATAGTCAGATCAAAATTAACTCCATTATAAAATTCTGGAATTCCAGCATGGATTGAGCCAAACAATTCCCTTATCACCATAAAGGGACGTCTCCGTACAGATGGCAAGGCAATGGGTCCGACAGTCGGCATGCCTACCATGACACAAAATTCCTCGAAAGTGGGGAACATCTCATTTAAAGAAAAATCAAAGAGATGGCTTTGAATCGAGCAGAATCTAGATACTGCCCTCAGTATCTCCCAATTTATACGCAGTCCCCGCCATGAAAGGAGACAACAGAAGCCATACATGATCAAACCATTCCCTTTCATCCTCCCGTAATGAAAGGACTTAGTGATCAAGGGAAGCCTCATACATCTCAATATCCAAGGCTGTATGACTGCGCTCGGCCATTTCAGTAAATGGCAAGATTTATATCTGATCTGATAAAAGGAAAGTAGAACAAACAAGCAACTCAGAGCTGTCTGAAGAATTGAGAGAAAGGAAAAGCGGTGTGAAGAATGAACACTGCCCCAAGTTCCTTTTATACTGAAAATCAGAGAAACAGTCGAAATATCAAAGCAGTGCATGAATAATAGCCAAACAAAAATACACATAAGAAGCCTGGGCGCCCCCTAGCACCCTTCTGAGCGCCGCGCCCAAGTCCTCCATGGGCAGTACCCACTGCTCCCTCTGTTCATCCTCATACTACCTGGTATCCCGGTTTTTACCTTGTTCGCTCATGAGAAAGAAGAGTGAGGCTATGTGATAGCCTTCACTAGCTAGAGAAAACCAAACACAGGAAAGAGGCGGCTACCTCTCCTTCCCCGCAGAGTAGGAGTGTCAATCCGAGTCGTCAAACCACCAAGTCGAGCCGAACCATGTCGTTTGGTTTGGTTTTGAGTGTTATATGGTTCGGTTCGGTTGGAGATTTTGGGAAGTCGAACGGTTTGGTTTGGTTTGCGGCTTGACATATCGAGTCGAGTCAAACCGAACCAAACCAAACCATTTTGAGCTGAACCACCAAGTTGAACCATTGAGCCGAACCACCAAGTCGAACCACCGAGCCAAACAATAAATTATTTAGAATTCCTAACCTTTATACTTTAGTACTCTTATACTATTAATTTTTTATACTATATAAACTATAAAGCTAATATTAGTTTTTAGGAATTTACCTTTAGACTTTTTTTTAATTTACATAAACGTTTTTAATATCATGTACGTTATTGTATTTTTATTATATTGGATTCAATTTATTGATTATAAGAATTAAAAATGTTAATCCTTTTATTTGAAAGTTTGTGCAATTTTTTTAAAAGTGAGTTTATGAATATAATTGTATTATATTTAATTTTTTAGTATTTTCTTTAGCGTATTTTTATAATATTTTCTTCGTTTACTTAAATTTTGAATGACTAGAACTCTTTCTAAATTCAGACCAAACCATGAAACTAAACCGTGAAACCGAACCATGAAACCAAACCACGGAACCGAGTCGAACCATCATGGTTCGGTTTGGTTCAGCTCAAGACTTTAAATGGTTTAGCTCCGGTTTGATTTTTCTCAAACTGATGGCATGCGGTTCAGCTCATAATTTGTTCCAAGTCGAACCATTTACACCCCTACCGCAGAGTACCGGTAACCCCAATAAAATCCAAAGGTGTATCCCTCAAAACCACCATCCTTGAGTATAGTATGTGTTGTTTCTCATTTGTATCTTGATTTACATCTGTTCAGTCATTACATTAGGTTCTATACTTAGTGGCTAATTGGGTTGCGTATCAATTAGCATGGCAACTGTGTATAGAACTTTGCCTTAGAATAGTTTTTATAGGTTTCATAGGTTTAATGGAAGACTTCAGGTGAAGGCTTCACCGAAAGACTTCATACAGTATCCAGCGGCAGACCTTGTCTGCACCTACTCAAGCATGACATGTCCAGTCATCATGTTTTTAGTGGATTAATTAAATTCAGCCTTTATCAGTTTCAATTTATTTAAACCAATCTTCCATCAACACTTGACTTCTCAGACACGCCTGTCCAGCTTTTCAAAAAAGCATGAAGACTTTCGCCTCCTGAAAAGTTACAGAGCAGGTGAACAGACTGACACTTACAGTTTGTACCAACTATTGTAGGTCTATAACTCTGATTGCTCACCTGCCAGTTGCTACAACAACTCTTCACCATTCCCTGCTCAATATCAGTGAAGACGAAATCTACAAAGTCAGCTCCATGCATTTAATGCATTCAACCTAATAGAGCTGTTACTCTTCGTCTTCTCCAACGGTCTCTAGAATGCCCCAGTTATAAATACTGCCATTAAAGACTGAAGAAAACAATGCTCTGAATCTCTCCAACATCATAAATTCTTATATACTCAGTGCATTCAAGAGATCATAAATTGATCAACAAATTCCTCAACAACAACAAGAAGATTTGCATCAACACTTTATCTTTTACTTCTTATTGTTGTTTCTTTAACTATTCTTCTACACCATTGTGAGAACCCAAACCCCATTTCATGTTTGTCATCATTATAACATGTTTATAATATGTCTTGACATATTTGAGACTTCATTTCATTCATATCTTGTTGGCATTGAGTTGGTTGAGATCATAATAGAGTAATGGTCTTCCATGCGTTGCATGCCTTGTTGTTGTTGTTTCGGGTGTTAGTATTAACGTGTTAGCACCTTAATAAGTCTCATGAGAGTCTTAATACCTTGCATATAAGATTTACAATGTTCATCTTAGTTGTTTCATGCTTGGTTGGAAGTTTAGAAGCTTCGTTGCTTCGTTTGTGTTTTGATGTTGTACATCATTGCTTGTATTGCCTTCATTTCGTCTCAAGAGCAGTTCGGTTGAGTTCTAGGCCTTGAATACAAGCCATAACCATGATTAAACAAGCCTAACACATGTTCATTCTATCCTAGATTATGTTGGGATTGATTCGTGTTTGATTTGTTGGCCGATTGTCGAGTGGTTCCAGCCATGTTCTAACTTGTTTCGGATGTGTTTCGGGTGTGTTTCCGACTTGTTTTGGGCTTGGTTACACCTTAGGATTGTTGCCTTTGAGTTTGGAATCATTTAGGACATTTTTAGGACAAGTTTAAGGTCAGTACCTCGCGGTCGCATTGGGTTTTGGAGGCTGGCTCGCATGGAGATGCTGAGAGCAAGTGAAAATGTTCAGAATGCTGAGTACAGAGGCTTGCGGTCGCATGGCTAGAAGAGGAAGCGACCGCATGGTGCCAGTTTCAGCTTATGTGATTTTTTGAGTGGATTTGGCTATTGACTCTTGAACCCTTGCCCCTTGGCCGACCTTGGTGAGTCCAAGCCCTCTTTGTTGACTCTTCTAAGACCCGTTTAGACCCTTGGATCATTGCTTATCAAAGGCTAGCATGCCTTGCCCAATTAGAAGTCTCTTAAAGCCCTTCACTTGGATTGGGGGTTTGAGGGGAAGTATATAAAGATTTTTTCAGCCTCCACAGCCATTGTTGATCAACAACAAGCTGAACTTCAGAGACTTAACTCCATTTTCGTCCATGGAGGTCACTCCAACTTGAGAGACCATTTCCCGGAGATCCGGTGGTCCGATCGGCGATCCGAGACCGCCAAATCGAAGGCCTCAACCTCCTCTACAACAATCCTTGCCTTGATCACTCATTAATCCATTAATCTTAGGACTAAGGTGAGTGACAATTCCCTGAGATTTCCATGTTTAATAAAATAACATGACCCCTTCATTATAGTTGTTTTAATGTTGATTGTGAACATCTTTTGTGAAGACAAAACCTTCAATTCAACATATAAAATATGAGTATGATTTTATGAAATCTCTATGAAGTTATGATTTTGACATTTTGTAAAACATGAATGTTGTTTATAATGAGCTTGGGAATAACTCTTGTGAAAGAATTCGGTTCAATTCAAGGTTTAACAAAATCACCGAAACTAAGGTTTGAAACTTGGGATTGTGTTTAAGGCTAGTTTAAGAACATGAACGGCTTAGTTATCAAGTTCTAAATGAACGGAGAACTTAGAAAAGGGCAATGTGATACATATAGTATCAATGCTCTACTTGGTTGAATTTTAGTAAAACTCACCGGAGTTGAATTTAGGGAGTTATCGAACAATAACGACTCCACAATCAATCCCTATGACGAATGTAGTTCGTTAGACTAATGAATTAGCTTACGATACTTTGAGATGGATTGATGAGTATGCCTTGATGTATGTGTGCTTGTAAGACTCAATCGAGTTCTTATGCGGTTTATGTGATCGTGTGAAGTAAATGCATGATTGAGAGCATGTTGCAGAATAGTGTATCTATTTGACATGTTGAATTCGCTCTTGTCGAATTCTTGTTTGATTCCTTAAATGAGTAAACAACTACTTGTTGAATAAGTTCGCTCTTGTCGAACTTGTTCCTTATTTGAAATTATATGACGAGTAAACATCTACTTGGCATTGCATGAGTCCAGCTGGCATATTTGATTGAGTCGTTGGTGTGACAATGCATTGCCGTCACGAGTTATGGGACTCGTGATAGTGATGGGTTGTTATACCGGGTTTTTATCACACACGCCTCCACTATTGGCCACAGTGGGGAAGTAGCACCTTTGCTGTAACCAAAAGAGCACATTGGAAAGTCTAAGTACCAAGGAGAGAGCTTGGTATACCCGAGAAGAGAACTCGGTACTTTGATACACTAATCACGGGTATCATTGGCACGAATGTTAACGCTGTGTATTGCAGGAGCTACGTAGCGGCACCGGTTCCATAACATATCCTCCTTTTATGTGGTTTACTTTATAGCACTTATGTGAAACAATGTGCTACCATGGATATGTGATTTAAGTGTTTATTAAATAAATACTTTGAGTGACTTGATATTAAAGATGATATCTTGCTATGTATGTTGCATAATGCCATGACATGCATAATTGTTAACTCACAAAGTCTTTATGACTTACCCCCTCCCTTTTACTGCTTTAGATCCGAGCCGTTCAGGTACCGCTCGTTGAGGAGTTGCAGGATTTGCGCTTGTCCGTGATTGCACGTGACGAGGTTGTGGTTTATAGATGTCCTTATTTTGTTCTCTTTTGTAAGGACGTTGGGTATAGCAAGTCATTTAGACTTCGCTTGGGAACTTGGTTTTATTTGTATTTATGTCTATACTTATTGTATCCTATTTTTGAGTGCCGGCGCATGTACGTCGAGCCTTGTATAGATGTAGTGTGGTTCACTTGATTTAACTTCCGCTGGGCATTACTTTAGCTCTTATTTATTTATGTTGTTCTCCGGCATGTTGTAGCCGTCGAGGTATATTTGCATGAACTGCGTAGTGTTGGGTTCCGGTAGTAAAGTCGCCGATGAATTGATATACTTGTCTTTAATTGCTATATCAGGTTTAAAAAGTTTTAAAAATTTCCGGCCTTTTGGTGCCGAGTCGCGCTTCAACTAAAATGTTGCGTCACGTCGTTTTCCATAATTGAGTATTTGCATGTATTGTTGTCCTATTTGGACGACTTGACTTGTGATTCCATATCGGGGTCCGGGTCGGGTCGTCACAACCATTGAATATTTTGTTTGTCCAGATATTTAATTCCCAACCCCAAACACAGGTCAAATATTTTGTACACGATCCATTGGAATTCTTTGTAATAGAACTAGTGGAAAACATAGTGCACATTTAAATCCAATGTTGACTACCTTGGTGGTGGACGTAGCACTCTTTATAGTGCAAACCATCTCAAAATACTTGTGTTCTTTCATTACTGTTGCTTACTGCTTTACATTGTTTCATATATCTTTACTTATCACTTCAAACTGCAGACTTGAGTATTCAGCAAAGTCTACTGGTAGTATTTCACCGGCAGACTTGAATTGTCTTCCTTACAAGACTTACGCTACTTCAATCTTTTCAATAGATTGCAAGTGCTTGTTTTAGGAATTTATACTAAAAGTTTTAAGTGTCTAATAAGCTATTCAACCCCCCCCCCTTCTAGCTTATTATTGCGCCCTTTGGGACTAACAGTATGTCTTTGTTTTTGGTAATGGCCTAGTTTCTTATATTTTTAGGCATTCCTAGAATAATCGAGTCAGTTTTTAATCATGCATCGTAGAAAAGTAGAGAAAATCCAAAATAAAAAGTGTAGGTATGAAAGCTAGTGGGCTCGTAAAGATCTACTCCTGTTCAAGCCTCCACCCATAACCCGAGGGCTGGTCCCGCCAACTCTATTTTCCTAACCTCTAGCCATGGTACGACCTGATCCTCCAGCCTCATCATCATCCTCATCTCGGCGTCTGGCCCAGCTCACAGCATCGTTCCCCCGGCAGGTGAATTCATCCAACATCCACTGATATAACATGGATGGGCCAAAGAAACCCTTCACCACCTTGCGGTATGATGAAACATCCACCTGAAAAAAAGGTGTCAAAAGAAAAGAAAAATATCAGTCCGAAAAATAATATTATTTGGCAAGTCTGAAAGAAAGCAACAATGAAGAAAAAAATGTATACCGCACGGGCCAGTTCGGGAATCTGAAACCGCTCCGGGACCTCAGTATCAGGCAAAGCCTCCTCCAACAATCTTCCCTTGTGAGAATACTGGAAGGTGGAGAAATCTTCAGCAGGAACAAAGTAATCCGGCTGGGCATCAGGAACCAGGCGTGAAGGCCTCGGCCTATCAGAAACATCCGATGCACACCTCACTGCTGCAGGAGCAGGGTGGAGTACTGTCCTCAGGATCTCCTCATATGGCATGATCGGATACTCCTCCCGAGAGACAGTATATCTTGCCAAACACTGGTATCTATTCGGCAAGAGATCGGGAACAAAAATCCATGGTGGTGGTGTAAGTGGTGTCACTGGGGACACAGGATAAAGAAAGTGCTGGCGGTTGACCCGCTCGCCCATAGATAAAGAGTCGACCATAATCGACACCATCAGAATCCGGCGGCGACTCATCTCCAAAGATGTCAGATATGACCCAGCCAGACACCGCCAGGGAAATAGGTGCACTATATCAGAACGAGAGCTCGTAACCCTCTCTTGTACCATCGCTGCGGTCAACCTGTCGCCATCCCGATCTTCCACCATCATGTTCGCATTCACGAACTCAGCAAGAAACGGTGGCTCGTGAACATGTCTCTTCATTGGCTCGAGAGCAAAACTAAAAACTGAATAGGCCCAGACCTGCAAAAATAAATATGCAGCAAAAGAAAGAATCAGCCAAAGAAAAAATGTAACAAAAAGAAAAAATCAATCAATGAATTCTAGCAAGTATAGAAAAGCAGATAAAATGATAAATAAGAGATACCTCCAAAGCCGGAGCAAAGCCTTTTATGACTGGAGAGTCATTGCGGCTAGCAAGATCCATAGAAGCGTAAATCTCAGCTAAGGCTGCCTGCCCCCAGTCATACTCAGAGACCCAATATAAATCCCGGAGGTATCCCAAAATAGAAACCCGCAGAGTGGTGGACGAATTGGCAAAGATCTTCATCCCTAGAAAGAAAAATATAAACGCCCTGGCCACATGAGAAACAGCCTCGTAGTCATCATCATCAACTCGCCTAGCATTCTGCTCCAGCCATCCTTTCAAGGTGCCAATGCGGATTTCATCAGAACTCTTGTAATCTGATTCGAAGCCCAAAAGTTCCTCGACCACATCGTGATGCTGCCTCAAAGTGTAATCCAGCTCCAAATGTACACCAACGCCGGTAGGGATGCCTGTAATCGCAGAGAGTCATGGTAGCCTCTCCCCAACTAAAATGGAAAGTGTGGGTGGTGTCCCACCAATAATCCCTCAAGACCTCGAAGATGGGCAGGTAGCTGCGGAATTGACAAAAAGCCCGCAAAAATATGCCAAAGCCAGTCTGCTAGACCAGAAGCACTGCCTGTGGTGGCAGTGAATTATAGATAAAAGCTAATTTATCGAAGCTGGCTCGAACTCTAGTAATGGTGTTGCGTGCCTGAAAAAGAAAAAGGGAGGTAAACTCTTACTTTTCCTATCAGTCCATCATGCATGTTATATCTCATGTCATTGCATTAATTATGTCATACTCACTTTGCATCTTAGAAAAAATATATATGCATATATATATATATATATATATATATATATATATATTTGTCATTTAAAATGCATGTATCTAGAAATATGTGCATATTGCATTTTCAGAATATAAAATTATTTTCTTGTCAAAAGAGAAAAAAAAATCAGTTGCATGTTTATTTATCTGAGAAATATATCTGTAGCATGTGTATGCATCAAAAATATATTTGTTGCATAAAAAAAATGTTGCATTTTGCATATATCAAAAAATGTGTCTGTTGCATTTTGCATGTATTCAAAAAGAAAAAATATGTCTATTGCATTTTGTATATATAATATTTGTAGCATATGCACTATCCGAAAAAGTGTATCTGAAAGTATACGACATGTATCCGATATAAATATTGCACGAGCATGCATCGCAGAGTCAAAATAGATCAATTGCATGAATATGTATCGCGAAGTCAAATAGTGTCAATTGTATGAGTATGCATCGCAAAATTAAATGGACATGAATTTCATATTTTTGCTATACTATAATTGCCAAATTGCATCATTCTAGCATAAATATTGCTTGCATAAGCATCAAAATCGCAATAAATATAGTCCAAGAGTGCAAAAAATAGCAAGAAATCCAAAGAATTCAGGAAATTCAACCAAATGGGTTTGAGAAAATGAAGACTTACAGCCAGATCTGGAAGATTCGCAACATGGGTATACTGATCTCGGAGTATGTTACTCCAATCGTCCCTTCAATGCCAGTACCGAATAACATTTCGGTTTAATAAAGGTAGCTCTCTACGTTCCTCGCCAGATTCCGAGTTCATCAGCGCCTTTTCCTTCCAAGATCTTGAAGAGGAAGCCATCTGGCAAGTAAAACAATTGATTTGGCGGAAGAAAATTGAGAAAATGTAAAGAAATGAGGAAGAAATGACCGTCGGTAACAATGGAGGAAAGAAGAACAGAGAAGAAGATGAAGCTGCTGCTAGCAACTTCATCTCCCTCTCTGCCCGTAAGATTAAAAGGGGTGGAAAGTTTCACTTTCCCTCCCTCCAAAATCTAGTCCGGCGCTTAAGTCCTCAAAGTTTGCTCAAATCGTGAAATGGCCCTTAAGTCTTGACGGAAAGTTAACAAAGTTAACTGTTGTTAACAAACTTGACGTCCATCCATCATAAATCAAAGGAAAAGTTATATCCCCAGCAGAATACCCACAAGAAAAGCAGAAAAGGAAAATGGTGTCATTCGGATCCCCAACAGGATGCCCGCAACCAAGAAAAAGAAGAGAAAAAAATTAAAAAAGAAAAAAAGAGAAAAAAAAAGTAGAAGAAGAAGAAATAAAAAAGAAATAAAATAAAGAGATAAAATAAAGAAATTGTTGAATCTTGCACTTAATTAGATTTGCTTAAAATCATTCCACTTGATTGTCAGCCAAGAAATTGAAATTATATTTGGTCAGCCGCATATCATTTTTGTCAGCCACTTATTTCAGCTGACCTCTACGTGCTTAAGTGTCAGTTTACCTTTCCTTATTTGATTGATCATACAATTGTACTGACATTTTCCTACTTTGTGTTTTTAATTGGTAGATATCCTGCTAGATAACATCTCACAGGATCTGTTGAGATCTTGCTTCTGCCAAACACATTTTCAAATTCAAATGTGTTCCTAACGGGTTGCTTTTGAAGACTATCTATAAATACCCACTGGAAGCATTATTGAAGATAACAATTTTTACAAAAAAGTCAAAAGCCTACATTCTTTCAATTTCTCTATGACTTAGTCTTCTTAGAAAAACAGTAGCTAGATAATCTTCTTTGAATATTTCTTTCTAGTTATTGTTCATGCAAACACTGAGTGTTTCATTTCAAATTATTTAGAAATCAGTCAGTTTGTCTCACGAGTTTGATTGTTTCTCAATCATTCTCCACAAACACCGGTCTTTTGTTGTACACTGATCCATTAGAGATCAAATAGATTTTTAATAAAATTAGTGCACTTCAAAAATCCAAGTCTGACCAACTTGGTAGTGGACGTAGCAGTTTATCTGTGAACCACTTCAACTGATTTGTCAGCCACTTCTCATACTCTTGCAAACTGACTCAACACTTAAAGAAGTTTTTCAACTGATTAAGTGTCAGCCAGTTAACAACAATTGTTTGCTTAAAAGTTCAGTTAGTTTGTATTTCCATTTCTTCTCTATATACAGTGATCAACCATTAAAAACAAACTTCTTTTGAAAACAGTTGTGTCAGTCAGCTGACCAACTTTCATCAGCTTAAGGATTTTCAAAGTGTCAGCCAGCTGACCAATTCTTCAGTTGACTGACAAATTTAAGTTTTCCGCTGCCAATCTTTTAAGCTTTACAAATCAACCCCCAAAGTTTTTTTAAGGCTATTCACCCCCCTCTAGCCTTAACTGTTGCCATCTGGACTTACAATTGGTATCAGAGCTTTGCTTTTTGAAAAACTATTTTCCAAGCCTAACAGCTTGAAAGCTCGATCATGGCAAATCTAAAAGCTTTTCAATCAAACAATGTCACTCAAGTTCCCATTTTTGATGAAGATCACTTTGATATTTGGAAGGAAAGAATTACAAGATATATGAACAATATAGATAAACGGTTGATGGAATGTGTAAGAGGTGGTCCTATGCAACCTATGAAAATCAATACTAAAGTTGGTAAATCTTCTGCTGCAGATGATGATACTGTAAACCCTCTTGCTCCTGAAGAAGAAGAATATGTCCTCAAACCTCAATCAGAATGGACTGAGGAAGACAAAATTACTGATGGACTGGATGCCAGAGCTGTACATATCCTGTCAAGTGCTGTACCTGATGAAAACTACAAGCAGATATATGATTATGTAACTGCCAAGGAAATTTGGGATGCTCTTGTTGAATATGTAGAAGGAGATCAAAACACCAAGGACAACAAACTTTATGATTGCATACAAGAGTTTGATGCCTTCAAGAAGGATCCAAAAGAATCTCTAAAGAATGCCTATGATAGATTTCTCGAGGTAAGCAATAGATGTTCTTCTCTTGGTAAAGTTTATAGTATGAAAGATTTAAATATGCGCTTTCTTAGTAGTTTGGGAAGTAGATGGCATGTCAAAGTCACTGCCATTAAGGAAGCTAGAGACTTGAACAAAACTCATATACGTAGTCTTGTTGCAAGTCTAAAAATTTATTTAAAAAAAGTTCTCAAAACTCAAGAAATTGAGAAAAATTTTAAAGGAATATCTCTTCAAGCTGAAGAAGAAACTTCAAAAACTTCTACATCACTGTCAGATGATGACTTTGATGAAGATGAATTTGCTGCTTTTGCCAGACAATTTAGAAAGTTTAAATCTTTTAAAAGGAACTTTCAAAAACCTTCAGCAAACTTTCAAAAGTCTTCAACAAATCCTCAAAAACCTTCTTCAAGCTTCCAAAAACTATCTACTTCAAACTTTCAAAAGCCTTACTTCAAAACTAATGAAGACAAGGTTGAGAAAGAAAAACTGTTGTGCTTTAACTGCAGAAAGCCTGGTCACTTTGCTTCAAATTGTCCTTTTACAAAAAATGAGTATTACAAAAGAGCTCCTTAAATTTTGAAAACAAAAAGGTTTAGTTGTCAAGATCGAATCTTGCAACTTGATTGAAATAGATTCTCAAGATGAATTCGCCGATTTTGAGCAAGAAGCAAATCTTTGTCTTGTTGCGTAATCGGCAATATATGATTCGTAAAATGAGTTTCCAAGTCCAAAATATTCAAAGATGCCCGAAAATGAGTCAAGCTCACCTATTACAAACCGCAACCGACAAAGGTCATCAAACCCGATCGCTTTGTGGTTAAGAAAATAGGAAATGGATTTTATGGACAAGGAATCATAAGTCGCCTTAAAAGAAAGTCAAGTCAACTTCTCCAAGGACCGCTAAAGTAAGTCATGATTCAAAAGGCAGGAGGAGAAGATTATCGACTCAAGTGTTGATGATTTATCGAACAAATGCAAGAAATGTATTCCAAGTTTGAAACACTTAAAAGAATCCATGTTTCTTTATCCGGTGACTTTAAAAGAATTTCAAGAAAACTGTGAGCTTCAAAGATCAATGAGCTTTACAAAGTTCAAAGAAAAAGAATTGCCGCAACTTAAAAGTCTCAATGAAAATATGAGATTCAAGCAAAAATCTCGATGCCCGATTGTCGACCTTGTGGAAAGAAATCTTCGATCGACCAATGTTGTTGATACTTATTCAAAGTCAAAAGTCGCTATAGAAACCATCATCACCAACAGAAAAATCATGAAGACCAACATGGTCTTGGATACTCAAAGGATGATGAAGACCGTGAGATCGCATACCAAAAGGTGAACCTAAGATTCTAAAAGGACAAGGGATCGCCTATAATGTCGTGCCATTCACTTATCCAGAAATATGAATCAAGATAAGAGGTACATTAACAAAAGGATAGGTTGAATAATGACAGCTTGTCGGTCGTCACAAGCCTCTAAATCGCCGCCTAACTCAACAATCGACAAATGTCGCCTAATCGACAAATGTCGCCTAGCCGACAAAAGAGGAGATTCGTAAGAAAGGCAACCGACAAGTTCAAGCCAATAAATTTTGTTGCTGCTAAGACCTCTAAGCTGAACCATAAGGAATCAAAGAATTCACCTCAAGTGATTGATAAACCTGGTTATCACAAGTGTAATATTTGCTCTACTTTTGGTCATCAGTCACATGAATGCTTATATAGATTTAAACCTACTGACAGAACTAAGAAGCCTAATTTCAGGCAAGTTTGGATACCTAAGAAAACTAACCCTTTGGACCCAAAAGTATAAAGGGTACCATGATTTAAATATTCATATTTCAGGTATGCTTAATGGCAGATGATCATTCAACTGACATATGGATATTAGATAGTGGATGCTCGACATGGATCGATCACCAACTCCTTACTAACATTATTGCAAAGAAAAGGACCTTCGTAATTTTTGGAGACAACTCAAAAGGAAAAACTATTGGCTATGGATCCATTATCAGAGGATCTATAATAATTGAAAATGTCTCTTTGGTACAAGGTCTGAAACACAATCTTCTAAGTATCTCACAATTCTGTGATAAAGGTATGAGCTGCTCATTCTCCTCCACACACTGTTTTATCAAAAATAACATCACTAATGAAATTTTGCTCACTGGTTCAAGAAAAAGAAATGTTTTTGCTATCGATTTACTTTCTTTAAATAACAGTACTCAAATTTGTTTGATAGCAAATAATATCTCAAAAAATTCTTGGCTTTGGCACAAAAGACTTTCACACTTGAACTTTAAGTATCTTTCAAAACTTTCAAAAGGAGATTTGGTAAAAGGTCTGCCATCCATAACTTTTCCGACTGACAAAAAATGTGATGCTTGTATTTTGGGAAAATAACAAAAACCTCTTTCAAACCAAAACCATGTCTTTCAACCAAAAGAATTCTTGAACTTCTTCATATGGATTTATTTGGCCCTGTAACAACTGCAAGCTTAGGAGGAAACATATATACTTTAGTTGTTGTGGATGACTACTCCAGATACACATGGGTTGAAATGATGTAATCCAAGGATGAAACTTATAGCATTCTCACTTCCTTATTCAGAAATCTTCAAACTCAAAAAGAATGTGAGATTATAAGTGTTAGATCTGACAATGGTACAGAATTCAAGAATCTTGGGATGGACACATACTGTGATGATCATGGAATTGATCACAACTTTTCAGCAGTTAGAACACCTCAGCAAAATGGTATAGCTGAAAGGAAGAACCGGACTCTGATTGAAGCGTAAATCAATGATAGCGAAGCAAAATTGCCAAAATATTTTTGGGCGTAAGTCGTCAACACAAAGATGCTTTACACAAAATAGATCTCTCATAAACAAGTTTCATGGTAAGACTCCCTATGAAATATGGAGAGGTAGAACCCCTAACATTGCTTTCTTTAAAAATTTTGGATGCAAATGCTTCATTCACTACAATGGTGGAGATTACAAAGGTAAATTTGATGAAAAAGCTGATGAAGGTATTTTTGTTGGTTATGCCAAGCATAGTAAAGCTTATAGAGTTTATAATAGAAAAACTCAAGTAATTGTTGAATCTATGCATGTTACTTTTGATGAATCAAGTTTATTTGAGTCTTGTAAGACTCCTGATGTTACTAACAATTTTGAAATATTTGAGACAGGAAACAGTACAGGATCAATTCAAAATAATCCTTCATCTTCAACTCCTCCTGCAGAAACTATAGATATTCAGAATGAACCTCAGCAGGCTGACAACCTTCAGCCAGCTGACAATCCTAATCCTGTAACAATAGATCAGTCAGCTGACACACTTAGTTCTGAAGCTATTCAGCCAACTGACATTCACCCATCTCCATCCTTACAAACTGAACCTCTTGCAGATCTTCCTAAAGAAATTAGGGAAGCTAGACATCATCCAGTTTCAAACATCATTGGAGATCCCTTTGGCTTAAGAACCAGAAGTAGCTCCAGAAATGAAACTCTTGATTCACATGCCTTTGTCTCTTCCATTGAACCCAAAAAGATTGATGAAGCTTTGGAAGACCCTCGGATTGAGGCCATGCAAGAAGAACCGAATCGCTTGAAAGATGTAAAGTTTGGGAACTTGTGCCTAGACCCACAGATCAACAAGTCATTGGAACTAAATGGGTGTTCAGAAACAAGTTGGATGAAGATGGAAATGTTACAAGAAATAAAGCAAGGTTAGTAGCCCAAGGATATAGACAGGAGGAGGGCATTGACTATGATCAAACTTTTGCTCCTGTGGCAAGACTTGAAGCCATTAGATTATTTCTTGCCTATGCAACCTTCAAGGACTTCAAGGTATATCAAATGGATGTAAAAAGTGCATTTTTGAATGGAGACCTTCAAGAACAAGTATTTGTTGAGCAACCTCCTGGTTTCATTGATCTTAAAAAGAAGGACCATGTTTACAAACTAAGAAAGGCTCTTTATGGTCTTAAGCAAGCCCCAAGAGCATGGTATGAAACCCTATCCAAATTCCTTATGGAAAAAGGATTTCAAAGAGGTAAAATCGATACTACTCTTTTCTCTTTGAAGCACAAAGGTAATATTTTACTAGTTCAAATTTATGTTGATGATATTATTTTTGGATCTACTAATGAAATTTTGTGCAAGAGATTTGAGCATCTTATGAAAGGAAAGTTTGAGATGAGTATGATGGGAGAACTAACTTACTTCTTAGGTTTGCAAATCAAGCAAACTGAGGAAGGAATTTTTATCCATCAATCTAAATACACTAGAGAGCTGATCAAGAAATACAATCTTCAAGAAGCCAATTCAGCAAACACTCGAATGGGAGTTGAATGTCATCTAGTCAGCGATGAAAAGGGTAAGCCGTTAATACAAGCGAGTGAGAGGTATAGTTGGATCTCTTCTTTATTTAACTGCTAGCAGACCAGATATCATGTTTGTTGTATGTATATGTGCTCGTTTTCAAGCTAATCCTAAAGAATCTCATATGATTGCAGCAAAAAGAATCATTAGATATTTGATTGATACTGAAAAATTTGGCATTTGGTATCCCAGAGACTCTTCTTTTAATTTGATTGGATATTCAGATGCTGACCTTCCAGCTTGCAGAGTTAATAGAAAAAGTACCAGTGGAACATGTCAGTTCCTTGAAGCAGGACTGATATCATGGGCATGCAAAAAGCAAGCTTCGGTTTCCACTTCAACTCTTGAAGGCGAATATATTCTTCTTTGGAAGTTGTTCTCGATTCTTTGGATGAAAGCTTGCGACTATTGGATTATGAAATGCCTATGGGAACCTGTCCTATTTATTGTGATAATACTTCTGCTATATCGGTTTCTAAAAATCTTGTCAGGAATTTTAAACCAAACACATAGACATCAGATATCATTTTTTGAAAGATCATGTTGAAAAAGGCAATGTTCAGTTAGAATATGTTCCTACTGAATTTCAATTAGCTGACATCTTTACTAAAGCCTTGAAAGCTGACAGATTTGAATTCTTAAGAGGAGAATTAGGAATGCTTATTATGTCATAGAAAGATGTATTTGGCTTGTCTAACCTGTGCAGGGTATACTTCAGTTTTATGTATCAAGCTGACAATCTATATCAGCAAGTAAGTATATGGTCAGCCGGTAGCACAGCAAAATATTTGTCAGCCAGTAGCTGACACATGAAGCTCTTAAGCAACAAAGCTTCTCAGCTGACAACCTTCAGCTGACAAAACTTCTCTTCATTCCTTGTTGAATTATTCTATGAAATAATGTCGACTTTTCAATGCATAAGGATGTTGTACCATGGGTGACAAACATTCTGATGACACTTATTAGGCGACAATTGTCCGGTGACATATCTATATCTCTGTGATAACACAATGATTAACGATCCTTTGTCGAGGTAGTCTCTAAGCCTTAAGTCAAAGCTGATTGTATCTCAGCCAAGACTTAATTTATTAAAAAAATTCTTCATTTATTTCCCGCCACTTATTTTCCTTGGAACTCGCGAAGCTTTCTTGAAAAGCCAAAATGACCTTTCCACTATCCCACCAACTCTGGCGGTTGAAATGACGTGTTTTCACAAAAACGGCTCATCATTGTGATAATGACTATCTGTCATAAATTGCTATTTTTATCACAAAAACCAAAATTCTATGTACTTTATCACTACACTCCATATCTTCACTTTTAAAACCCACTATCTCTTATAAGCGTCCGTACCTATCTGATCTCTCTTTAAAAACACACTCACTCTCACTTTTCACTTACCTTTCTCTCTCTAAAATCCTTCTCTCTACAAACTTCGTCTTCTTCAAAAGATCTTTCTTCTCTCAAACCCTAACCCTAGATTTTTCGGTACTCTCCATTTCTTCTCCTTCTTTCTTTCTCTTTTTTCATCTGCGTTCTTAACATATCTGTTGTTATTTCAGGAAATGGCTTTGAACACAGCAGTTGGATGCCTTCTCGACGTCGTTTCTCTGAATGAAGAACCACTAGGGCTTGAACTGATTCATCTACTTACTGCAAATGGATTAATGCCTCTGCTCTCCTTCAACATACGAACCTTCAGTTGCCAGTTAACCGAAGAATTTTTCATGGGTATGGAGGAAAACCCAGCCGACCCATTTTCTCTTATAGGTAATATCAGAGGAGTTCCCATAGTCTTTGACTCGGAAACCATCACTTCTTTGCTTTTCCCGACCTCATGGCGACGGTTCTACAACCTACACCATTCTCGCCGAGCACCCACCCAAGTGGGTGGATTACCATGAGGGGTGAAGTTCGATTGAGCTTGCCTTCGGCAGCACAAGCATCGATTTGCCCCACTTCATTATGCTCTAGCCACGGTGTTAGACAAAGTGCCTAATAATCAAATCAGAGGCCATGACAAGATCACTGAAGCTCAAATGTTTCTAATGGAAGGAATTGTGGAGAACTGTGAGATGAACTGGGGAGCTATTTTGGTGGAGTGCATTAAAGTCAACATTGCAAGTACAAGGAGAACATGGCAACTGGAAATCCTAGGCTCACTCATCACCTGATCATCAATCAGGTCCTTCGTTCCATTCCTACTATTCAGCATCTACTCATCAACGTTGGTGACCTTGAACCTGTCAAGGTCAAGAAGTATGTTGCTAATGACATCAGGCGAGCTAGTATTTCAAGCAGATTTGGTCAGGAAGCACCACCAGTTCAGTCAAGCAGGAGACCAAGAAGGACAAGGACCCAAGCTCTTACGGTTACAAATGCATGTCATCAATCACCCGGTGATGATGGTCGACAAGTAAAGTTGCTCGGCCAGTGTTTAGCCAACAAGAATTCGGCCATCCGTAGGTCGGCCAAGAGCTCGGGTCAATAGAGGTCAATTGAACCGGTCACTAACCGATATGCAAGAGGCTAAAGTTCATGAAAGAAGGCAACTGATACCGCCGCAAAAGACGAGAAGGAACACCGAACCAATCCGTGTACTTTTGTCCCTTTCTCTCCTCCTAATAACCCGATCCTCGCTCCAAACTCTCCTCCCTCCAATCCTAGGTCTCCAAATACTGCTCCCATTAAGTTTTTCCCCCCCAATTAGGAATCCTACCTTTCACACTAGGCATTCCTACTATCAAGCTAATCCAGTACCAATTCCTCCAAACTGGGTCTTCCCCATTGATCATTTACCTTACTTTGTTCAGTTTCTTCTCTATTTCCATGAGGAGAAGAAACCGACAAGCCCTGTCAACCCAGCCAAGTACATTGACCACAACCTCAAAAGACCATATGTGTTATAGCTCACACTCCCAAAGATTAGTGGCCAATTATGGCAAGTATTTTGACCCTCTCCTCCTTTCTCGAACGTATTCTATCTCTAATGATAGATTTGTTCAAGATGAGCTTGTCTATTTAGTCTGACAATATATAGCAAGGTTCATGAACTCCCATCTCTTCCTCCAATGATCCCTTTCCTTGGCGGACTTGCACCGCTCAAGATGATGACCTCAACCAGATCGGGAACAACCCACTGTAGACCCAATAAGTTAGCCCGTATCCAAAAGAGCCGCCAACAAATATGTCCGGGATGCAGCACATCGCAAACCAAGATTATATCGAACTACAGCACGGATGGCCTCCATGCCGGGAGGAGCTTCCATGACAATCGCTTTCCAAATGCAATGACAAGTCAGCCAGCACCTTTGATCACGAATCCATCCCTACTATTCCCTATGTCATCCCTTCTTCTATTCCTTTTGTTGTCTTAGCCACAACCATACGATTTCAGTTCCATCTCGCCCAACCGCCATTTCAACATCCACTTTGCAACCTATCTCTACCCTTTCGCCTAGCTATTGATGCCTCTTCTTCCATTCCT